>JAHNEJ010000758.1:0-164946 GCA_022559845.1 Amorphophallus konjac | reverse complement strand
CTCTCATCAAGACGGACCTGTGTCCGAAGCTTCCTTGCAGATGGCACTGCATCCTGGGTATTCCGCCTTGAACGCGATCCAATCGGCCGCTAATGGGCTCACTAGGGCGAGAAGCCGAACCCGTGTCGGGTGATCGGGATCTTCTTGCTGACAGAACCTCCGGCCCCTTGTTGTGGATGGCCGAGGGCATTCTTCCTCTTTCGGAGAATCATAAGGTAGACCGTCGTCCTTGGTCGGACGTCGGATGTGGGGTAGCGGCATGACAGAGTCGATGCCGGATCATTGGGCAGGCTTGATCGCACTGCCGATTGGTTGCGGGTTGACTTTGACTCTCCTGAGGTGAGGTCCCCGGTGTTCCCTTCAAGGTGGGCTTGGGGCTTCGTCAGCTCGAGGGACCCTCGATAAGTTGATTTTCATCGGCTTCTGTGCTTCAGTGGGCCGTATCATTCGTCTTTGCGGCTTGGTCGCCAGGGATCATATTTTGAGTGCCAACAGTCTTCGGACTCAGAAACCGACACAGTCGACACCGGCCATTTGTTGATCCTCGACGGCAACCAATTCAGATATGACCGAGGGGACAACATCAGACGGGATCACCCCAAAGACAAGCACCTGATGGCGTTTCTCGAGCGCTTCAACCGCGGTGGGAAGCGTGATTTAATCCTGGTCCGCAGAGCTGAAGGAGCGCTGCTGGCGGAGCGGGACAGCCTGACTGAGTCAGTCACATATGGTATTGCCATGTACATCCCGGGGAACCCAGAAAATGGGGGCTGTGCTCGGAGTGCAGGAATTATCTCCCGAGGCCGGGATTGCTGACGAGGGCGCCGCAATACACACCAGCTCCGCTGGAATGAGACCGCGGGCGTTGTTGACAGGGAGAAGCCCATTATAGTGTCTATTCCTCGCACCGCTCCATTGGGGATATCGAGACGAGCCTTTTCTGTTGGACTGCTTGGCGGTCCGGTTCAAACATCAAATTTCAGTGGGGTGGTTTGGAGAGCTCAAAGCCACCGATGCTCAGGCCTTCAGACCGGGAGCGGTTTGAATTTACAGGACTTTGTGTTGCGGCAATACGCCCCCATCTTGGTGCATGCCGGAATTTATCAGAGTGTACTACGCTTCCCGGTATAGAACCCGATCTCCCGAGCTATGCTGCGGGATGATTGAAGCCTTCTGCCCAGAGTACATATACTTTCTATACTGCAGAAGGTGAAACTTCATTGGATTTATGGAGCCATTCTCAGCTGAGCGGCTTGCGATAGATGGAGAGCCGTATGAAGAAGTGTGCTTCGCAGACTGGCTGAAGGACCAGATCGATGGTGAAGGCAGCTATTTCACGGGCTTCGCCTATCGTTATTTGATGAAGGCGTATCGCACCCTGCTGCGCCTGACACTTGACTCGCGGGGAAGCGCGAAGCCCGGTGAGAAGAGGCGCGTGCGGATGGACACGTGGCTTCAATATTTCTTTGGTGGGGAGCAGCATTACGAGGACTTCCCCACAGTGGTTCCGACGGCGGTGGCGCGGAAGAAGAGGGCTCCGCGCCAAGCAACATATCCTGCTATCTCAGGGAGAGGGCGACAGGCCGGCCCGAATCCCACGGGAGTTGACGCAGTTACACATTGTGCTGCGTACTTGACATATTGGCTTTGTTCATTCGCTCTTCCCCCAAGGAGATGAGATGGTGATCAGGCCGGAGGTGATTTATCCTACCTGTTTGATGGCTTGGGGGATGAAGCTGTCCCTGTGCCCTGTGGTTTTATGCCTTATATACAAAATGTTAGGGGATTTGCACAAGTCGCGCATCCCCAGGAATTCGCGGACAGTTGGTCCCCTCCACTTTTTCAATGCTTGGGTCTGCACCCTATTTCCGGAAGCAGCTCCCCGGTCAATGCAGTCGGATCGTCCTTTGCCACGGATGATCGAATTTGCCAGTGCTGAACCATCTTCACTGGCGGACCAGCTTTTCGCCATTCGGGGGGAAGTTGACGACAGTTCCAACAGATTCCCCTGGCGTTCTGCATTTCTGGAGTTTGGCTGCCAGCTCCAGCCCTCTTGTCAACAGGATGCGGCAATGCCGATTATTTGAGACAGAGGAATTTATTCATCAGCTGACCGGGTCGAAGAGCACAAGGCCAATCTTGGAGCCGGAACTGGTGGAATGGGCGTTGTCTATTCGCCCCAGTGTTCTAGTCTTCAGGAAAAGCGGCTTGCTGTGGCTGGAGCCGTATTATCCTTTCCGTTTCAGCCGGAATTTCGGGTATGACCAGCAAATTCCTTCTTCTTCAGCCCAGTTCAATCTGCCGAATAGACACAGGGCTGGTCAGACGGCTACTGATGAAGCCCGTGGATGGTGGGACTACTTCCATCGCCGAGAGGATGTATCCTTCAGGGTGCCAACCCCGGCTCGCCTGCCCCGAGTGACTCCAGACTTCATCAAGTGGTCGAATGCACGAACGGGCTTTTATCGGAATTTCCAGAAGGATTGTTGGCATGCTGCCGAACGCCGTTTTTTAGACTCCCAGCAGGAGCCCATTCTGGATGTTGATCCAGCCTACTTGAAGAGGCTGAAATCTTGGTCCAATACTGAGGTGGCGGCATATGTAGAAGCCAGGAAAGCTGCGAAGGGCAAGTCATCCCGAGCCGACCCGAAGATGCCAGAGATCCAGAGGGATGATTATATTAAGACCCTCTAGGGGCTGTGCCGGGCTAGCAGTGAGAGGGTTGCTCTCCAGATGATCCCCCTTCCGGTGGAAGAACCTCTTCCCAGTACGGCGAGCTGGCGCCCGGAAGTCGATCATTTTCATCCTTATCGGACCTTTATTGGGAGGAAAAACAGGCGGGCAGACTTGTATACCAACACCCCCTGGATATTCGCCCTGCTTCATTCTCATGGGCTTTCAGTCGCCAGTCCACTAGAAGCCATTCGGAGCCATCAGCTTCTAATATCCTTCAAGTACGTCGACGGCTGGGGATTCGACCACTTGAGCTTGTATCATCATTTGTCCTCCTGCGGCCATGAAGATTTGGCCCAACTGACGGAGAAAAGTGAGACAATTGGTGATGTGTGCTGGCTGATCCGCGAGGCGGCTTCCCGGGATAAGGCGCCAGTATTGCTTTATTGGCCGCTCAGTCCTCGATATACGGGGATGCCAGGTAATGCTTGTTTTCTTCTTCAGCCCTGGAGCTGCTTCCCCTATATTCAGTGTGCATCTTTTCACTCATGTGTCTTTGCAGCTCGCCTTTCTATGGAAGCGACCCGACACTGTAGAGAGTTAATATCTAAGGTGCAGAAGCCTTCATATTTTAACATTCCAGAGCCGGCTCCCACCACGACGCCATTACCCCCTGGGGACTCGCGGAAGCGGACCAGGTCTCAGGTCAGGGAGGCCATCAGCAGGGCTAAGAAAGCCAAGAGGGCAGACTCCTGTGCTACTCGGGCACGTCGGAGGAAGGCCGCTGAGGAAGAGTCCACGGCTCCCCTTCCACGAGTTCCGTCATTTTCTGAATTTGAGGCTGCCCGGATACAAGGGCCTGAAGGCGAAGGTGACTTCTTATTCTTGCAAGGCTTATTTGCTTGTTTCGGCCGCCTGGGCTGACCACCTTTCTTTTCAGTAGCTGCCGGCACTGTCCCTGCCGTTGTTGGGTTGGAGGCGGCAACCGGAGCTGCCGCCGGGGAGAGGGAGAGAGAAGTCCCCTTGACCTCTGTTGAGGGCGACTTGCCTTCACCGACACCTCACCAAGAAATAGAAGGTAATTTGCAGCTCGCCTGTAGAGCTCAGTGGCATGTTGTATTTTTAGTCAAGTCTTGATTGTTTATTGTCCTTTGACTTCAGTCGACATTCGGCCCACACTGCTCCTTGAGGTTGGCGCCTCGGTAGAGGTCGTCATTGGAGAGCAAGGGCTTCCAAGGGACCAGCCCCTAGATATTCTGCCAACGGATGCTCCCGAGACAGAGATCGCTGAGGAGGCTCTGGTTAGAGGGCTCTCCCCTGGCAGCCTAGTTCCCGCTCAGGTACTTGAGGTTCGAGAACAAGCAGAGGAGTCATCCTCTTCTGAACAGGTTGATTATGGCGGCGGCTCGACCGATGACGAGGGGTTTCCCATGGTTGACACCGAGACTGAGGACGCCGGGGCTTCATCAACTTATGAGAGCGACCTGCCGACGTTTAGCCCTCCGAGGCTATTAGGAGCCGAGCACGGGCCATCATACCCGGCTACAGGAGAGGGGCCTGAATCTTCAGAGGCCACCTTGGGAGGCCTAAATATAGTGCCAGTTGAGTTATGAAGCTTTCTGATTCCCACTTGCAGCACTTCTTTTAATTTTCAAACCAGCTGGCTGATGTATATATATGGAATGCAGGTTGAGGTGATACCGCCAGCTATAATGATCCGCATACCCCTTCCTGGCGCGGATGTGGGCCAGTCAGCCTTCCCGCCTATTGTACGGCCCATTGCCCTGCGGCTTCCACGGACCTATGCTGCTGCAGCGGTCTCAAAGGAGCCTGGCGTGACTGTCGAAGTTAGCGCTCCGACCGAGGTTGCAAGAGTTCAAACCTTGGCGATCGGTGCAGAATCATTGCTGTTGCCAAGTGGTCCTCCGGATATAGAAGCAGGAGAAATTATTACAGACGAGGCCGATGTTATTCAGACCTTGTCGGTCGTAGAGGGCTCTCCTCCTTTGGCGGCCGGTAAGACTACTCAAGAGGAGCAAGCGCCTTCCGTTGTCGATGCAGGTGTTGTAGCCTCACCCCAAAGGGCGGGCAAGGAAGTTGTCACCATGGAGGCCCCTTTAGCTGCTACTGCTGTAATAATCGGGCCGGGTGTAGGCGTCGTGCAGACTATGCCGTCGTCGTCCCTCGGGGTGGCCGATGACATTTGGGCCGAGATAGATAGCAGGGTAGACTTTCAGCTCCCTGAGACTTCGCCATTAGGGCTACAATTTTCTGACGACATGGTATGGCAGTCTCTGGATAATCTCCAGCGAGCCATGTTAGCTTCTCCGGACCTGACCTATGTGCAGCTGAGGAGCTTGGTGGACCATCTCTCCCGACCGCTTTTAGCATTCGGCTGCCCCATGGATGATTGGACTCCGCGGGTTGTAATGCTATTAAAGCACGCCAACAGGCGGGAGTTCCTGAGCCGAGAGGTTTCTGATCAGCTGACGGCTGTGAAGCTGGAGAGAGCAGATTGTCGCACGGTTGCTTCTTCTTTGAGGGTGACCATGGAACAGCTGAGAAATGTTGCTGGCAACATCTCAGAACGTCGGCTGCTTCTCACGGCACGGGAGGCAGAGTTGCGCGCTGAACTTGCCGAGGTCGGAGCTGAACTGTGGGAAGGCGAGCGCCTCGAAGCCCAGTCAAGAGAGGAAGCTGATCTGGCCGAAGGACAACTTGCCTCTTTGGGCGAGAAGTTATCGCAGCTGACAGCTACTGAAGCACGGTTGCAAGAATTGACCCGGCACTCCTCACTGGGTCTCTTGGAGTTGGCAGATATTTTCCGGCGTCCTTTGCCGTAACCTTGATTCCTTCTCTCTCGTTCTTCTTTTTAATCTTGCTCCTTTTTGTCTTCGGAGCTTATGTACTCTCGGGGGATGTCCCGGGCCAAAGAAATGTGTTCTGCCAATTCATATTAAATGAAAATATCTCTTTTTGTCGTCCCGATCATGACTTCTTTTCCTTCCTTCTTTTCTTTCTTCTAGCTGATCACCCGATCCTGGGGATACTTGCCGATGACGCAGGAGAGCGCTCACGCCTTCAGGGAAGGGGTGAGGTGTTCGCTCCACCGCGACGTAGCCGTTCCCGGAACAGGGCCTTTGCCAATGTGGGACATAGGTAGCGTAGGCAGATGCACCTAACGAATCTCGCCGCCGGTGACGAGAGGCGTGTGGTAACCATTGACGTGGATCCACTGTAGACGCAATTATGCTTTGCTGGTCAGTGAGGGCGGGAGGCCCAGGTTAGAGGGTAGTTGACCGGGCTTGTCGATGCTGACTACGGCCGAGAAGGTAGACGGTCTTGCCGATGGTGACAAGGGTCGAGAAGGTAGACGGTCTTGCCGATGGTGACAAAAAACCGGATAAGGGTAGCGACCGATCTTGCCGATGGTGACAAGGGTCGAAAAGGTAGACGGTATTTCCGATGGTGACAAAAACCGGATAAGGGTAGCGACCGATCTTGCCGATGGTGACAAGGGTCAAAAGGGTAGACGGTCTTGCCGATGGTGACAAAAACCGGATAGGTAGTGACCGATCTTGCCGATGGTGACAAGGGTCGAAAAGGGTAGACGGTCTTGTCGATGGTGACAAAAATCGGATAGGTAGTGACCGATCTTGCCGATGGTGACAAGGGTCGAAAAGGGTAGACAGTCTTGCCGATGGTGACAAAAAACCGGATAGGTAGTGATCGATCTTGCCGATGGTGACAAGGGTCGAAAAGGGTAGACGGTCTTGCCGATGGTGACAAAAAATCGGATAGGTAGTGACCGATCTTGCCGATGGTGACAAGGGTCAAAAGGGTAGACGGTCTTGCCGATGGTGACAAAAACCGGATAGGTAGTGACCGATCTTGCCGATGGTGACAAGGGTCAAAAGGGTAGACGGTCTTGCCGATGGTGACAAAAACCGGATAGGTAGTGACCGATCTTGCCGATGGTGACAAGGGTCAAAAGGGTAGACGGTCTTGCCGATGGTGACAAAAACCGGATAGGTAGTGACCGATCTTGCCGATGGTGACAAGGGTCAAAAGGGTAGACGGTCTTGCCGATGGTGACAAAAAATCAGATAAGGGTAGCGACCGATCTTGCCGATGGTGACAAGGGTCGAAAAGGTAGATGGTATTGCCGATGGTGACAAAAACTGGATAGGTAGTGACCGATCTTGCCGATGGTGACAAGGGTCGAAAGGGAAGATGGTATTACCGATGGTGACAAAAACCGGATAGGTAGTGACCGATCTTGCCGATGGTGACAAGGGTCAAGAGGGTATAGACACTAGACGTGTATAAGTGGGATATCGGATGAAGACCCTCGCCACGACCTCGAAAATGGCCTTTGGACGACGGATGATTCATCACTATTCATCATTCAAATTTTTTATTCACATTACTGACCTAAGCGCCCTTTCGGGTTTTCGCCGAGGCCAGCCCCCTCTTGCTTTTGCCCACGCGCCCTTTCGGGTTTTCACGCAGCGGGGTACCCGATTTTGCCTGCGACGCCCTTTCGGGTTTTCGCCATAGCTGGGTTATAGCCGTTTTTGCACTTGTCCTGATATAGGAGCAAGTCTGGCGGGGTATCTCTATTTTTAACCCCATTTTCTTTTCCTTTTTTTTTGATTCGAGGTTCAGAAGAACTGGACCGCGGGAACGCCGACCGTCCTTGTCGATGAGGACAAGGGTTGGTCTTAGGTTTATTTCGTCGACACTGGTTAAATGTCGAAGCAAGGAAGTGGTTTATTAACAAGGATGTAGGATCCAAGTTTGAGAGTAGGGGCTGACCGATCACGCCGATGATGGCGAGAGTCGAAAGGGATTTATTTGTCGGCATATGTCACTGCCGAAACAAGGATGGGGTTGTCAACAGGGACGTAAGGTCCAATGTTGGGGGTAGAGATCGACCGATCTCGCCGATGATGACGAGGGTTGAAAAGGGTTTGTTCATCGACATGGGTCACATGCCGAAGCCAAGATGAGGTCATTAACAAGGACGTAAGGTCCAAGTTATGGACAAAGATCGACCGATCTCGTCGATGATGACGAGGGTCAAAAGAAGGTTTGTTAAAGTATTCCCGGTGGGACTTTGATGATTGTCCCTTTCGGAGTCTTATTGGATGAAAAATAGGAGAGGCATTTGGGAAATTACCACTTTACCGACTCAAGCGCCCTTTCGGGTTTTCGCCGAAGCCAGCCCCCTCTTGCTTTTGCCCACGCGCCCTTTCGGGTTTTCACGTGGCGGGGTACCCAATTTTACCTGCAACGCCCTTTCGGGTTTTCGCCACAGCCGGGTTATAGCCATTTTTACACTTGTCCCGATGTGGGGGCAAGTCTGGCGGGGTATCTCTATTTTTAACCCCTTCTTTTCTCTTTTCTTTTTTTTATTTGGAATGTGATCCGAGAGAGGGTAGCTTGATCCGGGCGAGATGCCACTAACCAAGGAGAAGTAGCTTGATTAGGGTGGAAAGCCGCTAGCCAAGGAGAAAATAGTTTGATTAGGGAGGAATGCCACTAACCAAGGAAGAGTAACTCGATTAAGGCGGGGTGCCACTAACCCAGGAAAAGTAGCTTGATTAGGGCGGAATGCCGCTAACCAAGGAAAAGTAGTTCGGTTAGGGCGGAACGCCGCTAACCAAGGAAAAGTAGTTCGATTAGGGCGGAATGCCGCTAACCAAGGAAAAGGTGGCTCGGTTAGGGTGGAATGCCGCTAATCAAGGAGAGGGTAGCTCGATTAGGGCGGAATGCCACTAACCAAGGGAAAGGTAGCTCGATTAGGGCGGAATGCCGCTAACCAAGGGAAATGTAGCTTGATCAGGGCAGAGTGCCATTGATCGATGAAAAGTAGCTTGATCGGGGCGAAATGCCACTAACCAAGGGAAGGGTAGCTCGATTAGGGCGAAATGCCACTAACCAAGGGAAAGGTAGTTTGGTTAGGGCGGAGTGCCACTAGCCAAGAAAAGGGTAGCTCGGTTAGGACGGAGTGCCACTAACCAAGGAGAAGGTAACTCGATTAGGGCGGAATGCCACTAACCAAGTAAAAGTAGCTTGATTAGGGCGGAGTGCCACTAACCAAGGGAAAGTAGCTCGATTAGGGCGGAATGCCACTAACTAAGGAAAAGGTATGTTCCGACCGATCACTCGGGGTGTGTCGGCTGCGCCGCATGGTACAGCTTAATATGTTTTCCGTTGAGGGGAGAGAACTGGACGGCTCCTTTGTGGTCTACAAGAACGTAGGCACCCCCTTCATATACTCGGCGGACAATATACGGTCCGACCCAGTTTTCGACCAGTTTCCCTTTGGGGTTAGAGGCCATCACTTCTCTTCTTTTGACCATCACCAGGTCTCCTTTCTTGAACTCTCGACCCTTGACTAACTTGTCAAAAGCACGGGCCATGCGGGCTTGGTAGAGTTGGATGTTTTGTTGCGGCTGGAGGTGTTTTCCTTCGAGCTCAGCGAGCTCTTCCAGTCTTCTTTCTGCGTTGGTCTGCTCACCACTGACTAATCCGTGCTGGATGGCAACTCGTAATGAAGGAACTTCGAGTTCAATCGGCACCACAGCTTTCGACCCATAGACAAGGGAGAAGGGTGAACAGCCGGTTGGGGTTTTGTAGACAGTACGATAAGCCCAAAGCGCTTCGTACATCCTTTCCTCCCAATCCTTTTTGTTAGACTTGACAGTCTTTGCCAATAACGTGCACAGTGTCTTGTTGAAGGCTTTTGCGAGTCCGTTGGCTTGAGGGTTGTAGGGGGACGATGCCCTCCAGTCAATTTTGTATTTGTCGGCCAGCCGATAAACCTTCTGGTTCCTGAAATGGCTGCCATTATCAGAGATGATTCGGCTGGGGATCCCGAACCGAAATATTACATTCTGCCGGAAGAATCTTGCAACTAGCTCTCCGGTCACATCTCTTAGTGCTACTGCCTCCGCCCATCTGGAGAAATAGTCTGTAGCTGCTAAGATGTATTTGCACCCTGATGAAGATGCTGGAAGTGGCCCTACCACGTCCGTGCCCCACTGAGCAAACGGCCAACTTGGTAGAGTGGGATGTAGTGGCACTGGGGGTCTCCTCGCCACAGTAGCATGTTCTTGACATTTCTGACAAGCCTTGGCGAACTTGCAGCAATCATTGAATATAGTGGGCCAGAAATAACCCAATTTCTTTATTTCTATTTTCATTTTCGGACCGGCCTGGTGTGCCCCGGCTGACCCTGCATGAACTTCTTGCATCACCTGTCCCGCTTCCGCTGAAGATAAGCAACGGAGTAGGACTTTCCTTCGAGCATCTGCCATAATTCGGAACAAGGTCCCGCTTCTCATCTCGTAAGAATCCTTGATCCTCAGGAGCTTCATTCTTTGTTCCTTTTCTTTTGGAAGTTGCTGGTGTTGAAACCAGCGTAGGAGATGCTCTCGCCAGTCGGGCTGCTGAACCCCTTCGATGACTGCTACTTCCATCTCTTCTTCGTCGGCCAGAACCTCTATTACGCTAGGGACCTGTCGGCGGTTGATCACTGATATATTCAGGCTTGTGTCTGGCGGGACCGCCAATGAACTGGCCAACTTAGCGAGGGCGTCTGCCTGAGCATTCCGGCCTCGATTGATGTGTTTAATGCTGATGAAGTAAAATTTCGACATCAGGCGAGTTGCCAACTGGTGATAGGGAAGGAGCTCTTGCTTTCGCACCTCGAACTCTCCTTCCAGCTGTTTTATAACTAGCATGGAGTCTCCGAATGCTTCCAGCATCTGAATTCCCATGGACAGAGCAATCTGCAACCCGATTATCAGGGCTTCATATTCTGCTTCATTGTTTGTGCATTGTTTATTTATGGAGCAGGAAGTATGCACCACTTCTCCTTCTGGGGACTTCAAGACTATGCCTGCTCCTGCTCTGACCCTGGATGATCCGGTAGCAGAGGTGTCAATTCTGGAAGCGCCATCAAAGTATAGCTGCCATGAGGAAGGCTGCACTTGGGCGGCTTCTAGGGTCTCATCCTCGGGAAGTTCCGGTTCCCACGGGTTTTCCCCGGGTATCGGATGTTCAGCAAAGAAATCTGCAATAGCTTGACCTTTGATGGCTTTGCGCGGTACGTAAGAGACATCAAACTCCATAAGGATTACCGCCCATTTACCCAGGCGGCCTTTGAGTGCTGGCTGGGACATGATGTATTTCAGGGGATCCTCCTTGGACACCAAGCTGATTTCATGCGACAACATATAGTGCCGGAGCTTTTTGACTGCGAAGACTAGTGCCAGGCAGATCTTCTCAATATAAGTGTATTTTTCTTCAGTTCTGACCAGTCTCCGACTGAGGTAATAGAGGGCTTGCTCTTTCCCTTCTTCATTATTCTGGGCTAGCATTGCCCCCAGAGAATTATGTGTAGCTGCTATATACAGTATCAGCGGCCTTCCTTTCACCGGTGCGCCCAATACTGGAGGAGTCTTCAGATAATCCTTTAACTTGTCAAAGGCTGTCTGGCAATCTTCATCCCAATAGAAGGGAACATCTTTCATCATCAACTTGTGAAAAGGCTGGCATCACCCTGACAAATTGGAAATGAACCGCCGGATATAAGCCAAGCGGTCTTGTAGTGACCTCAGCTCGGAGATGTTCCTTGGTGGAGGTAACTCTTGAATCGCCTTGATCTTTGCGGGGTCTATCTCGATCCCCCGATATCGGACGACGAAGCCCAAGAATTTTCCGCTCGACACTCCGAACGCACATTTCATAGGATTCATTTTTAGCTCATGCTGCCTCAGCCTCTGAAAAATAATCCGGAGGTCTTGCAGATGATCTTCTTTTCTTCTGGTTTTGACCACCAGGTCATCTATGTAGCACTCGACCTTGTGGTAGAGCAATTCATCAAAAATTTTGGTCATTGCGCGCTGATAGGTTGCGCCAGCATTCTTCAGTCCGAATGGCATTCTCTTGTAATGATAAATGCCTTTAGGAGTTCGGAAAGCAGTATGGACCCGGTCATGCTCCGCAATCTAAATCTGGTTGTAGCCGGACGACCCATCCATGAATGACAGGGCTTCATGGCCGGTTGTAGCATCGATCATGACCTCGGTTATTGGCACCGGGAAGTCATCTTTAGGGCAGGCTTTGTTTAGATCTCGGAAGTCGACACAAATCCGGATCTGTCCGTTCTTCTTTTTCACAGGGACGATATTTGCCAGCCATGTGGTGTACTGATTTTCTTCAGTAAATCCCACATCAATGAGCTTGTCAACTTCAGCACAGATTCGGGTGATGAGCTCTGGCCTCATACGCCGCGGCGGTTGCTTCACCGGCTCGGCTTCGGGACTGATTGTTAGCTCGTGTTGTGAGACAGCAGGGCTTAGACCTGGCATCTCTTTGTAGGTCCAGGCGAAGCAATCCCGGTATTCCAGCAGCAGCTGGATGTACAGCTCCCGTTCTTCTGGGGACAGTCGGGCACTGAGGAAGGTAGGCCTAGGGTCCTTCTCATTTCCCAGGTTGACTTCTATCAGTTCGTCGACTGTGGCTTGGCCTCCGTCTTCTATTTCCGGAGGTGCCGGTTGGAGGTCGACGAAGTCTGGAATACCATCTTGAGGGTCGAGTACTTCGACTTCCTCGTCAGACATCGCCAGAGCTTCACGGGGTCTCTTGATCTCTTGTGCTAGCGACTGTGTGGATGGATCTATTGACACACCCGTTGCCGTTGCAGCTCCCGAGGGTGAGAGAACAGCTTCAGTGCTTGTAGATGAGGTTGCAGCCATGACAGGCCAGTAGTTGTTTGCCGCCAGACTCGGACAGCATATTGGATTTGTAGCAGAAGTTGAGGGAGTCTCGCCTTCTGGAACAGTTGTATCTTCCACGGAAGTGGCTTTTTCTTTTCTGGTAGCCGGCTCCCCTTGATTGGAGTAAACCGAGGCTCTGTTGACTGGCAGGAAGGGTGTTGAAGTCGTCATTAGCATGACCCTTGCAGAGGGAGAGACTTCTGCTTCTTGAGCATCTTCGGCCTCGTTGCTTCTAGTTGTATCAAATTCGGCTTGAAAGGCCGCTCCTTCAGGACGGACCTGCTCCCAGCATCGGCAGGAGATCAAGGTCTCCATTCGTTGATTCCCAGATAGGGCTAATTCAGCATGTTCGGCTTCCGCCGGATATTCATCGAAGGTTGCCCCCAGGGGGCTGTCTTCAGTTGGATAGAAGGTGGAGATGGTATCCACCTCGTACCGCCCACTGTAATAGTAGTCTTCCAGGGTGAAGCCGAGACCCGGATGTTGAGAGACACGTCTCATTTCTTTGTCCAGATTTGCAGGATACCACATCTTCTGGAAAGCTTCCTTGCGTTTTTGAGGTTGATCGGGAGGGATGTGTTGCTTTTGAAACATCCTGGCCGTCCGATCAGTGGTAAATGCCAGGCCCTGAATAGGAACCCGCGGGTCGGCTAGATCCTCAGGGAGGCTGCAGTCTGTGTCTTCCCGAGTGGGATGCTCCTCAGCTGTATAGAATAAGCTGCTGGGCCCATCTTCCTGTGCCACTTCCCAAGCTTTGAAAGGTTCGACAGTGGGACCATCGAGGTCGGAGACTGGCTTGGTGAGGCCGGCCGGGACTCCGATGCGGTCGTGCTGTCGATCAACATGCACTTCCCTAGCTTTGGGGTATAATGCTGGGGGTGTCACCCTGCCGACATTTCCAGAAGCCGTGATGTGGGAGACCACCTTCGGCTTGACATATCCGCGCGGCGGTGGTGGATACCAACCGTCACCCGATCTGTTCTTCGACACCCCTACGGGGGCTTGAGCTTCAGAAACCTTCCGGGGGGACCCCGTATATAGATTGGCATCCGCCAAGTGACATTCAAACACCTCGAACGGGTGGATGTCAGCAAATATCCTTTCCTCCTTCCCCTGGAGGCTATATTTGATGCATTAGTGTAGTGTGGAGGGCACCACCAAGTTTTCATGCAGCCATGGGCGGCCGAGTAGTGCTTTGTAGGAGGTGCGAGAGTCAATGACGTGAAACTGCACCGTCGTAGTGAAATCTGCCAGAGTCAGTGTGAACTCTGCCACCCCCATAGATACTTCACATTTTTGGTTGAAGCCAGCGATACGCATATCCCCGACCTTTTTGAGATGCACATTGAAGTGGTACCTCTCGTATATTCTATATGGCAGGATGTTGACCGCTGCGCCAGGATCGACCAGAATCCGGTTCAGTTCTCTTCCGTTCAGGTGCCCTTTCATATATAGCGGCCTGTTGTGACTGGCAATAGGCAGTAGCATGTCTTCTGGAGAGAAGGTCATACTGGCTTCTGGTATAGCCTCAGCTATGCAGGTTTCAAACTGGGCAGGCGTCTGCAGAGCAGTAATGATTGCCTGTCGTCACTCAAAGAGAGAATTTCCCAGATCGTAAAACGAGCAGGGAGCTTCTTGAGCAGCTTCATTATTCGGCTTCCAGCCCGGACATTGGAGAGCTTCATCTCCTCAACCCATCAGGACTTAGGAAGGCTTTGATTTGTGGGTCCAGACGGACCTGCTTCATCTTCCTCGGACTCGGCACCCTCTTGACTGGCACCGACTGTCGGGTCTTCTTTATTGGTCGCTGCAGGGCAAGCCCCATCTGCATTTGCATCCTCAGTAGATTGCACTGGCCGAGGGTGATTGACCCCGGGTGTAGGGTTAGCGTCTTGACAAGGCTGCTTCCCCTTTGACATCTTCACGAATTCAAGGAACGGAGGGACTGTCTTGCCCCCAGTCTTGCTGTATAGACCCGACGGAGGAGGGATTTAGACTCCCTTAACTTCCGGGGGTGTCTTGTAGGGTTGCTCCCCTCTGAACATAATGTTGTGATTGGGTGGTGGCTGGCGCCCCCATTTTCGGCCTGACCAAGTGGCATGTGCAGCAGTTGCGGCCTCGACCTTGCCTTCCCCAGCATGGGATGTGAAGCAAATTTCTTCTTCCTCCTCTTCTCCTGGTAGGCTGAAGAGTGCTGACAGGGTATTGCAGGAGACGACCTGTGTTTTATGGGCCCCAGGGGCCTTTCTTTTCTTTTTCTTTTGCTTTTTCTTCTTTTTGATTTCTGTAGGTGCTTGCCCCCAGAACAGGTTGCTCTCTTGAGGTGGTGCTACTTCAGCTTCCTCCCCTTGCTTGAGTGAGAGTTGCTCCAGCTCTTGCCATGGGACGTGGTCCCGTGCCAGCAGAGGTTTCAGTTCGGACTGTACATATTCATCTAGCCCTTCAATTAGGTGTTGCAGTCGAAGGACTCCAGGATTGGTTTCCTTGATTACTGGCAGCGGAGTTTGTCTCCTCCTGCTGGGTGTATATATTCTGACAGCTGTAGGTGGAGTGACCCATACGGGTGCTACCACTGGCGGAGCAGGCCGGGGTGTAATGCCACGGATATGTGCCCCCTCTTTTGGGCGGGGTGCCCTCTTCTTCTTGTGCTTCACAGGGATTTGCTGCCACCCCTGCTGTTCCTTCACGGGCTCCAGGAAATGGATTTCGTAGGTGCTCCGTGTGCTTGCTTCAGAGATCTCCTCAGGTAACGCCTGGTAGAGGGAGACCATGTTGACTGCTGCTCTTCGGGGAGGAGCTTCATGTGGCTGAGGAGGGTCTACTTTGTACTCTCCCAGCTCTATCTCATTCTTCTTCACCATCCCTTCGATGACGTCTTTGAAAACATAACAGTCTTCGATTGAATGTCCCAGCATTTGGTGATAGGGGCAGAATCTTGGACTGTCTTTTCTCTTCAGGTCCTCTGGTCTTCTCGGCTCAGGCAGAGTGACCATACTGTATTCCGTTACCCAGTCAAACAGGATCCGGGTCTTATCCTTAGGAAAGGAATAAGCCTTCTTCATTTTGTCCCTCAACGAAGGACCTTCTTTGTCATCTGGAGCTTTCGCAGGTTGCGGGGGAGCCGCTTTCTTGCCTTTCTCCTTCTGTTGTTCGAATGCCTTGATATCAAGCGCATTTGCTTCTTTAGGTGTGGGGCGCCGCTCCGCAGCCTTGCCTTTCTGGGCTACGCTGACAGCTGACGTCGGGACAGGTTTAGCTAGGAAAGCCTCTACCTCGGCCACCACATTATTCAACCGGTCGAACGACCGTATTTCCATACCAATCATCTTTTCCAAGACCTCCCTCCTGAGATTTTGCTTACATATTTGCACAGCGTCCTCCTGATGCGGGGGCCGCTTACATCTCATTCCGAGGTTCCTCCACCTCTTGATGTAGTCAAGGGCGGTCTCATCTGCCCTTTGTTTTGTCGAATAGAGTTCGGCCACTGTGACCTCCCTCTCTGTGACATGGAATCTTTCTCTGAATTTCCTCTGCATATCTGACCAGCCATTGATTGACCCGGCCGAGAGGCTGGAGTACCATTCAAATGCGAGCCCCGTCAGCGAGGACCCGAAGAATTTCAGCAAATATGACTCGTCGGTGGACAGATCACCCATAACGGTCATATAATATGCAATATGTTCTTTTGGGGAACCTTTCCCGTTGAATTTGTCAAATTTGGGCGGCTTGTTGACTCCCGGGGGAAGTCGCTTAGCCGCATGGTGTTGCGGGTAGGGCACCCGATAGGCATCGAATGCGACGTAGTCGCCTTCGCTCTTCTCTGCGAGCTTCAGCTCGATCATCCTCTCCACCATCATCCGGTTCACGACCGTGGGGTCGACTGGCTCCGGATAGAAGTGTGCTGGCTGCAGGTACGGGGTGACCAGGGTGGTCGCCTGTGGAGGATGCAGTAGTGGGGGTGTTGGGTGCACCTGAGGAAGCACCGGAGGTAGCAGCGGCTGAGGCTGTGGCGGCCGCTATTGTGCTGTCGTCACAGGTGGCTCTGACGGCTGGGGTAGTGTGTAAAGTGGTGGAGGGTCATCTCGACGAGCCGCTCCCCTGGATGATTCACACTGGACTTCAGGTGGTTTGGAGGCTGATGAGTGTTCAGTTTTCTCCATCAGCTGTTTCTTCAGGGAATCTATTTCCCGTTGATATCTTTGCAGCAGCATCAAGACTGATGGGTCTATGGTGGTGGGGACACCTTCTGTTGTTTCCCCGGATGTACCCTCGGGCAGGATGTCGAGGAGTACGTCGTCTTCTTCTTCCGTCGTTACCACATTAGCGGTCAAGACGGGGGCTTTGTCATCCCAGTGGAGGTATGACTGGGGCTGTTTCTCTTTCATCGCTGTCAGAAGCCCTCTTGCTGCTTCTGTCCTGCGGGTAGCTGGTCCCGGCCGTACGGCCAACTGAGCCAGTTCTTGGGAGTCTTCAGGAAGCTTCCCATATCGGCTGGACACGCCAGCCATGTTGCAAGTGAAAACCTGTATCCTCCTTCTCTGTCGATGGACCCTCCGCCTTGCTTGTTGCGGAAAGGTCAGCCTCTCGAACACAGAAATTCTTCTTCTTTCTTCCCGCTCGGGGAAGGCTTCATCGGCTTTGATCTCAAAGCCGTCATTGTGTCCATTGTCGTCGACCGACGACATCCTCATTACATCCTCCATTTCTTCTTTATCTGTCGTTGATGGGCAGTAATTTTCTTCAGTGGCGACTGTCTGCATCAGCCGCTGCTGTCCGAGTGTGGTGTTACCCAATTCTCGGAAATAGCTTCTGACTAGGCAGGCCATTTCTTCTCGACCCCGTTCTTGATGTAGCACGGGGGAAAGTGGTCGACCTCCAGCAGGAGGAATGTAGGCCAGTCGAGCTCTGTCAGCTGGCTGTTGGAACCTTCACCCCGTGGTAGGGACGTTGGCTTGACGGGCCACAGCCCGGAAACTTCTGTGACGCGGAGGATCCGCAACCACCTCTTCTTCATTCATCAGGGACAAGCCCCTTTCTCTTCTGGCTCTCGCCTCGTCGTTCATAGGACGATGGCGGGTGGGCGTTGGATGGTAGGCAGGTCGGGTCCGCTTGGGAACCCACACCTGTTTGAATTTCCTCAGCCTGAGCGCCGGGTTTTCTTGGCCATGGTGGCCGGCTTCTTCTCTTTCTGCCCTCCTCCCAGCGAGAACTTGATAGTTGTTGCAGACAGGGACGTTCGGGATGACGCGGTCTGGGGTCACCCGTGCCGTGCGCCCGTTGAGGAAGACATGCATGCCTCCCACCAGCATCGATTTTTCGGACTGAGAGACAGTTCCGGTGATCACGACAGTGTTCTTGCGAGCCTGGCGACGCTGACGTCCTCCAGGGGGCTTGTTGATATCAGTGGGATGCATCACCCGTACCAGGTGGTGCACCAGGCAGCTAGCGGCCGGAGCCGGGTTCTTGAGCGAATCACCGCGGCAGGGGGCCTTCAGAGGCTCCATTTCCTTCACAGCTTCCCTGACGGGTTCCGTGGCTTCGACTTCCAGCATGTCGACAAAGGCCAACCCCAAGAAGTTGGGGAAGCCCACAGCAGGAGTAAAGCTACCAAACTCCATGGGCACCGCCAGGTAGCCTTGTGCGTGTTCGGCGACGATCGCAGGACTGAAGTCGACGCCGGTTATCCCGTGAGTCGTCATTTTTTTTTCACTGAAAAGACAGACAGGAAAACAATCAGTAGTCTTTGAAAGGGCTTCGAAGCCCGAATATCTCGGCAAAGAGATGAAAGGTGACACCGGTCCCACCGGGTGTGCCGGACTATGTTTCGCGCATTTTTTCTTCTCTTTTCATTTTGCCTTTTCGTTCGCGTATCGATCAACCAATTAGCTAACTTGTAGTCAACTGACTGATTGACGACGCGGGCGTGCCAGTCACATACGTGACGATTCTATTGTGCGCTCATTCTGACCCATGTCGGGCGAATGTGAGGTTCGGTCGGGACCAGCAGTCCGCCATACCATAAAGGTTATGGCGTTAATTACATCCCCCACGAGGAGGGAACACCTTTGATTAATTGCCGAGATATCGGGCTGTCGAAGCCGGAAAATGAACTATATGATGATTATTAGTTGAGGGACTTGCATCCTTCTATGATTGACACAAGAGTTCATCCCATAAGTGGGAAAGGGGTTAGAATGATGCGACGACGTGATTCGAAACGAAACCGGTGCAGTACGTGCGAAGACAGGGATCAAAACGCTTGAAACGGCGCCCTGAAACGTAGGTAAAGGGGCAGGCTGTTAAAACGGCGCGGGAAGCCGGGGCGCGCCGGGAAGGTCGCGCTGGGAAGGGCGCGCCGGGGAGACCGAGCCGGGAAGACCGCGCCGGGAAGACCACGCCGGGAAGGGCGCGCCGTTTTAAGGCGTGATCGCGCACGAACGCGCCGAATTAACCCAAATTCAAGGAGACATGAGTCTCGTTAGTTTATTCATGGATTTATTAAGATTTTGGATGATTTTGAGAATTTATTAAGTCGATTGTTCGTGGAATCGGTGCCGAGTCATTTAAAGGCCGAGTCACGGACTCGCGTGAGGCGATTGTTCCGAGATTAACTCGTTCGAGCCGAAATTTCGGCAGCATCTCCCCATCCCAAAAGATAGTTGGGGAGACGCAGGGAGTACTCACGTGGCGGAGTAAACCCCTAAAAGCCGGGTGGCACAACGGCGGCCGGCAGACCCAAACGGATAGGAAAATCCCGAGGGCTAGCCTGCTAGGGGTACCGAGTCCGTGGGTATCGGTGAGTGAGTGAGGTGACTCGATGTGGGAGCGGAAACCCCGAGGGCCAGCCTACGAGGGGCACACGCGTCTCACGGCCACCACAAAGTCCCTTAGGGACTGTGGATTTGAGATGTCGGGACTAACCCGTTTATTGTTCACTCACTAATCCATGGGATGATTCGTCACTGCTGGACGGTCCCCGGTGGACAGAGTGCCGTCGAAAACGAAACAGTGGGGGATGTTCCCCCTCCCCGGGTTACTGATCCGCCCTAATGAAGCAGTAGAACGGAGCTGTGAAATCTTTCGCGTAACCAACAGGCCAGAACTAATGCCTGTGGATATACGTACGTTCATGCATATGCATGTTCACAAATCGAAGAAATATCCATCAAGGAATGTTCAGAGAATAATACGGGAATGTGGGGAAACCTTTATTTCCCTCTGTTCATGGTCGAGAACGGACAGGGTATTACGGGGGCGGCCCAAACAGGTTGAAGGAACCCATGTATTGACCCGCCTTACACGGTGAAAGTTCCTAGCATCCGATCGGAAGAGAAAACCCCCGGGGAGGGGAATCAATGTAGCCCTTGCCATAGCGGGGCATAAAACATCGAGAAGACGGAACAGGAATGAAATCGTTCGGCCGAAGGAATGCATAATGCTTTGCGTTCATCCTCCATGGCGCCGGCATCATCGCACGGCATCGTTTCACCGGCTGTATGAAGAAAAGGGGAAACTAACAGGGAAGAAAGAGAAGCGAGGCATTGGCCAGAGACTCACATTCCATCCTGTTCATTCATATAAAAAAGGAATACAGACAAACAAGTAGAGAATATATATTCCGGCGCCGGCGTTGTCGCTCGGCCGCCGTTTCCATTGACAGAAGAATTCTATTACAGCGAGAAGGGGGGAAGAAGATCATCGTGAGGGAGGGGAGGTGAGGCTCATATCATCGCCCCTCCCCTCCTTCACTTACATTCTGCCAGGAGGAAGAGACTCAAAACAGAGCAGAGGAAATCGCCGGATGAAACACGGACAAACCCACCTCGATAAACAAGAACGGGCGCTCTTCTGCTCCGATTTCGGGAGACTCCGGTGGAGCGGGATGAGGGCCGCCGAGCGCTCAGGCAGAGAACTCGTCGGATGTCAACACTCCTGGACCTCCCCCCTTTCCTTCTAATTCCCTTTTCTTTTCTTTTTGATTCCGCTCCCTCTCTTGATCGGATCCCCCTTGATCTCCTCTCTCCTTTTTTTTTTTCTGTCGACAGGCTATATATAGCCTTGAGGTTAAAACGGCGCCCCAGGAAGAAGCGCGCCGGGTTGACGGCGCCGGGGAAAGCCCCTATTTGGTCTTTGCGCGCCGGATAGACGGCGCCGGGGAAGGCCCCCATTAGATCTTTGCGCGCCGGATAGACGGCGCCGGGGAAGACCCCCATTTGATCTTTGCGCGCCGGTTTGACGGCGCCGCTTTAACTTGCTCACTTGGCGGGTAGTCCGGTGGACCCGGAGATGATTCCGGAAGCTTCCGTCCACTGTTCATCTCACCCCGGTCATCAAAGGGCTCTGACGGGGTGTTCACGAAGCTCCTGATAGGACGAATGGCCTTAAATAAGACTTCGTGTATGTCCGGTCCGAGCACACGGGTGTCCTACTGACATAGTCTTCGGCACCGTGATTTGTGCTTCTGGCTGGGACGAACTCGGGCTCGAAGCTTCCTTGCAGGATGATGTTACATCTCGGACAGTTCCACCTTGAATTGGTGATCAATCGGCCACTAGCGGGCCCACTATGGCGAGAAGCCGAATCCGTGCCGGATAATCGGGGTCTTCTGCTGACAGGATCTTCGGCCCCTTGTTACGGATGGCCGAGGACATTCTTCCTCCTTAGGAGAGTCATTGGGTAGACCGTCGTCCTTGGTCGGGCGACGGATGTGGGGTAGCGGCACGACGAGGTCGATGCCGGATCATTGGGCAGGCTTGATCGCGCTGCCGGTTGGTTGCGGGTTCACTTCGGCTCTCCTGAGGTAAAGTCCCCGACGTTCCCTTTGAGGTGGCTCGGGGCTTTGTCAGCTTGAGGGGTCCTCTTGATAAGTTGACCTTTATCGGCTTCTGTGCTTCAGTGGGCCGTATCATTCATCCTTGCGGCTTGGTTGCCAGAGGATCATATTTTGAGTGCCAACAGGGTCACAACCTTCCTCGGCGGCCCTTAGGCTCGGAAGGCCCGAACATCGATCGGGTCAGAGAAAGACCCACGCCCGATCTATCCCCTCGCTGGGATAAAGGCAGGCGCACAATGCCCACTCCGACCTATCTTTACCCTAGCTATGCCTATCACCCGGATAGGGTTGGCACCCCTCATGCTCGAGTCGACCGACGAACGCTTATCCATGCTGCCGTTGAGAACCCTTTATAAGCAGGAGTTTATGAGGATAAGGGACCCATGATCTCTCAAGAATATAAAGATCCCACGATGAGGACGTGAAGAGTCCACGTTGAGGACGTAACTCCCGCCTGAAATCCCTCAACTTACGGGACTCATGAGGCCAATGCACTATTTAAAACTGTGACTCCCTCCAACGAAAGGTAAGGGCGAACATACGTCTAAACTCCCTGAGCAAGAACCACTTCACCACCTTGGTGTAGAGGGATCCCGTGTATCTCTTTCCTCCTCCCTACATAGCTTCCACCATTGCTCTACTGACTTAAACATCGGAGGATTTCCCTTCCTTGTAATTCACTATCTGGCGATCATCTCCTTAGCTCAAGAGCAGCGCGAGATCACGCCTTTTCAACATCATATCATATCATATTCTTATGCATCATCTCTCTTAAAATAGTAACGATGGATGAAGTTTTAATTTATTACAATCTATAGCATGCAGCCCTCCGTAAGTCCAAGTCAAGAGAAGGAACCAATACTCTATTCCGCGTCGGCAGCTCAGCAGCGGATTCT
The DNA here is from genome assembly GCA_022559845.1 of Amorphophallus konjac. NCBI lineage: Eukaryota > Viridiplantae > Streptophyta > Magnoliopsida > Alismatales > Araceae > Amorphophallus > Amorphophallus konjac. Next base: position 142,753 of record JAHNEJ010000758.1, on the reverse strand, counting down.
ACGCACTATGGCTAGCCACTTTCTGCACCCTTGCCTGCCCAGTCCTCGCCGTACGTAGATATACATGTGGAAATATTGTTAGCTGTTTGCATGACGTCATAGATCTGATCTTCAAATCTCCGTTTGAAAATTATCCAGAGACTGGCATATATATGCCCGCAGAAAAACCTTTTCAGTCCTTGTCATCTACTCAATGTAGCTATAGGGACCGAGCTTGGGATGAGACGAGTGGAGAAGCACATCGTTTGAGTTGTCGATGCCTTCTACGGGAAACATCCTGCGTCTAAACATGGGTTACAGTGATGAGAATTTTTTTAATTCGCCTTCTTGCATAATGTTCGAACAGAGTGCAGGGCGTGTTTTAATTAATGTTTTGTTATTTCTTCCCAAATTGAAGCAGTGGCTCCTTCTAGAGACATATGGAAGAGTCCAACACTGCATGCCATGTAGTGATCCAGTGAAGCGATAAATCAGTACAAGGACTGCTAACCCCCACAAAATTTTGTCGACAGATATATAGTCTAAACAAGCTAGATCTTTGGACCACGGGAAAGTTAAAAATTTCTGAATTATTTTGGGTTAATTTGTAGTACTGTTAATTAGACAAAAGCTGTTGAGCTGCTGGCGGCATATTGGTGCAGCGTTTTTTGAGTCCAAAAGCGGACAAGGCGTACAGCTGTGTGGGCATGCAGCGTCCGAATAGTTTACCAATGAAGATGTGCGTACGAGGAGCAAGATTACACGATTGGACGTTGTGTCAAGGTCAAAGGTTGCCGAACCCTAAAAAGACAGGGTACTGATCCTCGTCGAAGGCAACATTTCAAAGGAACCAACTTGTGGTTCAGCGTTCACACACAGCAAGTGAAAAATTTTATTGCCGTAAATGTCTGACTGACGTAAAAAAATTTCCTCACAAATCTATCTTAAGTTTAAGATGAAATTATTTTTGTATAAAATTTATCCCTAAGTAATAAAATCTTTTGTCAGTGACGAAAATTAAAAGTCGTCAAAAATTCCATCATAGTTGTTTGTGACGGAAATAGAAAATCGTCAGAGATTCTGTCCAATAATATCAAAATATTTTATAAAAAGTCTAAAAAAATTAAATAAATTTACGACGGGCAATGAAAAGTCATTGAAAATCTGTTTAAGAATTTACAACGAAATTGAAAACTGTCGTAGATTCTATCCTAAATTTATATTTTTTAATAATAAATTTTAAAAATAAAAAAGATATTTATTTAAATAGAAAACAATACACAACATATAAATGTCACAATGACAAATAAAATAGCATTCACATTTTACTATAAAATTATTTAAATATAATATTTTAAAATTATCAATTTATTATAATGTGATAAAAAAATCAAAAAATGTCCCCAATGTCATCATCATCCGTATCCTCCTCGTCTCCTCCGTCGCTACACGTGGAAGAAAATTATAATAGAAAAAATAACATTAGATATATATAAATAAAAAGGTACTCAAAATTAAATTAAAAATTATATAATTTTATAAATTAAAAAATATGATATGTACGTGAATTCTTTAATTAAGCCAATCAGACTTGTATTTCAAATTTTGGATCTCCAAACTCATGTTCTTTGATTTTAAACTAGGTTAGTTCAAAAGAGGGTAATTTGAGCGCCGAGCTTAAACTAGACATCCGATTTGAATTTTGTCAGGTCTCTAAGGTCACTCTCACCACTGAGGTCGTATTGAAAAAATTCACACGTCAATCAAATCGATATTTCAAATTTCGGACATTCCAATTTGAGCTCTTTGACTTGTTTTAAACTAAGTTACAAAAGAGAATGTTATTTTGAGCGCCTGAGTCTATATTAGATATCCGATTATTCTTTCAGGTCACTTTCAGCACCCAGATCGTGTTAGAATAATCAACGCGCTGATCAGATCAATATTTTAAATTTTAGACTCTTCAATCTTAATTTTTTAATTTAAACCAAGTTAATATAAAAAAAGTAATTTAAATGTCAAAACTAAACCGAATATCTAATTTAAATTTCATCTGACTCTCTCAAATCACTCCCATCATCCAAGTAGTGTTAAAATAATGAACATGCATGACACGACAAAATAGTAGGTGTTCTAAATCCGAAGACACAGTGTCTTTACACCTCCACAGAATTTCGACATTATGATCCTGACCTTAATATATACGCGGACTTGAAACATGCACGCTGAGTCTTCCACGCCATCTCAATGCAAAAGGGTAAAGAGGGACAAGGCGAGCAGAGGAGCACGCTGCACGTCCTTTAGGCCGTGCATGGCCGGGAATTAAACGGCATCCGACCCTAACAAATGGATGGGAGTTCTCCCGTACTAGCTAGGACCAAGATGTCGGTACGTACTTACATTGTGGGTGCAAATTAAACTTGTACGACCAAGGTGAGTTGTTTCTAGACACATGGAAGAACTCAGTATTGACTATTGAGCCCCCAAAGTCGACTCGAAAGGAAATGGTTAATAAAGGATGATAAAAGTTTGACATGATTAATTATAACACGCTGAGTGAACAAGGACTACTTATGATGCCCACAAAGTTTGACAGATCGTCTAAACAAGCTTGATCCTTGGACCACGAGAAAGGAGAAAAATTCCGAAATTTGGGTACATTTCTAGTAGTATCAATTAGACAAATTAAGTTGTTGAGCTGCTGGCCCCATCATGGATAAGGTTTGGTGCATCCAAAACTGAGTCAAAAGTTGAGAAATAGCACAAAAGTCCCATCATTTCCAGCTAGCTATTCACACGTACGTAAATGTCATCTCTTATTCTCGGTGTTCTCACACCAAAAGTCACGATTATTGGAGCTATAATACATGAAAATCATGCCATTGCACATGTTGCATTCATTTACGGAAATCATGTCATTGCACATGTTGAATTCATATACAACCTCATTTTTTTATAATGAAAAAAATAAAAAAAATAGCATTTCACAACAAAAATAAAACCCATTTTGAGTTTCATGATTAATGCTTCCATTGAAAGAAATTCTAAAATAGAAAAGATTGAGAGAAGGATGATGAAAAATTTATTTAATCTAACCATGAAAAACTGATCTAAGAATCTCTTTAAAGTTCATGTGCACTTTAGAAAAATGAAAATCACTTGCACGCTAATGAAACATGACCGGACAAGCCTTCTGCTATTTTGGGTATATTGTCTGATATTCTACACTTCGTAAAGAAGAGATATTTTATAAGCTTTCTGCCAAGATATCTATCAAAAATTAGTGTAAAAGTATAATTGAAAAAAAAAATTTGAGAAAAGAAAACAACATGAAAAATGCTCCGAATCTGAGTAATCGGGCCTACTTCACCTAAGACGTGTTGATGTTCGCGTCAAAAGGATAAGGGAACCTTGATCTGTAAAATTGGACTTGCTTCAAGATTCGCATTAAACAGTGAAGGGTAGTGCATCATCATGTGTGTAGAAAAATAAAAAGATCTCTAAGGGACGAAGCAATAAGGCAGACAAAAAAAGTTGATATGCTTAATGCTCTGATTGAGAGGTGCAAGGTTGAAAGGTACTTATTTGGAATAGCAAATGAGGGATGCAATTGTCTATGTTGTGGATTTAGTATTTATACAAGCACAAGTGCTATTGAACTTTGAGTTGAATTCTTGATCATATATCTTAATTTTCAAATCTAAGACTAGTATGTGTTAATGCTCCCAGATTCCTAATCTTTAGTTGATTCTATAAAAGAAAAGCTGGATATGGAGGCATGGATATTTTAAACTCTTGTTGATCCTGAGTTTTTAATTGTTTACATTGCTAAGGGACTAGCAATGAGTAAGTTGGGGGGGTGTGATGAGTGTATATTTTTACATGTTAATTGATGTTATATCACATTTTTATAAGCTTGAATATTAATAAATATGCACTTATCACACTTAATTATAATTTTAGACCAAAATATTTAGTTTGATAAAATTAATGAAAATTTTGATAAATAAACTCTTATTTTGCAGGCACGAAGAGCACGATGGCAAGTCTGCACACAATAATGGGCCAAAGTTCATTACAAAAAGAAAATAAAAAAAAGAAGAAAATAAAAATATGTTCAAATGGGCCAAAGGCCCATGGACTTATTAAAAAGAAAAAAAAGAAAAAAAATATAACAATTGACATTAGATATATATATAAGATATATATATATGATAGTTAATATATATATATATATATATATATATATATATATATATATATATATTATATAACACATGCATGCGCAGGCCCATCCTTCTCTCCACGTGGGGTCTTCGACAGATGCATGCATGCAAAGAGCTTCAACGCCAAATCTTGCGAAGGCCCTTCACGCATGGCTTCAGGAGCTCACGTGAGCGAATGGCGAGGTTGGCAAGGTGGCAGCCAGCCAATTGCTGGCTGGTCAAAGCGCTGCACGCGGAAGGGTCGGCAGGATGCAACGTGGGCTTTCTCCACGCGGCAGGGGCGTTTTGGCTTCGGGCGAACGCAGTCAAACGCTGCGGCAAAGGCTTCTCATGCGGGAGGCTTCACATGGCGGGTCAACATATGCTACTTCGGGTATGCCTTGGGCAGTCAACGCATGCAGTCGAGTAGCAGGCGGTGGAGGGTGTAAAGTTAGCAAAGTAGGTAGGTCGACAGTGGAGAAAGTAAAAAGAGAAGAAAAATAGGATGATGAGCTTGGTTTTTAACAATGGCATCTCAAAGTGTTCATATTGTAAAGTGGTTAATTTTGACCTTATAAAATGGGCCCCTATTGTCATATGAGTGGGGGTTCCCTTGTGGGGGTGTAGAGTGACGTAGGTTTTGTTTTAAGAGTGTTGGTTTGTAAGTTTAAGTTGTTGTTACTGTAAGTTCTTGAGATTTTAGCATTTCTTAGCCTTTTACATACTTTTCTGATCTTCATTTTAATTTCTTTTCTTATGTAAATTTGTTCATCTTTAAGTTATATATATATTCTCTTTCTAGCACTTCCTCTAAATTTGTTCCGTTTCTATGTTATTGTAAATTTTTCTAGGTTCTTTCCTGACATATTACTGTTCATCCGAGATGTTAGTCTCTGTTATTCCTCCGTTTTGAAGCCCTTATGGTATTCTTTTCTCTCTAAGTTCTTCATGAAAGTTCTTCCTCGCTTTTAGATCTAGATTTCCCTCTTCTAAAACTTCCTCTAATTCGTCTTCGTTTTAAAGTTATAATTAATTTTCCACAGTTCAATTTTCTGCTCAGTCACTGTTCATCCGCGCCTATAGATCTTGGTCTTTCATATTTTTCACCTTCTTCCTCTCATTTTCTATCTCTGAAATCTTCATGAAACTTCTTCCTAACCTTCCAATATTCAACTTTCTCTTCTGTCACTTCTACTAATTCTCTCTGGTTTTAAAGTTATTTCTCTCCTTAACTCGCCCTATTTTCATAATAATTTTCCCTGTGTTTCTTTTCCATCTATCTCCCTCTCTTCATATTCTTCACACATCCCTATGGCAGAGTTACTTCTCTCGATCCTCTCATGGCAACGTTCTACATCAAAGCGGGGCGGCGATCAAAGATTCGGCACGGCGTGAACGGCGTCACTCTTCTAATTCTTCGGCTCATTTCTTCCCTTATTCTTTTAATTTCAAGTTGTGCTTTTAATTTTTATAGTTGTAATTCTTATTTCTATAAAAATAAAAATTCATGTTGGTAATCTATCTCTTCCAAATTTCTATTCTCAACCCCTCTCAATTTCTTTAGTTAAATTTATATCCCGTTCATGTTAATTTTCTATTTTTGTACAAATGCACTCCAAATAAATGATTCAATTTTTAATATATGGATTTTCTAACTAAGCTTAATTGAAAACATTTCTTCCTCGCGGGATCGACTCGTTCTTATCACTTTACTCATGTTTTCAAAGCCATTTAAGTGAGTGAGTGCGATTTTATAAATTTAAAATTGTGTGGCACGATATTTTTAAACTACGGGTGTTGAGCAGCATCAAGCAACAACCTTCCCACGCAAGCCGCATACAGTAGGAGCTAGCCATAGTTGCAAAGCAAGCCTCAGAAAGGGCAGGAGACGCCAGGGGGAACACCTTCACCACAGACATCATGGCTCGGCGCGTAGCCACCCGCGGCAGAGAACAGTGGAGCACAAAGCTCCCCACGCAGGCCCGAGCAGGCGAGGCCAACAATAGATGGTGAGGACACGACGGCGCCGAGGGCTAAGTCATCAGGCGAGGACAAACAAGAGGGAGGCGCCACTCCAGAACCACAATGGGAACGAGCGGGGTGAAACAGAACCGCGGGGCCTTCCATAAAGGCCGGAGAAGAAGAAGGGGCCGAGGAGGCTGCGCTAACCACGTTGCACGGATGGGCAAGACCTCCACACATGGACGGGGAAGCACCGGCCACCAAAGGCAGACCTCCAGAGGAGCGATGCTTCGCTCTAGGCCAGAGGGAACATATAAATCTACGATAAATATGGAGAGGATGGCCTTAAGGAGGGGATGGGTGGACCTTCTCATAGTCCATTTGATATATTTGAATCATTTTTTGGTGGTGGTGCTTTTGGTGGTGATTGTTCAAGATGACGTAGGCAGAAGAAAGGTGATGACATAGTCCACTCACTGTAGGTCTCCTTGGAGGATCTTTACAATGGAACTTCCAAGAATCTTTCTTTGTCCAGAAATGTTACCTGCTCAAAGTGCAACGGAAAAGGTTCAAAGAGTGGAACTTCAGGAACATGTTATGGTTGTCGTGGCTCTGAATTTAAGGTATCAACCTGACATCTTGGATTAGGCATGATCCAAGAAATGCAACATGTGTGCAATGATTGCAGGGGCACAGGGCAAGTCATTAGTGAGAAGGATAAATGCTCTCAATGTAAAGGTAACAAAATTACTCCTGAGAAGAAGGTACTGGAAGTGCATGTTGAGAAAGGAATGCAGCATGGTCAGAAGATTGTATTTGAGGGACAACTTGATGAAGCTCCTGACACAACCACAGGTGACATTGTGTTTGTGTTGCAACTTAAAGATCATCCAAAATTCAAGAGGAAGTTTGATGATCTCTATGTGGAACACACACTAACTTTAATGGAGACACTCTGTGGCTTCCAGTTTGCTTTAACACATCTAGATGGCAGACATCTGCTGATCAAACCAAATCCTGGTGAAGTTATCAAGCCTGGTCAATATAAGGCCATTAACGATGAAGGGATGCCTCAACACCAGAGGCCCATCATGAGAGGCCGTCTTTATATCCATTTTAACATTGAATTCCCCGAAGGCGGGGTTAGTTCCCCTGACCAATGCCATTCATCGGAGAAAATCTTGCCACGGAAACCATCCAACCAAACATCACATATAGACCTGGATCAATGTGAGGAAACAACCTTGGATGATGTCAACATGGAGGAAGAGATGAGACGAAAGCACCATTAGCAACAGTAGGAAGCCTATGACGAAGATGACGATGACTCGACTGGACCCCAGGTTCAATGCGTTCAGCAATAAGGGCTCTCATTATATCTTCAACCATACCACGGGGATTTCTTGGCTTCGCCTTTTGCTTTGGACACTGTATTTTTGCATTCATGTAGTTAGGGGTGAGTACGGTTTGATTTGGTTTGGTTTGAAGAGAATTTTCCTCAAACCAAACCGAACCGAATTAAGGCTTCAACCCGAACCAAACCAAACCAAACTAGTTTGAAACCAAACCAAACCGAACCGAATTAATTCGGTTTGGTTCAGTTTGGTTCGGTTTGAACCATATTCATCTCCCATTTTATAAATTAGATTGGATTCAAACAACATTAGAGAAAGGTAGGATAAAAAGAATTTCTACCAAATAAAGTAAATATTAAAAAAATAACATACAAAGTTGTACCTTGTAAGAACAAGCTCCATAACATTTTCACATAAAAAACTAAGAACTTCAGTTACAGTAAAATAGAAGGTGATTTGAAACCTATTTCATAAAGTCGAAAACCCCATTAGAATGGCGGAAATTGGACTTTTTAAATTCGGATTTATAGTTACATATACATTTTAATTTGATAAAAATATTCTTAAATTCGGGTTATTCGGTTCGGTTTGGTTTTGTTCGATTTCTTGAACTTCAAAACCAAACCAAATTTTTTAATACGGTTCGGTTTGAACCCAAACCAAAATTTTTTAAATTTCAACCCAAACCAAACCGAATCAAATCGTTCGGTTCGGTTTGGTTTTCGGGTTGAACTCGAATAATGCTCACCCCTACATGTAGTGTCTGGGAATACCTTGCAGGAACAGGAAGAGTAGCACCCCATCTTATTTCTGTTTTGTTTTCGTTCGTGTGTGGTCAAATTGTTGCGGCCTTTTTTTTTGGTTTCTGGTGGATACCGACTTGACGACTGCGTTACCGTCAATTATTGCTTGTGTTAGTCCAGTTATTCTATTTATGTTTACTTTCATCTGAGAAAAAAAAGGAGGTCTGGCATAGGCCCAGGCGCAACCCCATCACCACCCGCAGTCGCCGGAGATGGAGGGGAGACCACGTCAGGAGGGGAGACAACGTTCGTACTACCTGACCTAGGAATGGCGGACGTTGCAGGGAGGACGGTGAAGCCACCACTGGCGGAGGGCAGCGGCGGGGAGAGGTGATCACAAGGAGGGGAAGGGGGAGGCACAGGGCCTCCCCCCCACCGGCCATCGCCGGAGCTCAGGCAAATCGCAGTGCTCCCTCTCTCTCTCACACACACGTACACTCACACTTAACCAGGGGTAATTCAGTATTTTACTTTCCTTGAGTATAAGTTAGCTATAGTTTAGGTAACTTTGGTAGGACGGAATGAACGGGAGAGACTTAAATGTGTATCGACAAATATTATAAGGACTATTAAAATAATAGTCAGATTTGAGGGACTAATCAACAATTCAATTAAATTTGTAAGGATTAATATGTAAAAATCCATATATATATATATATATATATATATATATATATATATATATATATATATTAGCATGGAGGGGGGTAGGAGGACCGTATGAGATTCGAAACAAAAGGATGGCCAACAAATAGCTGTTGTGACATGGAGGGGGGTAGGTGGAGACGAAAAAACACACGCGGTATTGAATATATTAGCATAAGACAGGCATCTGCTCAGAGAGAGAGAGAGAGAGAGAGAGAGAGAGAGAGAGAGAGAGAGAGAGAGAGAGAGAGAGAGAGAGAGAGAGAGAGAGAGAGAGAGAGAGAGAGAGAGAGAGAGAGAGAGAGAGAGAGAGAGAGAGAGAGAGAGAGAGAGAGAGAGAGAGAGAGAGAGAGAGAGAGAGAGAAATGAGATTTTTTTTTTCACTTTTTTTGAAATCTATATACTGTTGTCAGTAGAGTCTAGATTATCGGTAGAACTGTGTGAGGCCAGGCCAATAAATTGCCCCATTTTTCCAAGGAGAGTTGTCGGTACGTATGTGGTTGGTGCTAAAGTATAGTGTACGACCAAGGTGACGTGTTTCTAGACGTATGGAATTGAACTATGAGTCTTTGAGCCCTCATTCAAAAGTCGGCTTTGAAAGGAAAAGGTGACAGTAAGAGATGAGGACAAAGTTTGACATGATTAGTGAGTCCGCCTTTGCTACTACGCGGTTTAAACTTGGTGGTGTTTGATCGTGACGACTAATTAAGCAACTGCTTTGTTGGTAACGAGTAAGTGAAAGGAAAAGTGGGCTTCTTCGAGACATGGAAGAGTCCAACACAACACGCTGTAGTGGTCCAGTGAGCTGATAAATCAGAACAAGGACTACTCATGCCCAGTTGCCCGCAAAGTTTGACAGACCGTCTAAACAGGCTAGATCTTTGCACAACGGGAGAGTTGAAATTTTCTGAAATTTGGCTTAATTTCTAGTAGTATATATTAATAATTAGACGAAGTTGTTGAGCCGCGGACCGCATCATGGATAAGATTTGGTGCAGCGCTTTTTAAGTCCAAAACTGAGTCAAACGTTGAGAAACAGGTTAAAAGTCGGATCATTTCCAGCTATCTATGTATTCACACGCAAATGTCTTGTCTCTTATTCTTTGTGTTTTCATACCTAAAGTCTCCCCGTTGTGCATGGTAGCCCGGCCGGACAAAGATTATTGGCGCTGTAATGCATGCAAATAGTGGGAGACGTATGAATCTGCCCATCAGCGCGCTATAATGGTTCGAAGTGGCCCGGCCTCTTTGCACGCATCGACTATAAATACCGTACCCCTGCCAGCATCACACTTCAAGATCATCCCAAATTAGCCCGTCTCCAGTCTTCAAGAACGATGGGTAGTTCTGCTAGGAATAATATTGTGGGTGTCACCTTCCTGGTCCTGCTCTTCCTGGGCACGACCACTGCCGCCAGGGTCCTCACTCAATATGCAGGTGGTGGGGGTGGTGGCCAAGGGGGTGGAGGCGGTGGTGGACAGGGAGGCGGCTCCGGTTCCGGCTATGGTGAAGGCTATGGTGGAGGTGCCGGAGGAGCCAATGGTGGGGGTTACGGAAGAGGAGGTGGTGGTGGCGGGGGCGGTGGTCAGGGCGGTGGGCAAGGGTCCGGCTATGGGTCCGGTAGTGGCTACGGCTCCGGTTCTGGAGCGGGTGGTGCCAACGGTGGGGGCTACGGAAGAGGTGGAGGCGGCGGCGGCGGCGGAGGTGGGTCTGGTGGTGGAAATGGGAGTGGGAGCGGCTCAGGATACGGCTCCGGCGGCGGGTCAGGCTATGGTGCTGGCGGAGCCGGGGGATATGGCCGTGGTGGTGGGGGTGGAGGTGGCGGCGGCCAAGGTGGTGGCGGTGGGAGTGGAAACGGGAGCGGTTCAGGATATGGGTCCGGTTCCGGTTACGGATCTGGTGGTGGGAATGGAGGCTATGGCAGCGGAGGAGGCGGAGGCGGAGGCGGTGGAGGTGGCGGTGGTAGTGGATCGGGCTCCGGATATGGGTCCGGCTACGGGAGTGGAGGCGGTAGCGGTGGTGGCGGAGGACACAACTGATCACCTGCACATACAGCCTAGCCGTTATTCCAACATCAGACGATCCAGACATCTTCACAACAATAATACACGTACATGCGCAGGAGCAGTGATAACTGTAAATCGTGTGATTGAAAATCAAGGAGAGTTGTGCTCAGATGTACCTTCATTTTTACCCGCGTGAAATAAAATTTCAAGTAATTTGTGTACTCTCTCTCTCTCTCTCTCTCAATATGTTAGCACCTACGGACACCGGTTCATAATATATAGAGACTACAAAATAAAATTGCACCAAAAATAAGACTGCTAGTTAATTTTTTTCAAGCTGGCATCCCTATGATCGATTTGTAAATTATTTAATGCAAAATCCACTCGTGTTAGATAAGTAGTATCTTTGTGTCTCTTTTTAACTTTCCCGTGTTAAATTTGATCCCATGTGACGAGAGAATATAATTTTTTTTATTTCAGAAGTCGGCGTTAATGGAGGGGGTGGGGGCATATCAACAATAAAAAATTATCCAGAGAAAACATGTCATGCTAATTCCGAATATAAACATTCATCCTCTATGACTGGGTCCAAACGTGCCCATTAAGGGGTCCAGACTCCAAATCCATTTTAATATCCTTTAACACATATGTGCGACTTCATTTGTCTATCTAGAAATATGCTTTGATGACGTAATCAAAAAGTATCTCAAGAGGGAAATCAGATTAGCTTTGATGATGTAATCGCAGAGCAGATTGAAAGACGTGGTTTGGAAATTGTCTAGTCACCAAATGGAGGTGTCAATCGATTAGCTTTGCCGGTTGTTGACTTCAGGTAGCCTTACTACACGTGGACTCCATAATTTATCTTACTAATCTAATCCTAATTAACGTCTACAGTCGCTCAAAGAATTCCTCCACCCCACCCCCCAACAACCCGTAAGAAATAATGTTATCAGAATCGGATCGGACCGGCCGGTTGAACCGGTCCAAGAACTGGTCCAATTAGGCTCGATCCGGTCTAATGTTAAAGAATCGGACGAACCGCGATTCGACCGGTGAACCGGTCCGAGTCGGTTCGACCCGATTCACCCTTCAAAAAAAATATAAAAATCTTTAAATGTTTAAATGATATATATGTGTGAACAAAAGTATCTTATTATTATTGATTTGTTGTTATTTATCATTTTATTTTAGATATATATAAAGTTTAAATATTTAAAAGAGTATAAATGTCAATTGTGAAGAGTGAACACCAATGAAATATTATAAAATTTTAAGGTCAATTTATTTAACTATGTTAATGTCATTTTTTTACTTGTATTGTTAGTAGTTAATTAATCAGGACTAATAATTATACATGTATGTTTATTTATTTTGATCATTATACCTTATTTCTTATTGTCTTATGTTATAGAATCGGGTGGGACCATATATCAATATTATAATGACATCACGGTTCAAACCGGTTCGATTGAACGGTCAAACCGGTTCGAACCGAACCAGCTCATTGTCTGATTAATCAGACACACCGGTCCAATTCTGATAGAACTGCTAGGAACCGCTTACGTAACTAATTAAGACATATCCGAGAAGAATTGTGGAGTGAATTCTAATCACCGGAATTTATCATTTTTTTTCTTTTTGTTAATTTTCAAATGAGTCAAATTTTTATCGACTTGTAAATCCCATCAAAATCTAGTGACAGGGAGAGATAAAGATATAATTGGATTAGAAGAGAAAAAATCTTCAAAAGTTGATTGAAGAAAATTTTTTCATCATCGTAATAGATTCTGATCATCGGAATGGAGGCGAAATCTCCAAAAATGGGTGAATGGATAGTGACACTCGTCAAATTTAAAAGCTGAATGAAAAAAATAAACATCTTAATTATAGATAACTCCATATAAAATCTATTCACGTTTGGTGCATTCTCAAATATGATAGTTAATGGAATCTCATTTCCAAATCAAAAATTTACCGCTAGATTTTTGAATAATGTGTAAAATTTGAAATTTTCTTAATCTAGTTAACGCAACAAAACGTTACCAAACGCCACCCAATGATTTGGCGGAGAAAAACAGAGGCGGCGGCTCTTGTTTGGACGGCCTTTGGACTTTGATGACCAGTCAACCACGACCCCAACAAATCTTATCCATATGTTGGGGTCCAGAACGCAGCTTGTCCTCGCACACGCTGGAACCGCGTCTTCGCGGATTCCTCCCAGAGAGACGTCACAATTTGTAATTAGGTAATTCAATCCATATTTAGGGGATAATCCTCGGGCAGAAAAAAAGAGAGAGCAATTGCGACTTCATGCACGCAAAAGGACAAGAATTCATTGAAGGCAGGCAAACAAGTCCAGTTTGTTTTTTTGTTTCTGTACGTGAAGCACCGGGTGGGTGCATATCGATCGACCTGATCAGCTGCATGCGGAGTTGGTACGTAGTTGAACATGGAAGATACACACTTGACTATTCAGCCGCTGCACACACCCATAAGTTTGAAGGTCAGAGCAGTCTGTCAACCCTTTCTGGGTAGCTGCCATGGACGTCTGCCCTACTTGTGAACAAGGCAAGACCGCACGCGGAGTGTCTCTCATGCTTGCAGTAAAACGAAGACTAAATTATTGGTACGTAGAGACCTTGTTTTAGTCCTACCGAGCAATTAGTCACCTACCGTCGACTCGGACCAAGGTACATATGCGCCTTGCTTGCTCCCCCGGCCCGGATTCTAGATGGCTTTGGCCCCCCTCCGGTCCCCACTGGCCGCGTAGTTTCCCTTGGTTTGTCGATTGAGGAGATGCGGCAGCTCTAAACAAACTCGTATCCCCTGCGTGTGTATGGATCGATCGAGTCCAATTAGTAACGTTCGAAGGGCATGCATTCCAAGACGATCATCGTCTCTCTTCCCCATCCATAGCTTTCTCCTTCCCTCTGGTTGTCTTTCTCTGGCAATCTTTAGTATCAACTTCATTAATTATTAACCAACGTATATATATATATATATATATATATATATATATATATATGGCCGGACCGGACCATAAGATAAATAACCCGGGCATTTAATTTTGCCATGTGTCGTGGAGAGCATGCAGATTGCGTTTGAGAGAAAGAGGGGTTATATAATTAGGAGCAACCTTCCAAAGTCATGTTTAAAAAGACAGCCACGCACTGAAAGTATAAAGGGCAGGCTCAATATATACATAGCACTGCTTGTTTATTGATTCATGTACGGAGATTTCATTTAAACCAACCAACTCTTGGGAAATGGAGAAGCTGCACTCCACACTTCCCTTATTTCTTGCAGATACATAAATATACTTGTCACAGGGATCAAAAAGACAGCGAGCAAAACACCGGGGTGGTCGCCTACCAAGCAACCAACCTCACACGCCCGAAGGAGTCGGGGCGAGAGGCGTGGCCTCCTCAACTGGTGTAGGTACTGCCGCCGCATTCGGCTGTGCGGTAACCGGGAAAGCAGGAGCTGGTGCAACCGCTGCTCGGGTTGGCCCGGCCGGAATGGGCTCGGCCGGAGTCGGCTCCCGTGGTCGCCCACCACCACCACCACCACCGCTGCCATACCCAGAGCCATATCCCGTGCCGTGCCCGGAGCCGGAACCGGTGCCTGACCCACCACCCCCTCCACCGCCACCTCCACTCCCATAACCGCCATCGTGGGCAGCACCCCCCGCACCGTAGCCAGACCCACCGCCGGATCCATACCCAGAGCCGCCCCCGCTTCCATTCCCGCCCCCGTAGCCGCTTCCCCCACCGCCTCCACCGCCGCTTCCAAAACCACCACCATTAGCCCCACCTGCACCGTATCCAGAACCGCTACCGGACCCATAGCCAGATCCGCCGCCGGTTCCAACGCCACCACCTCCGCCTCTTCCACCCCCACCACCTCCACCGCTCCCAAACCCCACGCCGTTCCCACCACCAGCGCCGTATCCCGAACCGCTCCCGGAACCATAACCAGACCCACTCCCTCTTCCATTTCCACCGCCGTAGCCACCACCCCCTCCGCCACCTTCTCCACCCCCGTATCCTCCCCCGTTGCCAACACCGACGCCGTTTCCCGAACCACTACCAGACCCGTAGCCGGATCCGCTGCCAGATCCGCCGTTTCCACCCCCGGAGCCAGAGCCACCACCGCCACCTCCACCTCGCCCATATCCACCCCCATTAGCTACCCCAACGCCATACCCCGAACCGGCGCCGTAGCCGCTGCCTGATCCATAGCCACCAGAGCCTTGCCCGGTCCCTTCGCCACCTCCCCCTCCGCCACCTCCACCACGTCCGAAGCCGCCGCCCATTCCCCCAACAGAACCCCCACCATAGCCGGAACCACTTCCAGAGCCATACCCAGAGCCGGACCCGTTACCGGTTCCCCCACCTCCTCCTCCCCCTCCACCACCCCCTCCACCACTGGCTACTGCAGTTAAGACTCTCGCGGCGGAGGAGAATCCAACGCTAAGCAAGATTATTAAAGCAAAAGCAGCGATCCCAGTTCTAGCCATCGATCTTCCGCTAGCTGTTGTCAGAGAAATTAATTAAGCTCACATAAAGGGGAAGATCAAAGAGATGCTTCTGCTGCGGTGCCGGAACGATGGCCATGCTGATACATATATAGGGTTTTGCATGGCTCACCCTCCTAATCTCCGTTCCCCCGTAACGTACGTCTTTTTCTTGCATCAACTTGCGCAATTTGCATGTACCCATGTCCAAGCTTAATTATACGGCGCCACTAACCGTACTTGTGAATTCCCACCGGATTCCCACCGGCCGGCTACTTATATGGGGATACATCCTTTGACTGAGAGCTTGCCTCCGACGTCTGAGAGACTTTTCTCCGCCCCAACGACATATATATCCATCTTTCAACTCTTGCTCTTTTTTGGAATCGATCCCTTACAAGCTGCAATTTGTATGTAGGTCTTCCCGGAGACTATCTGTATCTGTGTACAGATGAGTCCTAAACATAAAGTACTACATGTATATGCGAGTCAAAGAACTCTGTTCACTATAAAGGTCGTTTGAGAATCTGAGGTACGCGTTCATGCCTGTTCATAAGGTCGTTTGTAATATGAACTTTTCATATCAATTCCTCAATAAAAAGGAAAAAAAGTATATGCGAATGTCTCATATGTGGTGACTTAATTCGTTGACTTCTAAGCATACATTAGACCTTCTAATTAAACTACTTGTGTAAAAATTAATGCTGTGGGTGGAGAAGATAGGATAATGAATGCAACCATCGGCAGTTAATGATAACCATTGTCATTTAATATTTTCAAGTTATTAAAATTAGTAGGATCTTAAAATCGGATTATACGTGAGAGTGCATGTTAGAATAATTTCATATAAAAAATAAAATAAAATAATATATACTTATAATAGTGGAACCCCCTTCACTCAACTGATTTTAAGTTAGATGACTTAGTCCAATAATAGTTCATCTAGTTTTCTCTGATTAGCATGGTTGGTGTAAGGCCTGCAATAGAGTTGGATTACACAATCGAGTCGTTTGGTGTATTACAAAAAAAATTTTAAGTACTATAATTTGTTGTAAAAAACAGCTTTTTAGTTTTTTAATATTATTAATTATTGTATATTATGTTCTTTGCATTAGGAGCGCTGTAAAATTGCTAGATTTTAAAATCGATCGACCCCTATGACATCTTTTTACCTGATTTTAGATTCCCACCTAAAATGATCTAAAATTGAAATCCAAGATTTTAAAATAGATGATTTTAATACTAAGATTATATTTTTCATAAATTTAAAAATAAAATATTTTAAAATTTATGCTTTATCTAATTATTTTATGACACTCAAGACTAATATCCCAATCTAATATTTCTCTTCCCATTTATTACACGAGCAAAGATGAGGATCAAATGGCAAGGTTTAGCAGTGGCCGTCTTCGTCTCTGAGGGTAGGAGAAATAATTTGGAACGCGTTTATCAAATTTGAAATGCCGACGCGACGTGAATAAGATTGATGGTCAGTTCTGACAAAAAATAAGTCGAAAATCCAAAGTGGCACCCTTTTGTTCTATTCACACCGAGATGTCTTGATCCCCTGCCTATCAATTATCTCACCTAATGCTCGATCCCAACCGCTGCGGCATAGACCCATCAAGAGAACCACATGGATCGGTGGGGATCAAGTACGAGTGACTCTGCATCGCCATAGGCCTGATTTGTTCAAGCGCCTGTCTGCATGCCGAACATTAGATGGACTCGTCCGTATGTACGTTCGTCTGAGTACTCCACTTCATTCCTACTCCCACGTCTGCTTAGACTCTATATATATATATATTATATAAGTTGACGACGTCGACGACGGGTGATGATGGGGACAAAGCAACCTAGCTAGCTAGAACGTGGCATACTTACGAGCTAGTGTCCGATCGGCCACGCGTATATATATATCTTGGTCCAAGTGGGTCAGTAGGTGGAGACTAGAAGAAAAAAAAAGGATGACTAAATGGCTGTTGTGAGTACTATCTGTGACATGGAGGGTGGTAGGTGGAGACACTGAAACTGAGTAAAATTACCAAATTACGTGTTTTACATTAGCTCCTCACACAACTCCTCACAACATGAGAAGCCTTATTAATTGCAAGCTGTAGAATTGAACCGAACTCTAAGGGGTCGTTTGGTAGAGGGATATGACAAGGATATCCCGCGTTCACCGTTTGGTAGAGCAAAAAAACTCAAGGATATGATGAGTTAAGCGGAACCCGGGTTAAGCAAATAATGGGGTTATTTGTGAGGATAACTCATTCCAAGTAAAAGGTGGAATGAGTTATCCTCACCCTCTCATCCCCGTTCCTGTCCCCCGAACTACCTGCGTCGTGCCCTCGCCGATCCGCGCACTGTTCATCGTCCCTCGCCAGAGCTCTCTCGCCTCCCGTCTCTCGTCTCCGTGCTCTGCAGTCGGGGTCCCTCTCTCACCTCCGTGCTTTGTGCTCTGCAGTCGGGGTCCCTCTCTCACCTCCGTGCTCTGTGCTCTGCAGGGGGGGTCCCTCTCTCGCCTCCGTGGTCCGCAGGCGGGGTCCCTCTCTCGCCTCCGTGCTCTGTGCTCTGCAGGTGGGGTCCCTCTCTCGCCTCCGTACTCTGCAGGCGGGGTCCCTCTCTCGCCTCCGTGCTCCGTGCTCTGCATGCGGGGTCCCTCTCTCGCCTCCGTACTCTGCAGGCGCGATCGATCGAGCTCACCGTTGATCGACTACAGACGACTTCTTCCTGGCCGTTTTAGCTCCTCCCGCCACCGGCTCAGGCTCGTGCCATCCGCTAGGGAGCTCACCGTCGATCGAGTATCAAGCCCCCCTCTCACTCTCGCATTCGGGCGGGGTCGCCATGGGAAAGTCCTCCCTCACCCTTTGAGTTCAGCATCCTCCATCGGCGTCATCCTTTCCGGGCAGATCGGTCACTTCTCTCCCCTCCTCATCTAGTTTGATTTGATTCTGGTTTTTCTTGTTATTCCCTTCATTCTTCAACTTCCCTTTCATGCTGGTGTTGGCTTTCGATCATCTCCTCCCCTCTATTGTGATTAGCTACGCTTGCCCTCCGCAAACCCTAGACCCCAGATCGACCTATCTCCCTCTCTTGTGATTAACTGCGCGCCCTTCGCAAACCCTAGACCCCGGATCGACCTCTCTGTCAACTATCTCCCTCTCTTGTGATTAACTGCGCTTACTGGTGATGGCTTTCGATCTCCCCCCTCACACTGTGTTCCCATTGTCGTCTATGCATGTGTGTTACTGCTAACTTCTATTTTGTAAAAAGAGGTTGCAGGTTGCCCCTTCCCCCAACGCCGTGGACTGGTGCTTCCTGTTGGCGTCTCCTTCCCGTTCAGTGCTCCTTCTCTTCCGATTTGTGGGCTTGCTCCTTCCCCGTATAAGGTATTTGTCATACCACTCTACTGGGAATGTCTTGATTGAATGTGTATCAATGTCTTTTGGAAGGCTATTTATTATGAATCTATTTTGATATATAACATGCTTAATATCCCAACACCTAAAGGATATTGCTTCATATTCTTGTTATTTGAATACAATAGTCCATGCTAATAAAAGTAATTCCAGACTACTTTATTGTCATATGGATCTTATTAGTTGTTATCCTTTTTGGTGTTTAAAGTAGTCATGTTATGTCTTATTAGCAACTTCTGTGTAAAAAAATAGAATGACAGTGGTTAACTGAGTAATTGCATTAGAGGGGTGGCAGAAACTCTGATATTAGCAATCTTCTATTAAGCAACTTATGTGTATAAAAATAGAATGACAGTGGTTATATCTTTTAAACACTTTTGTGTACAATAGCTTCTATTAGCAAGCTTCTATTCAGCAACTACTGTGTGCCCCAAAATATTACATGAGTAATTGATATTATCTTAGAAAAAAATGTAGATTTATGGAATTACATCTTTATGTGATGCAATTTGGCTAAGCTGATGTAAGGAAATTTCTCTGTGCAGTGGAATGAAGTTTCTATATGTTGATCACCTCTGTCAACATCAATAAAGTAAAGTATGCATCATTGGCTAAACCCATTTAACAAACTCAGCCTGCTCTCCCTATTTGAGTGATGAGGAGCATATAGTGACAGAATCCAAGCTCAGTGTCCCATTATACTCCTGTACTTCTCCAAGTTACACATGTACTTTGCAATTTTTTTTCATCACCTTGTAATGTGAGTCTGTAATTAGCCACATTAGCACAGCAAGCCACTTAACTACTTTCTCATCAGGAATTTAAACATAAAACTCCTGCTCAAAATCCATAAGAAGCTCTACTTGGTCCAAGCTATCCAACCCAAGGTCCTTTTGAAATCAGCCGTTCCAGTCACCTGTTAGAAGTTAGAACCCATCACTGCTTCATCGCATTTAGTTATGTCATTTATTGCAATTGTAATATACTTTTTTGTAAAGCACTTAAAAACATTGTTATGTTGTTTGGGCTAAGGAAAGAGCATGTTAGGGGAAGCAACCTCAGTTCTAAATTAGCACACTAATTATCTATTAGCCCTTCATTTCCGTATGCCCATAATGGTGACACTTCCACCCTCCTGCAAATCATGTGTAATTTTCTGTGGGGCGTTGCCAACTTATGATGTTGACATGTTATAAGATACTTCAGATTATGATGTTGGATTGCTTCATATTATTGTCATATGAATACTTTAGTCCATGTTAATAATTTTGGTTAGGGGATATTATCTTCTGCAGTTTTCAGCTCTTCGGGTGCTTCATATTATCTTCATTTAACAGTCATTTGGGCTCATTTGCATTGGCCTCATTTCCGGGTTCTTATGATTAATTGTCTTCTACTCCGGACTGCTCCTTCCTGTTGACGTCTACTTCCCTTCATTGCTCCTTCCCCGGTGGTGTGTGGGCTCCTTCTCTGTGGTCGTGTTAGCCTGAAATTTAATTCACAGTCATGTGTTGTATTTGGATTCGCCTCAGTTCTCTTTTCCTAATGATTAATTATGTTTTTTTAAATAAGTATGAGTGCATCTAAAGATGGGAAAAGTAGAGTGGCGAATTGGAGCAACGAAGCAGATTTGATTTTTGTAGATCTCTTGGTAGAACACAAGGTGAGCAACGACGGTTTCGCTAATGGAAATTTCACAAAGGAGGCATGGAAGGAAACAGTAACAAAATTCAATGAGTTGACCAAGTTAGGATACTCAATGGAGAATTTGAAAAATCGGTTTAAAAATCTGAAGAAAAGATACTATTTAATTGTGACTATAAAGAATAGGTCAGGATGGGGATGGGATGATGACAAGAAAATGCCAACACCAGGCACAGAGGAAACTTGGGATGATCTCACAGCGGTATGTAACATACGTATTGCATAGTTAATTGTTTAACTTGACTTTCTTTCATTTGATCAACATGTCTGTTTCTTTTTCAGACCAATAAAGAGTACAAATCAATTCAAGGGAAACCTTTCGTGATTTTCGATCAAATGGAGGTGATTTGCTCAAGTTCCATGTCAAGAGGGGATGACGCCGTATGTAATGAAGGTTCCTCTTACCTAGACACACGTAGTGACCCTGGTGATGAGGAGCAGCAAACTTTGGAACAAGAATCAGGGCTACATTTCAATATTAACACTTTCTTCAATGACACTGATACCCCGGAAAATAATCGGCAACCATCGCAAAGTGAACCTCCAAATGTTGAGACATTCGTGGCCAGTCCCTCTATGGCCAATACCACTCCTTCATCTAGTAATATAAGTAGGAAGAGGAAGCGGAGTTCTCAGGGTAATGAGGATTCCATTGACAAGTTAGTAGAATTGGGTCATGAAAGGTTGACCTTGGCAAGAGAGATGCTCCAACTTCAGAAAAAAACTATACCGCCGATGGATGAGGCAATTAATATGGTCGTCAACTTACCTGGACTTCCTCATCAGGATATTTATAGAGCTATTGAACTTATCAAGTCTACCGAGGATCGTTCCATCTTCACGTCTCTTCCAGAAGATTTGAAACTAGGATGGATATTTACCCGTCTGGGATACTATTGAACTCTTCATTGATATCCTTTTGAAACTTACAATTACATGTGCAGTGTTATTTATTCACAGTTACTTATTTAATGAAATTAGCTTTAGCTTTAATGATGATTAATTTCCATGAATTGGTTCTCCGTACGCTATTGCACACTTATAAATGCTGCTTGTTTATGTTTTGTAGGATATTTTATTTTCCATTATCAATGGACTTGGGAACTATTGGCACCGGTCCATCACTTGACACGGTCATTAAGTTTATGATGGATGAGGAGAACTATTGGGATGAAGTTGAACATATAGTTCTCATTCAAATGTTGTCCTCCGACATATGTATCCCTAGGACCCCAATGCACACAGATGTTGGTCGAGGTCATAAGTGGGTTAAACAATTAATGGCCGGTCATGTTGGTAGATCATACTCTACTTTTCGAGTGCATCCTCACTTATTCTTAAGGTTAAGGGACAAATTGATGGAAAGGGGTGTACTTAATGACACCAAAAATATGTCTGCCAGTGAGCAATTAGCTATATTTCTCCTCGAGGTTGGACATGGAGTTGGCAATAGATTACTCAGAGAATGGTTCCAACATTCAGGAGAGACGATAAGTCGACATTTTAATAATGTACTCATGGCAGTGTTATCCTTGCGCCATGACTATATTAAGAAGCCGTCTGTTGATGATCCAGTACATCCAAAAATTCGATATGATCCTAAATTTTTTCCCTTCTTCAAGGTGATGTACTTTATGATCATTAGCAAATAGACATGCATTAATTGGTTCCTTCAACTGTTTGTTAATTGTTATTAATTATGCTTCTGCTTTGTCAGCAGAATGCACTGGGTGCAATTGATGGCACACATATACTTGCAAAGGTTCCGGTGGCTGACCAGCCTCGTTATCGAAATCGGAAGGGTGAAACATCCCAGAATGTCATGGCATGTGTAAATTTTGATCTAATGTTTAGTTATGTTGTTGTGGGTTGGGAGGGATCAGCTGCAGATATGAAAGTCCTCAGATGGGCCCTTGAAAAAGGTGGATTTACCGTACCACAAGGTACATGTTATTCAATTGATAGATCTATGTATGTTTCGTTCCCCACACTTATTAGAATTCCAACTCGTTTGTTGTCATAGGGAAATTTTGGTTGGTGGATGCAGGATACGCAAACATCCCCCGCTTTTTAGCACCGTACCGCGGCACAAGATATCATCTGGCAGAGTACAGAGGTAATAGGAGGAGGGTTGCACACAGGGATAAAAAAGACTTGTTCAATCATAGGCACGCACAACTACGCAATTGTGTTGAGCGTGCTTTTGGTGTCCTTAAATCACGTTTCACAATTTTGGTAAAACGTCGTAATTATCCAATTAAGACACAAGCTAGAATTGTAATGGCTTGTTGCGTGCTCCACAATTTCATTAGAAGGGAGCAAGGTGTTGATTTAATTTTCCAACAATCCGAAGATGATGTGGACAATCCTGGTGATGAGGAGGTCGATGAAGAGGATAATGTCAGTAGGACAGAGGCTACTAGAGGGGAAAGATTCCGGGAACGTTTGGCAACTCGTCTTTGGTCCCATCATAGTTCACGGGGGTATTTATTACACTGTTAACCTAATGTGTAATATTTTATGTCTTTCAGAGTTATGTTTACACGTAACCTATAACTTGTCTATTGCAGGCGTCGTCACGTGGAATCTCAAAATGACGAGTGACATTTTGATATTTTCATTTTTAATTAGTCAATTTTACATGTTCTGTAATTGGACATATATGTTGTGTGTTTGGACACTTTTATTCTCTGTCAATTGTTTTATGTTTAGTTGTTTATGATTTGGAATGTGCATATATAACATAATTTCCTTGACAGTTTCTCAGATATGACTTCTGCTCTTTTTTTTTGGGGGGGGGGGGGTGACCTTCAAACAACCAAATTTATACTCTGCAATATGCTCCCTACCTTGGATATGATCGTTTGAACACTCACTTAATTTTTTGGAGTAGCCTGGCTCAATTGCCACTACATATGGGTTTCAGGCTGCTACACTGCACAGCATGCGTGGTCGATGCTACATTTTTACATGCTTGGTTTTGTTACTAGATGTTATATCTCTGGGCTCATATTTGCTATTTTGGTGTGTGTGTGTGTGTACACTTACAGGAATATTGTCCTTGCACATGATGTTGGGCTATGATGATGGGAAGGAGCATTGATGTGATGAGGAGGACTGTGGGGGCATCACATTCCATTCCCCTATTTGTAGGCCCCGCCGATGATAGTGGGTTGGATGGCCTTATGACAGCCCCCACTATGAGGATGGATGGTGCTACTGTAGGGGTTCTATGGGAAGTGACTGCAGCACTTGTCTTCCAATGACTGTCATTTTTGAATATTGTCCATCTGAGCCAAATAACATGACGTATCAAATATAAGTTGCTGCCTTGTACTACACTGCACATGCTTGGATTTGTTATTAGATTTATCTTATATCTTTGTGCTCATATTTGCTATTTTGGTGTGTATCTAACATTTTCTACTACTTACAGGAATATTATCCTTGCATAGGACATTGGGCTATGATGATGGGAAGGAGCATTGATGTGATGAGGAGGACTGTGGGGGCATCACATTCCATTCCCCTATTTGTAGGCCCCGCCGATGATAGTGGGTTGGATGGCCTTATGGCAGCCCCCACTATGAGGATGGATGGTGCTACTTTAGGGGTTCTATGGGAAGTGACTGCAACACTTGTCTTCCAATGACTGTCATTTTTGAATATTGTCCATCTGAGCCAAATAACATGACATATCAAATACACAGTAACTTGACCGATGCTTCATTATAATTAAGTGTTTATAACATAATTCTTTTTCAGGATAAAACCAGTAGGATTCAAAATTAATGGGTGAGGCAAAATATGATCCTATTCAATGTCAATGTGGCATAGGGGAATGTGTTATCAAGATTTCTCAAAGTAGCAAGAATCCCCAACGTCCCTATTATTGCTGCCCACTTGGCGTATGTTGTTTTTACCCTATCGTACTGTTTTGGTTTACATGTTATGTATGTCATTTTCTCATGTACATTTGGTCACAGCTTGGGAATGATAAGTCATGTCGGTTCTTCATGTGGGTGGATGAAGTATTACTATGTCCTTGTGGCAAAGGACCTTGTAGAAGGCGAACCTCAAACACTAGTAAGAATAAGGGGAAAATATTTTATGTATGTCCAGAATCTAAGGTACGTGGCTAACATTGTTCATGGTTATTGTTCTTACATTCCTTATGAAATGTGTCTAATGTGAATATCTTTTACTTGTAGGCTGACAAAACAACATCAGGTTGCGGGTTCTTCATGTGGGCAAAAGATATGTCAACGGTATGGACTAATTTATGTTTTCAATGTGAATGTTTAAGTATACACAGTTTTAGAAGAATGAGCTGTGCTAGGGTTAAATTTCTCCTCCATGTCTCATAATCAGCCAAATAACCTTTATTGTGTACTGTTTCGACCGTCTTTTCCTTCGTTTCTTTTCGTTGGTATTTTTCATTCATTTATTTCGCGGGTCGATCAATCAATTGGCTAACTAGTAATCAACTGACTGATTGACGACGCGGGCGTGCCAGTCACATGAGTGACGATTTATGATGCGCTCATTCTGACCCTTATCGGGCGAGAGTGAGGTTCGGTCGGGACCAGCAGTCCGCCATACCGTAAAGGCTATGGCGTTAATTACATCCCCCACGAGGAGGGAACACCTTTGATTAGTTGCCGAGATAGCGGGCTGTCGAGGCCGGAATAAAAGATACAGAGCATGCGAACAATCATGCAAGATGTCATGATCGAATACGCAGGGTTTATTGAGGTGGGGCTTGGTACATGGCGGAGTACTTAGGCCTGAAAGCCGCCTTCACGCGTGACAAGATTTCCGGTCAGGCATAACCTGGCCTTCTGACAATGTCATTTGATATACCAAGGGTGCACCCACTCGGGCATACATTAATGAGACACGAATGCTTGGGCCAAATCATGATGCCAAAGATTCGAGACGTATCAATTCAAGCTTGAAAAGCTAGTTTATTCAATTTATTCAATCAACGAGCTTGTGAAATTCCATGATTAGTATGAGAAATCATCCCATGAATGGGAAAAAGGATTAGAATTATGCGATGACATGACTCGGAACGAAACCGGTGCAGTGCATGCGAAGAAACGGGTTGGAATGGTTAAAACGGCGCCCTGAAACGTAGGTAAAAGGGGTTAAAACGGCGCGGTCAAACGTAGGTAAAAGGGGGAAAAGCCGTTAAAACGGCGCGGTGGAAGGTAGGGGCGCGCCGGGGAGGGCGCGCCGTATAGGGCGCGCCGGATAGGGCGCGCCGCTTTAGGCCGCGCCGTTTTAACGCGTGATCGCGCCGTTTTAGCCCGATTTTGCGGAAACCGAGATTCTGTTGATTTATTTATGGATTTATTAGATTATTTTGGGGGTTTTGAGGACTTTATTGAATTGATTATTCATTGGATCGGTCCCAAACCGTTCAAAGCCAAGTCACGGGTCGCGCGAGGTTCACACTCGAGCGCAGCAATTGTTCCGAGTTTACACTCGTTTGAGCCGAAATTTCGGCAGCATCTCCCCATCCTAAAGGATTTGTCGGGGAGAAGCGGAGGATGCTCACGTGGCGGAGAAAACCCCTAAATGCCGGGTGGCACAACGGCGGCCGGCGAAGACCCCGACGGAAAGGGAAAACCCCGAGGCATAGCCTACTAGGGGCACCGAGTCCGTGGGCAACAGTGAGTGAATGAGGCGGCTCATTATGGGAGCGAGAACCCCGAGGCAAGCCTACAAGGGGCACGCGACCCGAGTCACCACGACGCTCGAATCGGGACGGCCGAGATGGGAGGAAAACCCCGAGGCAAGCCTACGAGGGGCACACGACCCACGGCCACCACAAAGCCCATAAAGGACCGTGGATTTAAAGTGTAGGGGATTAACCCAATTGATGTGCGCTCACTGGTTCTCAGAGACCCATTACCGGCAAATGGGCTCTTACAGACCGAGCGAGTTATTATGAGAAATCAGGAGGATGTTCCCCCTCCCCGGATGCCGGAGTGATGCTATATAACACACTCCCATCAAAATGCTATTAACACAACAGGAAGCGGTATGGAATCGTTTGACAGATAAGCAGAATGTGTTAGAACGTGTCAAAACAATAGATCCCCCGTGTCCAGCAGTCTGCTCACCGTCATAGTACAGGATCGATGCATAGCCCGGGGCACCGTTCTATGTACATTCACATGGTATTCGGAAAGAAACCCATATGGGGTTTGCCATTGAAATGCCAAAGACAAACAGAGATGTGCACACAGGTGCGTCTCTGTTCGCCGGCCGGTGGAACATTCAACACAGAATTCGGCCGTTGCATCGGACTCAAAGCAAGAGAGAGCCCCGGGGAGGGGGGGGGGTTGAATGGTCTCTGTAGCCCGAAGGCACACCCAGCATCGGAGAAACCGGCTACACGGGAATGCGGACATATATTAAAAAGAACCATTAAATGCACACTCGTAAAGGGGGGGGGTGAAAGAGAACATGCATGAGGTAAGAGATATCGGCCACAACATCATTTCATTCATCCCAAGATTAACATGATACATATATATGCAGAAGGCATAGATCCCGGTGCCGGTGTTGTCACCGGGCGCCGTTTACATTGACGAAGCAACGATTTCGGATGAAGCCAGGAGGAGCAAAGGAAAATGGTGGGGAAAGGGGAGTTCAGGCTCGTATCATTGCCCCTCCCCCTTTCTCGCTTACATTGTATCGGAGAGAAACGAGAATGAAAACAAAGGGGGGGAATCCACCGGGAGAAAACACGGGAAGCCCACCTAAATAAACCAGAAAGATGATCTTCTTCTTCGGCTCCGGGGAGCTCGGGTGGAGCAGGGTGGCGGCCGCCGGGAGGCTCGGATGGAAATTTCTGCCGACAGAAAAGAACCCCCGAAGACCTTTTCCTGGACCCCTCTTCTTTCTTCTAATTCTCTTTTTTTCTTTTTGGATTCCGAGGCTTCTCGGATCTCCCTTCTTTTTCTCTTCCCTCCCCTTTTTCTGTTGGCTTCTCTCTCCGGATAATCTCCCTTAGGCATGCCATATATATGGCATGTGGTTAATCCGGCGCGGTGGAGAAGGGCGCGCCGGGTTGAGGGCGCCGGGGAGCAGCCCCCTTGGCTTTTTGCGCGTCGGATTGACGGCGCCGTTTTAAGCGGCGCCGTTTTAACCTGTTTGCCAGGCACGGCCAGGCCGGTGGGTCCGGGGATGGTTCCGGAGACTCCAGTTGACTGTTCCTCTCGTACTGGCTCTTGGGGAGCCTTGACGGGGTGTTGACGAAGCTCTTGACGCGACGAATGGCCTTGATCAGAACTTCGTGTGCTTCCGGTCCGGACACACGGGTGTCCCGTCGGTACGACTTTCGGCACTGTGATTGGTGCCTCTCATCAAGACGGACCTGTGTCCGAAGCTTCCTTGCAGGATGGCATTGCATCCTGGGTAATTCCGCCTTGAACGGCGATCCATCGGCCGCTAATGGGCTCACTAGGGCGAGAAGCCGAACCCGTGTCGGGTGATCGGGATCTTCTTGCTGACAGAACCTCCGGCCCCTTGTTGTGGATGGCCGTGGGCATTCTTCCTCTTTCGGAGAATCATAAGGTAGACCGTCGTCCTTGATCGGACGTCGGATGTGGGGTAGCGGCATGACAGAGTCGATGCCGGATCATTGGGCAGGCTTGATCGCACTGCCGGTTGGTTGCGGGTTGACTTTGACTCTCCTGAGGTGAGGTCCCCGGTGTTCCCTTCAAGGTGGCTTGGGGCTTCGTCAGCTCGAGGGACCCTCGATAAGTTGATTTTCATCGACTTCTGTGCTTCAGTGGGCCGTATCATTCGTCTTTGCGGCTTGGTCGCCAGGGATCATATTTTGAGTGCCAACATGTACAATCATCCGTATCTTGATATATCTATGTACCTCATAAGCAGTTGATTCAGATATCTCTGTTCCTATTGACCCATGACTGATTCAGATATCTTTTTCTTATTTCGGCAGGTTTTTACAGTTTCATTAGGTACTATATTATGTTGTCGTAGCAGGTAATATATGTGTGTGTGTGGGTGTGTCTGTTCAATTTAACTTGTGTGTGTGTGTGTGTGTGTGTGTGTGTGTGTGTGTTCCCAGGTGTAATCACATGTCTGTGTGTGTGTGTTCAGGGGGGGATACAATGTGTGAGTGTGTGTGTGTTCCCAGGTGTATGTGTGTTCAATCTACTTTAGTGTGTGTGTGTTCAGGTTTAACTTGTGTGTGTGTGTTCCCAGGTAACTTGTGTGTGTGTGTGCGCAGGGGGGATACAATGTGTGTGTGTGTGTGTGTCTGTTCCCAGGTGTAATCACATGTCTGTGTGTGTGTGTTCAGGGGGGGATACAATGTGTGAGTGTGTGTGTTCCCAGGTGTGTGTGTGTTCAATCTACTTTAGTGTGTGTGTGTGTGTTCAGGTTTAACTTGTGTGTGTGTGTTCCCAGGTAACTTGTGTGTGTGTGTGCGCAGGGGGGATACAATGTGTGTGTGTGTGTGTGTGTCTGTTCCCAGGTGTAATCACATGTCTGTGTGTGTGTGTTCATGGGGGGATACAATGTGTGAGTGTGTGTGTGTTCCCAGGTGTGTGTGTGTTCAATCTACTTTAGTGTGTGTGTGCTCAGGTTTAACTTGTGTGTGTGTGTTCCCAGGTGTGTGTGTGTTCAATTTAACTTGTGTGTGTGTGTGCAGGGGGGATACAATGTGTGTGTGTGTGTGTTCAATTTAACTTGTGTGTGTGTGTGCGCAGGGGGGATACAATGTGTGTGTGTGTGTGTGTGTCTGTTCCCAGGTGTAATCACATGTCTGTGTGTGTGTGTTCAGGGGGGGATACAATGTGTGAGTGTGTGTGTGTTCTCAGGTGTGTTTGTGTGTTCAATCTACTTTAGTGTGTGTGTGTTCATGGGGGATACAATGTGTGTGTGTGTGTGTGTGTTCAAATTCAGTAGGGTTTCCCGTGTTTTTTCTTTGCCATTTAATGCGTCCGTGCAAATATGAGGATTTGCCGGACGGTAATATTCTCCGGAGCCCTGGACGGCCAGTGTCCCTGAGTCTTCTCTCTTTAACTCTGACACTAATGCGGGAACTTGGTAGGACGTATGGACGTATAATTTTATATGTCCACAGCAACCAAGTCCAATTTTCTTTGTTTCTGTACGTGAAGCACCGGGTGGGTGCATATCGATCGACCTGATCAGCTGCATGCGGAGTTGGTACGTAGTTGAACATGGAAGATACACACTTGACTATTCAGCCGCTGCACACACCCATAAGTTTGAAGGTCAGAGCAGTCTGTCAACCCTTTCTGGGTAGCTGCCATGGACGTCTGCCCTACTTGTGAACAAGGCAAGACCGCACGCGGAGTGTCTCTCATGCTTGCAGTAAAACGAAGACTAAATTATTGGTACGTAGAGACCTTGTTTTAGTCCTACCGAGCAATTAGTCACCTACCGTCGACTCGGACCAAGGTACATATGCGCCTTGCTTGCTCCCCCGGCCCGGATTCTAGATGGCTTTGGCCCCCCTCCGGTCCCCACTGGCCGCGTAGTTTCCCTTGGTTTGTCGATTGAGGAGATGCGGCAGCTCTAAACAAACTCGTATCCCCTGCGTGTGTATGGATCGATCGAGTCCAATTAGTAACGTTCGAAGGGCATGCATTCCAAGACGATCATCGTCTCTCTTCCCCATCCATAGCTTTCTCCTTCCCTCTGGTTGTCTTTCTCTGGCAATCTTTAGTATCAACTTCATTAATTATTAACCAACGTATATATATATATATATATATATATATATATATATATATATATATATGGCCGGACCGGACCATAAGATAAATAACCCGGGCATTTAATTTTGCCATGTGTCGTGGAGAGCATGCAGATTGCGTTTGAGAGAAAGAGGGGTTATATAATTAGGAGCAACCTTCCAAAGTCATGTTTAAAAAGACAGCCACGCACTGAAAGTATAAAGGGCAGGCTCAATATATACATAGCACTGCTTGTTTATTGATTCATGTACGGAGATTTCATTTAAACCAACCAACTCTTGGGAAATGGAGAAGCTGCACTCCACACTTCCCTTATTTCTTGCAGATACATAAATATACTTGTCACAGGGATCAAAAAGACAGCGAGCAAAACACCGGGGTGGTCGCCTACCAAGCAACCAACCTCACACGCCCGAAGGAGTCGGGGCGAGAGGCGTGGCCTCCTCAACTGGTGTAGGTACTGCCGCCGCATTCGGCTGTGCGGTAACCGGGAAAGCAGGAGCTGGTGCAACCGCTGCCGGGGTTGGCCCGGCCGGAATGGGCTCGGCCGGAGTCGGCTCCCGTGGTCGCCCACCACCACCACCACCACCGCTGCCATACCCAGAGCCATATCCCGTGCCGTGCCCGGATCCGGAACCGGTGCCTGACCCACCACCCCCTCCACCGCCACCTCCACTCCCATAACCGCCATCGTGGGCAGCACCCCCCGCACCGTAGCCAGACCCACCGCCGGATCCATACCCAGAGCCGCCCCCGCTTCCATTCCCGCCCCCGTAGCCGCTTCCCCCACCGCCTCCACCGCCGCTTCCAAAACCACCACCATTAGCCCCACCTGCACCGTATCCAGAACCGCTACCGGACCCATAGCCAGATCCGCCGCCGGTTCCAACGCCACCACCTCCGCCTCTTCCACCCCCACCACCTCCACCGCTCCCAAACCCCACGCCGTTCCCACCACCAGCGCCGTATCCCGAACCGCTCCCGGAACCATAACCAGACCCACTCCCTCTTCCATTTCCACCGCCGTAGCCACCACCCCCTCCGCCACCTTCTCCACCCCCGTATCCTCCCCCGTTGCCAACACCGACGCCGTTTCCCGAACCACTACCAGACCCGTAGCCGGATCCGCTGCCAGATCCGCCGTTTCCACCCCCGGAGCCAGAGCCACCACCGCCACCTCCACCTCGCCCATATCCACCCCCATTAGCTACCCCAACGCCATACCCCGAACCGGCGCCGTAGCCGCTGCCTGATCCATAGCCACCAGAGCCTTGCCCGGTCCCTTCGCCACCTCCCCCTCCGCCACCTCCACCACGTCCGAAGCCGCCGCCCATTCCCCCAACAGAACCCCCACCATAGCCGGAACCACTTCCAGAGCCATACCCAGAGCCGGACCCGTTACCGGTTCCCCCACCTCCTCCTCCCCCTCCACCACCCCCTCCACCACTGGCTACTGCAGTTAAGACTCTCGCGGCGGAGGAGAATCCAACGCTAAGCAAGATTATTAAAGCAAAAGCAGCGATCCCAGTTCTAGCCATCGATCTTCCGCTAGCTGTTGTCAGAGAAATTAATTAAGCTCACATAAAGGGGAAGATCAAAGAGATGCTTCTGCTGCGGTGCCGGAACGATGGCCATGCTGATACATATATAGGGTTTTGCATGGCTCACCCTCCTAATCTCCGTTCCCCCGTAACGTACGTCTTTTTCTTGCATCAACTTGCGCAATTTGCATGTACCCATGTCCAAGCTTAATTATACGGCGCCACTAACCGTACTTGTGAATTCCCACCGGATTCCCACCGGCCGGCTACTTATATGGGGATACATCCTTTGACTGAGAGCTTGCCTCCGACGTCTGAGAGACTTTTCTCCGCCCCAACGACATATATATCCATCTTTCAACTCTTGCTCTTTTTTGGAATCGATCCCTTACAAGCTGCAATTTGTATGTAGGTCTTCCCGGAGACTATCTGTATCTGTGTACAGATGAGTCCTAAACATAAAGTACTACACGTATATGCGAGTCAAAGAACTCTGTTCACTATAAAGGTCGTTTGAGAATCTGAGGTACGCGTTCATGCCTGTTCATAAGGTCGTTTGTAATATGAACTTTTCATATCAATTCCTCAATAAAAAGGAAAAAAAGTATATGCGAATGTCTCATATGTGGTGACTTAATTCGTTGACTTCTAAGCATACATTAGACCTTCTAATTAAACTACTTGTGTAAAAATTAATGCTGTGGGTGGAGAAGATAGGATAATGAATGCAACCATCGGCAGTTAATGATAACCATTGTCATTTAATATTTTCAAGTTATTAAAATTAGTAGGATCTTAAAATCGGATTATACGTGAGAGTGCATGTTAGAATAATTTCATATAAAAAATAAAATAAAATAATATATATTTATAATAGTGGAACCCCCTTCACTCAACTGATTTTAAGTTAGATGACTTAGTCCAATAATAGTTCATCTAGTTTTCTCTGATTAGCATGGTTGGTGTAAGGCCTGCAATAGAGTTGGATTACACAATCGAGTCGTTTGGTGTATTACAAAAAAAATTTTAAGTACTATAATTTGTTGTAAAAAACAGCTTTTTAGTTTTTTAATATTATTAATTATTGTATATTATGTTCTTTGCATTAGGAGCGCTGTAAAATTGCTAGATTTTAAAATCGATCGACCCCTATGACATCTTTTTACCTGATTTTAGATTCCCACCTAAAATGATCTAAAATTGAAATCCAAGATTTTAAAATAGATGATTTTAATACTAAGATTATATTTTTCATAAATTTAAAAATAAAATATTTTAAAATTTATGCTTTATCTAATTATTTTATGACACTCAAGACGAATATCCCAATCTAATATTTCTCTTCCCATTTATTACACGAGCAAAGATGAGGATCAAATGGCAAGGTTTAGCAGTGGCCGTCTTCGTCTCTGAGGGTAGGAGGAATAATTTGGAACGCGTTTATCAAATTTGAAATGCCGACGCGACGTGAATAAGATTGATGATCAGTTCTGACAAAAAATAAGTCGAAAATCCAAAGTGGCACCCTTTTGTTCTATTCACACCGAGATGTCTTGATCCCCTGCCTATCAATTATCTCACCTAATGCTCGATCCCAACCGCTGCGGCACAGACCCATCAAGAGAACCGCATGGATCGGTGGGGATCAAGTACGAGTGACTCTGCATCGCCATAGGCCTGATTTGTTCAAGCGCCTGTCTGCATGCCGAACATTAGATGGACTCGTCCGTATGTACGTTCGTCTGAGTACTCCACTTCATTCCTACTCCCACGTCTGCTTAGACTCTCTCTATATATATATTATATAAGTTGACGACGTCGACGACGGGTGATGATGGGGACAAAGCAACCTAGCTAGCTAGAACGTGGCATACTTATGAGCTAGTGTCCGATCGGCCACGCGTATATATATATATCTTGGTCCAAGTGGGTCAGTAGGTGGAGACTAGAAGAAAAAAAAAAGGATGACTAAATGGCTGTTGTGAGTACTATCTGTGACATGGAGGGTGGTAGGTGGAGACACTGAAACTGAGTAAAATTACCAAATTACGTGTTTTACATTAGCTCCTCACACAACTCCTCACAACATGAGAAGCCTTATTAATTGCAAGCTGTAGAATTGAACCGAACTCTAAAAGATTACTCCTCCTCCTTCAGTTTAGAAGTGACCAGGATATATATTCTGTTAACGGCTCAGCTCTAAGATTACACTTTCAATTAAACGGGAATTAATTTGGTTTGATAAAGGGGATATCACGTCATATGATAGCATATTCTTATGCATCATCTCTCTTAAAATAGTAACGATAGATGAATTTTTAATTTATTACAATCTATACCATGCAGCCCTTCACTAAGCCAAGTCAAGAGAAGGAACCAATACTCTATTCCGCGTCGGCAGCTCAGCAGCGGAGTCTACGTACCATGGCTAGCCACTTTCTGCAACCTTGCCTGCCCAGTCCTCGCCGTGCTAGCTGTTTGCAAGACGTCACAGATCTGATCTTCAAATCTCTGTTTGAAAACTATCCAGGGACTGGCATATGCCCGCAGAAAAACCTTTTCAGTCTCTGTTATCTACTCAATCTAGTTCGAGGGCCTAGCTAGGGATGAGACGAGTGGAGAAGCACATCGTTTGAGTTGTCGATGCCCTTCTACGGGAAACATCCTACGTCTAAACATGGGTTACAGTGATGAGAAATTTTTTAATTCGCCTTATTGCATAATTTTCGAGTGCTATAAGGGATGTCGGTACGTATATGCATGGTTGCTGCAAACTTGCACGACCAAGGTGTGGTGTTCCTAGACACATGGAAGAACTAAGTCTTGAGCCCTCAAAATCAGGCTTTTTCAAAGTCGACTTGAAAGGGAAAGGTTAAAAAGATGAGAACAAGTTTGACATGATTAATTAGCCGGCGGACGTTTGCTACTACCCGGTTTAAACATGGCGGTGTTTGATCGTGACAACCAGTACAAAGTAAGTTATTGCCGACGCTCAAAATCATCGGCGGCGGTTCTTAAATAGTCGACTGTTTACCGTCGGCTAAAGTGTAGACGACGATTTGACCGTCGTCTTTTTACGTCGGTTAATATAATGTTGGCCATTCTTTAGACGACAGTTTTTAAATCGTCGTCGTATAAAAATCGTCGGCCATTCTTTTTTATTTTATTTCTCAAAAATATCATTCCTGACCGTTTGAAAACCGTCGGTCATTCTTCCAAGCTATTTTTTTACCATTATTTCCTAATACCGACATATTGATATTTGTCACCTGTAACATATATATTCACATGTTTCTTGAATCCGTACAACATACTCGTTTACATATTTATTTTTACAAATAAAATCCATAATTATATTCAACATTCATTTAAGGTCACCTTTGTCACTATTTTATAAATTCATTATTGATCTTTGCAAGATACACATCCATATGTTATACCAAAAGAAATACATTCAAATATTTTCTTGAAATCACATTCTACACAAAATACACATCCACATCCACGTACTATATCAAAAAGCCACTTTTGTGAACATTTACTTAAAGTATAAGATTGAAATTATAATCCACACAACTTAAATACAAATCTCCGTACAAAATTTAAAGCCTAATCCAACATGTCCAAAGGCAACTACACTATTTTTTACAGTTAAAAAATTAAAAGATATTAGTTATAAACTTTAGTTGATGTCATTGTAAGGATTAGGTAGCATCTCTATCAACATGGATGTTGGACATTCCATCGTGCCATCTTGAATCTCCAACCTATAAAAAATAAAAAATGAAACAAAGTTTAATTTATAATAAAACAGAAGAGTATTTCACATTATTCTCTTGAAATTATAACAAAATCAAGAAACTTCTAATACAAAAATTGAAACTAGCATTTCAAAGCATCTTTATTTAGAGTTGCTATAATTTTTTTTAGTTAACTAATAATTACGAGATAACAAATTATAATAATAGAATGAGAAATTAAGACAAGTTAGAAAATCATATAATCATAAACTCTAACATAACATAAATAGACTCGCCAAGCCATTAGAAAAATGCATGGATAACATAGCAAATGATGGATAAATTCATGATTGAATAGAGAAATAACTCAAATGATATGGTGGGGTACAAAAACCATCGGATGGGTGTGCTTGCCCACAATATATATATATATATATATATATATATATATATATATATATATATATATATATGCAAAATCCCATGGGCTAGATAGTTCATGGATGGATGCCTTCACAATGTGATCATTAGTCCTCTTCAATTTGCTTTCCGTATAAACTAGTCAAAGTAACGCGTTATGCGCGTGAGTTTATTTTAATTTTTTTCTCAAATTATAATATTATATTTAATAATATAAAAATTCAAAGAAGAAAAAATGGTTAGATGCATGGAATTGACTAACATTTAATTATAACAAATGTAGAGTAAAAAATGGATGGTTTTGTGCCTATTATCAGCTATTTCTCTTGAGTTAAGACACATCGTTCATATAGATGGCGATAAGTTAATGAGTTTAGATATTAATGACCTCTGTTGTACTCATGCAATATGAGACAGAATTTTTAGCATGCCATTGTTGGAACTAAAAAGAAATTATCTGGCCTATGTTAGTAAACAGAACAAGGAATAGTGATAGTAGCAGGGGGAAAGGAAAAAAGGAACTCTAGATATTTAGATATCACACACTATTAAAAGTACAAGAATTTACAAAATTGTGCCCTTGTTGCCTCGAGCAAGACATATTTGGCTTCGAGAATGGATATGATCTAGATTTCTAAGATGAAGATGAAGATACACATACCTAAAGCATATAAGCATTGGATCCATGTTCCTTTTATATAAGTGGAACCCTTGTTGATGATAGTCTAGCATATAATCATGGGGTCCCCTTTTCACTAAACAAAGAAAACTCCTGATTGTTGCTGACCCAACATAGGTGATGTATATCCGCCTTTTGAAAGACAAAATATTAGTATAGGAACAAGGTGACTGAATGATAAGGAATTGGTACTATTTCATATTGTCTCCCACGCATGACAATAATCTCCATATAACTAATTTCAATGTAATATATAACCTTGGAATAAACACAACAAGATACAAACAATGCCACAGAACTTGAATTTACCTTATCCTTTTCTCATGTCACTGCGAATCACATATAAGAGGCACCCGAAGCATGGGCCACAGCAGTTCAAGCCAATGGAACATTGAACAAAACCATCACCAATGTCGGCAATAACTGCATTAATAACATGGATAAAAGAGAAACAATTTTGTAACCCTACGAGGAGTTCCACTAATTAAGGAGATCTCATCATTATCATTATCATCATATGATAAGCCTTATGTCAACATCTTCCCTATAACCAGTGAAGTATTTTGGAGTTTCAAGATTGGTCACAAATTACCCAGACAAATAGGACCCATAAAATTAAGCATAAAAATGACCTAAAATCTCCAAAAATGAGTTCAATGCATTGTGGGCAAGATAAACGATGGCATTTTCATAAAAATCATCGCACCAAAAAATGGCCGAGTGCCAAGACAATTGATCACCGTCAATAATAATTGACAAAAAGTAGTAACACTTACTTCTAAGATATGATTACTCAATATAAAACAAGCAGAAAAAAATCCTTCTAGGGTTCTATTACTCAATAGAACTGCCATCAATAACAATTGAAAACCAGCCTAACCACTTCTTTCTCAAATATGTCTATCTATATCGCTTGGCACTCACTATTTGCCTACTAAGAAACCAACATGAATTTAGTAAATTACTAAACTTTCACTCTCCAGAAAATCAGGGTAAATGTGAATATTTGAGCATCAAGATCAAGAAACCAAAGTCACAAGAGGACAAAAAAATAAGATAATGATAAATCATTCACAATGCCTGATATCGACATGTCGTGATTCACAATTCCTCGACCCAGTAAAAGTTTTAGGTTTTAATAGCTAGTACCAGGTAACAAACTGAGCAAAGCAAGACATTAACGAACCTAGTTCAGTACAATCCAGTACAGGGAGTGCAGGAAGAACCGCCCGGCCATGTATAATCATCATGAGAAAACTTTGTAACTCGATTCTGATGTATAAATGAGAGTGTAACATATGCAACACACATTAATTAGAAAGGATTGACTGGGGCTTTTATGATAAGAACATAGATGTCTTAATTAGAAGCTAGTCATCTTGACAATGCAAACAGAAGAGAATGTATGCACCCATCCTTGATTCAAAAGAATTATTCTCCAACATACCATGGATAGCTGGCATTCTTGTATCTAAGGTAAAAGCATACGAGTAAACAGAGAAATTGAGAACAGTACTCTGTGATTGATGCACTTCTAAGGCAACATATATTTACAAGAAGGTTAAAAAAAATTATCATATACATCCTCCAAAAGCTTTTGAATAGCGAACAAGTATATGTAGCAATTTCCATTTTGACCATATATAAGAATATGTTGCTATCCAGAAAGAAAATGTAAAGCCCATATGGTGTTTTAAGTCTAAGATGAGGGGTCGGGGGAACTAAAGACATGGGATCTGGGTTTAGTGTCAAGGATGCCCAGAAGAGAATTGTAAAAACCAGATGACGTTTAAAGTCTATGATTGGGGGGGGGATCAAAAACATGGGATCTGGGTTATACCAATCTTATTGTTCATTAACTTCACAAATGCATACATTAAATGAATATGCAAGAGAAAAAAATCTACGATCAAAATGTACAATAAAAAATATAAGTGACAGAGTTAGAAGTTCTGCAGAATCAGAAGCACGGTGGACTTTTATCAAACGATTTTTATCCAAAAAATTCAGTGATTGTTCCTGTTGCAAGAAACTGAGGTAAATCGTTAAACAGAATCAGATAAATGGATAAAGGCCTTCCCCACTGGCAAAGAGGTTGAAATCTCACCTATGTTTTGTTTTGTTTTGTTTTATGTTATTTCTAGAGCGGATGTCGGAGATGAGACAGTGAAGAGGGAGGGGAAGATAGTGAAGATCAGGGCATAAAATAAACACATAGGGAGGGGTGAGGGATGGGGTGTTGATTATGGTTTTGGAAAGCATAATAAATGGAGGAGGAGGAACCGGAGGGGGCGAGGGTGCGGCGTCGTCCCATGGCGGCGGCGGCAGCGGCTTCTGTCCGCAGCGGTGGCAGTGCCCTCTGCACTGTCCGCAGCGGTGGCAACACCCCTGGCAGCGGCTTCTGTCTGCAGCAGTGGCAGCAGAGATCACAGCGGCGCGGCAGCGGCTTCTGTCTTCTCGCGGTGGCAGCACCCTGCAGAGATTGATGCATATGATGGTGGCGGGAGGGGGCGAGGGTGCGGCGTCGTCCCACGGCGGCGGTGGCAGCGGCAGCTTCTGGCAGCCCGGAGGAGTGTACAGATGTGGTGGCATAGACACGACGGCAGCGACGGGAGCGACTTCTGGCAGCCCGGAGGCGTGCATAGACGCGGCGGCGGCAGCGGCTCTGTCTTCCCGCAGTGGGAAAATGAAGCGGCTTCGGCGCGCGGCGGTGGGAGTGGAAACGGGAGCGGTTCAGGATATGGGTCTGGTTCCGGTTACGGATCTGGTGGTGGGAATGGAGGCTATGGCAGCGGAGGTGGTGGAGGTGGTGGTGGTGGTAATGGATCGGGCTCCGGATATGGGTCCGGCTACGGGAGTGGAGGCGGTAGCGGTGGTGGCGGAGGACACAACTGATCACCGGCATGCAGAGCCGTTATTCCAGCACGAGACGATCCAACAGTTATCTTCGCAACAATAATAGTACACATACATGCTCAGGTGTAGTGATACCTTCGGAAACCTACTTCTCTGTAATAAAGTACTGGAAATCGTGTGCTTGATAATCGGGTAGCTAATGGGTCGGGAACTAAAAAGAGAGCTGTGCTCAGATGTCTGACTTTTGTTTGTCGTATATATAGTGGAGGCGCGGGAGGATGAATTAGAAGTATATACTCTTTTACGAGCGTAAAGGAAAATAACATGCAATGTTTGCGCTCTCTCTCTCTCTCTCTCTCTCTCTCTCTGTGCACTGTGCAGTGGCGGAGCCAGAGTGAATTGAGAAGGGAGGGAACAACCATAATATATGATTTTTAATAGAAATATATATTTATTATACCAAGAATAAAATTTGAAAGTTAAAGGGTGGTGGCCAGGGATCTGACTAAAGGATCTGGAAGTGGCTACGGTTCCGGTTATGGAGCAGGTTGCGCCACCGGTCGGGGTTACGGAAGAGGTGGAGGTGGCGGAGGGTCTGGTGGTGGAAATGGGAGTGGGAGTGGGTCAGGGTACGGGTCCAGCGGTGGGTCAGGCTATGGCGTTGGCGGGGCCAGAGGGTAGGCGGGGCGGCGGTGTTGGAGGAGGAGGTGGCGCGCCAAGGCGGTGGCGGTGGGGGCGGAAACGGGAGCGGTTTAGGATATGGGTCTAGCTAGTTCCGATTCCGGCTATGGATCATCTGGGGGTGGCGAGGGTGGGGGGTGCATGGCAGCGCGTCGGGATCCGGATATGCATCCGGCTACGTACGGGATATACGTGATATCTATGCTCAGTTAGATGTCTCCTGTTTTTCACGGTGGAAGTGTGTCTTAAGGAAGTATTTTAAAAGAGTGCAAATAACAATTCTCTTTAACAATGATAAGTTATACCATGAAGACTACCTGGCCTTCATCTTTTATCATGTTCAATAGTCGCACTTGAGCTTCTCCTGTAGCAAAGGCAAGTAAGCTGTGGTTACGATTTCCACGCAGCTTCAAATATACTCGACCATCCACAGGACATATATACAGCTTCACAGCGCGGTCGGCCGGTTCGTGCGCGTGAAGAGAGATAAGCACATAGCATTTGGAAGACCTCGTGCACCAATCCACCATGAAACTCGTCATATTATACAATAAAATAGCTGATCATCATGTGAAGAATTCTGCTCATTTTGATGACTTACTAATGTAATCTTTAGTCCCATATTGGTTTTGTAGAACTTCTTATATCATAACAATATTATATAAAGAGATGGGGTGTTCCTCTTGGAGATACACCCAATTACTCTTCTTCCCTTCTTATATTCTTCTTTCTCTATTCCTCTTCTATCTCAACTTGGTATCAGAGCCAGGTTTGAGGGGCGGGTGACACTCCACGCCCAATCGGGTGTGCCCAGGCTTGCCTAGGCAAGTGCGTCGCCCCCCCCCCCTTCTTGGAGGGGGGATCGGCGGTCGGGCACACCTGGGCGTGCCGAGGCAAGTGTGTTGCCCCCATCAAAATAATTCTTTCTCGAGTTGTGTGTGCAACAAGAAGTAGTTGCCCTTCACCGGCACGGATGTCATATTCCTCGCTGTCTCGCCATGGGATCTAGTGCAGTCGTGGGCTTATCTTCTCTATCGCCTTCTTGAGGTATGCGTCGCTTCCCTAGATACTCTGCTGTCATCTTGAGGTGTTGTTTGGAGATGGTGTGTATGAATGTCCATGGATGTTTGTTGGTGGTTTGTTAGCAATATTTGTTGACTTTGAAGTATAAAGGAGCAGTCTCCTTGTGTAGCTGTGTTATATAAGTTAAACGGGGATGGCCGACCCAGTTACTATGCAGAATCTTGAAGGGTTGATTGAGCGCCTTATCTCAGCGCAGATAACGGCTGCACAATCAACCACTACTGCAAGTAGTTCAACTCGGGAGACTGTATCCCTTAATGCCTTACAAGTGGCAGTCAAACTTGATGGGCCAGCAACATATTTGACCTGGGCAAGGAGTACTCGTCTGCTTGTGCAAGGACGAGGTTTGGAGGGATATTTGACTGGTGTAGTAAAGAAGCCTCCTAATGATGCACCTAGCATGGTACAATGGAAGATGGAGAACTCGGTTGTTTTGGCATTTCTTCTTAATACCATGGCACCAAGTGTTGCCAGGAGTGTTCAATTACTTGAGACTGCACATGAGGTATGGGAGACAACAACTCAAATGTTTTCACAAAAATTTAATTCTGCACAATTTTTTGAGATTCGGTCCCAGTTGCGGGAACTCCGTCAAGGAGATTTTTCGGTGACAGAGTATGCCACAGAATTGAAGCGTTTATGGTCTGAGGCTGATCATTATAGAACCTTTGTTCCTGCCTGTTCAATTGATGTTGATGGCTTCCAGAAATATCTCGAACATGAACGGGTTCAGGACTTCCTTTATGGTCTGAATTCAGAGTTTGAGTCCGTTCGTGTTCAATTATTGGCTCGAGATGTTCTTCCTAGTTTGGGCCAAGCATTCTCTACTATCCTAAGCGAGGAAACCCGGCGGCGGGTCACCTCAGCATCGGGTGCTCCAATGCGATCAGCTCTTACTGTGCAGCCTCGACTATCAGGAGAGAAAGTATGTCACCATTGCAAGAAGCCCGGGCACATCAAGGCCTATTGCTGGGATCTTCATGGTCGTCCTCCTCAGTTTGGTCGTGGTCGTGGTCGTGGTGACAGTGCTGGACATCGTGGTGGTAGTCGAGCTGGAAGCCGTGGTCGTGGTAGTCACCTTGGGCAGGCTCATGTGTCTGAGGAAATTGGGAGCAATATACCTAATATGTCTACGGAGGAGTATCAGACTCTACGACGGTTGATGGCAAAGTATGAAACATCTTCTAGTACTATTTCCTCTGCGACGGAGACACCTAGCCATCCCGAGGGGTATTTAGACTCTTCACACTTTGCTCAGTCAGGTATCACATCTAGTATCGAGCATGCATTCAATTGTGTAGGTAAGGAATCCAACTCCTGGGTGATAGACTCAGGAGCCTCTAGTCATATGACATGTACATCCACCTTTTTTCGGTCATATCTCCCATGCTCGGGTAGGGATAAAGTCTGTATCGCTGATGGATCCTTTACCTCTATCTCAGGCAAAGGATCTGTGGACTGTACACCTATCTTGAGATTGTCTTCGGTCTTATATGTCCCTTCGTTTCATACAAATCTACTTTCCATCAGTTCTATTACGCGAGATTTGAATTGTTCTGTCACTTTTTTGCCTTCTTATTACATCTTTCAGGAGCTGAAAACGGGGAAGACACTTGGATGTGGTAAAATGCACAATGGACTCTACTACTTGGAAGGTGGAATGCATAGTTTGAAGCTTGATGCAGAGAGGTCTGCCTTTTCTGTTGATAATGCTATCTCAGATAGTGTGTTACAACATCGTAGGTTAGGGCATGTTCCATTTCCAATTCTTGGCCGTATGTTTCCTTCTTTTAAGAGTAATTCACATATGTTGGTTTGTGACCATTGTGAGCTGGCCAAACATACCAGAGGAACTTATCCTGTTTCTGGGAATAGAAGTTCTGCACCTTTTGACACTGTGCATTCGGATGTATGGGGTCCTTATAGCACTGTCGCTGTTACAGGTCATCGGTGGTTTGTCACTTTTATTGATTGTTTCAGC
Source organism: Amorphophallus konjac (assembly GCA_022559845.1). Classification (NCBI taxonomy): domain Eukaryota; kingdom Viridiplantae; phylum Streptophyta; class Magnoliopsida; order Alismatales; family Araceae; genus Amorphophallus; species Amorphophallus konjac. The sequence goes on along the minus strand of JAHNEJ010000758.1, from coordinate 99,402 downwards.
CGAGTAACTTGGGTATACTTGTTGAAGAGTAAGGGCGAAGTTCTCAGTTGCTTTAAAGAATTCCATAAGTTGGTGGGCACACAGTTCAATATCAAAATTAAAATTTTGCGCTCTGATAATGGGACCGAATACACTAACAAGGAATTTTATGAGTATCTTCAAACTCATGGGATCCTCCACCAGACAACTTGTGTTGACACTCCTGCTCAGAATGGGGTGACTGAAAGGAAGAATAGACATCTACTGGAAGTGACTCGTTCACTTATGTTTACAATGAATGTTCCAAAGTTTGTGTGGGGTGAAGCAGTTTTGACTGCAGCGTACTTAATTAACCGGATGCCTCTCAGAACCCTTGATTTTTTATCTCTTCTTCAGTGTCTGAAAGGGTCGACAAATTATGTGGTTCCTCCTAAAGTATTTGGGTGCGTTTGCTTTGCTCGAGATCGCAGGCCATCTGTTGGTAAATTAGATCCTCGAGCGTTGAAATGCATGTTTGTTGGCTACTCTGCTACTCAAAAGGGATATAAGTGTTATTACCCTCCAGAACGGCGTTTTTTGGTCACTATGGATGTTACATTTCGTGAGGGTGAAGCCTACTATGAAACTCGTCCCTCTGATGAAGGGACACCAGCATTGCTTCTTCCAGAAGAGTTTCTTTTCACTCCTAGTAATTCTGGTATACAGGGGGAGTTTCATCGTGGTGGCGATGGTGTTCAAGGGGAACGAAAGAATGAAGAAGGTCAGTCCTATGTGCATCCACATCCTACTACTATCCAAGTGTCTTCGCCGGTTGAAGCTCCATCCACTTCTTCTTCTGAGGTCAATACGTCGAGTCATAACGGTAACAATAGTCTCATTCCCTCAGTTGTTTCTGACCTTGATATTCCTATTGCACAGCGAAAGGGCACTCGCCAAACTGTTCCTCCTGCTCGTTACCGTTATGATATTGCTAATTATGTTTCATATGAGTCGGTTTCTCCATCCTACCAATGTTTTGCAGCTGCATTAGACTCTATTTGCATTCCTAATACCTGGCAAGCGGCTATGGAAGATTCTAAGTGGAGGGAGGCTATGCTAGAGGAAATGAGTGCTTTATCCAAAAATCAGACGTGGGAGTTGGTTCCTCTATTAGCTGGGAAGTGTCCTGTTGGGTGTAGATGGGTGTTCACTGTGAAACAAACACCTGAAGGCAAGGTGGAGAGGTACAAAGCTCGGCTGGTTGCAAAGGGCCACACACAGACATATGGGATGGACTATGAGGAGACATTTGCTCCTGTGGCAAAGATGAATTCTGTTCGTATTTTGATCTCGTGTGCAGCCAACCTTGGCTGGGAGCTACATCAGTTAGATGTGAAGAATGCTTTCTTACATGGCGATCTTCAAGATCTTTAAAGGAGGTCTATATGCACGTCCCACCAGGCTTTGAGAGTGAAGCAACTACTGGGAAAGTTTGTAAATTGAAGAGATCATTGTATGGTCTTAAGCAGTCTCCTCGTGCTTGGTAAATTTGAAAGATTCAGTAAAACTGTGAGAGACATGGGGTACAGACAGAGTAATGCAGATCACACTTTATTCTACAGGCATCGTGAAGGGAAAAAGACCATTCTCATTGTTTATGTTGATGATATTATTGTTACAGGAGATGATCAACATGAGATCAAGCAGTTAAAGTCCAAGATGAAACAATCATTTGAGGTGAAAGATTTGGGTCCGTTGAGATATTTTTTGGGTATAGAGGTGGCTAGATCAGCCAAAGGGATTTTTCTGTCACAGCGCAAGTATGTACTAGACTTACTCTTAGAGACCGGGATGTTGGGGTGTAAGCCAGCTCCTACTCCAATAGACCCGAATCACCGCTTACAGGCAGATGGTGGTGCGCCAGTTGATAGGGGGAGATATCAGAGATTGGTTGGTAAATTGATCTATTTGTCGCACACTCGACCTGATATAGCTTATGCAGTTAGTGTTATCAGCCAGTATATGCATGATCCACGAGAGAGACATTTTGAGGAGGCTTATAGAGTGCTGCATTATCTGAAGGGGTGCCCTGGTCGGGGCCTATTGTTCTCCCGATATAGTACCTTTCAGGTCGAAGGATTTGTTGATGCTGATTGGGCTGGATCACTGGATGATAGGCGTTCTACCTCTGGATATTGTATGTATGTTGGGGGTAACTTGGTTGCTTGGCGGAGTAAGAAACAATCTGTGGTGGCTCGGTCGACAGCAGAAGCAGAGTATAGGGCAATGGCACTAGGTGTATGTGAACTTCTCTGGCTACAGAAACTACTTCAGGAGTTGCATTTATGGGATGAGTCTCCTCTTCGTCTATATTGTGATAGCAAAGCAGCAATCGAGATTGTGAATAATCCAGTGCAACATGATCGCACCAAACACATCGAAATCGACCGTCATTTTATCAAGGAAAAGATTGATCAGGGTCAAGTTTGCATTCCTTTTGTTCAATCATCTGATCAGGTGGCAGACATTCTGACTAAAGGATTGAATCCTTCTATGTTTTCTATATTAGTAGGTAAGATGGGACTTCATGATATCTTCACCCCATCTTGAGGGGGAGTAATGTAATCTTTAGTCCCATATTGGTTTTGTAGAACTTCTTGTATCACAACAATATTATATAAAGAGATGGGGTGTTCCTCTTGGAGATACACCCAATTACTCTTCTTCCCTTCTTATATTCTTCTTTCTCTATTCCTCTTCTATCTCAACTCTTACCAGGCAACCAGCAGATCATTTGGTTGCTACTTCGAGTACATAAACCGACAGAAAGTCAGGCTACATGTGAAGAAGTAAATTTTTAAATTTAATTGTGCTATAGTGTGGTGCAATTGAAATTATAAGCAAACGCGAAAATGAAAAATATGGAGAATCCCAGGAGATTGTGATTTTTGTAGAGAGCTGATCAGGTTCGATAGGCTCTGTCTCCATCCGCATAGTGTTTTTGGCCATCCATTTACTTATGAATAGTACATGAGTCGGCAATGGTTCCGGCTATATATAAGTCAGGCAGTCTCTTATGATGTGACTCTCATATTCTTCAAAGTGATGAATATTCAATGAATGTCATGATTTAGATACTTTAGACGATGGATCTTATATGTACAAGATAGTCGAATCTCAAATTAGATGAAATACAAATCACTTATATAAAACATTATCTAAGTCGAAGCATCGTTTAAGTTAGAAGCTGAATATGACTTAGACCATATATCGTCTAAGTGGAAGGTGACTCATATGATATATCGTTTAAGTATAAAGTGACTTAGACGGAAGATCGTCTAAGTGAAACATGACTTAGACGTCACATCGTCTAAGTTAGATACTAAACGTGACTTAGACGAAATAAAATCTAAATGGACAGTGATTTAGGCGATACATCATCTAAGTCACAAAACGACAAAGGGAGAAGAAGAGCTTAGACGATACATCATCTAAACTATAAATCCAGACAAATAAGATTGAGCATCAAGTGAGGTCCAGATAAAAAGCGGACGATTTGTCTTAGGCATGCGTGTGACATTTCTGTGCGATCGAGAGTCTGAAAAAGAATTCCATCGTCGTTGTAACCGATTTTTGGATAAAGTCAATAATGGGGAGAATATTTTCATATAATGATTAGGGAATATTTGTCAGATAATGCTCAGAATGTCTATATATATGATGTTTTAAGCATAGGATAACCGGAACATCAATAACTTGAAGAAGGGCGAGTTTCAGAGTCAAATCGTCACAGCTATATCCATGTTCTCGACGATTAGTGAAGAAGAAGAAGCTGACTAAAGTTATGTAGACGTACGCAGAGAGATAATCTAGTTAACTAAACTACATAAATCTCTGTGCTGTCTCTCTCTCTCTTTTTCATATTTTTTTTCTTTCTCTATTTTTCTGTGCATCTTTATTTTTATATTTATGATCTGTCATTGTCTTCTTATATATTTATGATCCGTTGTCATCTTCTCCTGATAAGAGTGAGGTCGATGAGATTTTTACCGTGATTAAGTACTTGCTCAACACGGTGAGTACGAAGATTATGCCAGTGGAAGTGCAGGGCTGATGGAGGAAGCGGTGCTGGTAGTTGGTTGGGCTCTGGGTATGTGTCCAGTTATGGCAGTGGCGGCGCTAGCGGTGGTGGCGGACACTATACTAACAAGCAAACCACCAAGCTTCCAGCATCAAACGACGTTATCTTCAGGGCAATATTTCGCAGGCGTGTGACTTCTCTGTGACAGAATCACACTTGCACCCAAACAAAGCCTGGAGAATAGATGCACTCCCCTGTATGTGTCAACTTGGAGCAGGGAATTATATATGTATCTCAATATTATCATTTACAGATATGACAACCATACAACAGGGGTGAGCTCTGACTCTTTAAAGAACAGTCGTAAGCTGTTACAAAAGAGTCTTAATTAAACCTGGGACAAATTCGTAGGATAATAATTGTGGTTACAACAAATCAAGAGGACTCTTGATTAACTAGTCTTTATGTAGGACTCTATCACAAGCTGCCTTCCAAATTGTCGATGTGGACTAGGTTCGCTAGCACTCTGCGAGTGCACAATGAGATGTATTCTAGCACTACCTCTCTGTTAGAGTGGAAGAATGAATTAATTATGTAATAAATCTCTCTCTCTCTCTCTCTCTCTCTCTCTCTCTCTCTCTCTCTCTCTCTCTCTCTCTCTCTCTCTCTCTCTCTCTCTCTCTCTCTCTCTCTCTCTCTCTCTCGTGTTCCTGTTGAAATCTACAAAATCGCGGTGTTAGAGATAAACAGGTCTAAGGTCATAAGTACGTGAACCACAACTCATTTAATCAATACGAGACTATTGCCCAGGGACTGTGCCCAAATTCACTATCTGTCTGTCAGAGTGGAAGAATGAATTACTTGTGTAATAAATCTCAGGCGCTCTCTCTCTCTCGTGCGGGACTATTGCCCAGGGACTGTGCCCAAATTCACTATCTGTCTGTTAGAGTGGAAGAATGAATTAATTGTGTAATAAATCTCAGGCGCTCTCTCTCTCTCGTGCGTTCATGTTGAAATCCACAATATCACAGTGTTGAGATAAACATGTTCCTATTGAAATCATCCACAAAATTACGGTGTTGAGATAAACATGTTCCTGTTGAAATCCACAAAATCACGGTCTCTCTCTTGAGATAAAGAGGCCCAGGGTCATAAGCACATGAATTATAACTCATTTAACCAATACGGGACTATTATCCAAGGACTATGCTCAAATTAACTACTTGTTAGAGTAACCACGGTTAGAGTGGAAAAAGCGCTCTCTCTCTCGTGTGTTCCTGTTGAAATCCACAAAATTACAGTGTTGAGATAAACATGCTTAGGGTCATAAGCACATGAATCACACCGTATTTAACCACTACGAGACTATTACCGTGGACATTAATTGGGTGAAGGTGGCAAGAGGAGTTGGACCCAAGACCATACTTTGATACAATGTTGAATCTATAAAATCGTAATATTGAGATACACAGGCCTAGGATCAAAATCACATAAATCATAACTCATTTAATTAATCAATACGGGACTATTATCCAAGAGACTATGTCCAAATTTCAACTGAAGCAGAGGAGACCAAGGTGGTGGCGTCCATGTGCTTAATTAATTTGCCAGCTTCAGTACGATCTTTCTTCTTCCGTGAACAGTACTGCACACAGCAACTGCAGTGTTGACAGGATTAAATTAAGGTTGCCGCGTCATGCCATGCATGACCCCCAAAGCTACGTCCAAAAGTGTAAAGGCAATCCAAAGCCGCACAGTCTCTATTTTTCTGTTCACACACACGAAAAAGGCCCCTCTCTATTTTTCGGGTTAATTTTCACACCACAAGTCGATCCCTTTTGTGCGCGAACGAAGAACACAGACTTGGAGAATACATGCATGGATGCAGAGATCTATGCACCCCCATGAGGACGCCGTCCGCTGGCGACGACGATCGAGATGCTGCCCACCCCCCCCCCCCCCCCCAATATGAGATGGAAGCGAGGACTAAGGATTCGTCGATAACCATTTTCTTCGTGCCGGAGGGAGAGATAGATCTGTCAACGGATTCGGATATTATTCGGATCTGTTTCGAATTTGAATCCGTATTAACAGATAATATTCGAATTCATATTTATTTTTTCGGATACGGATAATATTTAAATTCGAATACGAATAGATACGGATATTATAATATTCGCTTCAAAAAATATCCGTTCATAATATTATATATCATATAATACATATTTTTAAATAATATATTATAAAATAAATAATATTATAGAGAAATTTAGATATTTTATAGTTATATTTTAATTTAAAATTTATTTTATATATTTTTGACATTTTATAGTTATGGTTTATATATTTTTAATATTTTATAATTATATTTATATATTTTTAAATTTGAATTGGATAATTCAAATTTTAAAACGGAACGCATACGGATAGTCATATATTCGCTTCGTATCCGAATTCAAATCGGAACGGATCAAAATCGGACAATTCAAATTTTAAAACGGAACAGATATAGATAATCATATATATATTCGTTTCGTATCCGCTCCGTTGACAGGCCTAGGGTAAGAGGACGTTGAAGAGGTGGGATCTCGGACTGAGTTATAAGAATTATAGGAATGCTAACTGTGTGGCAGCAAACGGGTTTTCTCGATTGAAATTAAATTACGTACGCCCTCCTCCGTTTTTCAGTTTGGAACGTGCGTTTGAGAACGTCGTAGATGCATGGAACTTGTGATTTCCGCTCTTGTTCGGTGTTTTAATTATCTGATTCCAGGTTAGAAGATCATGCCATACTTGAGTCATAAAAACATTTAATTGTGCAAACTAATTTGGTATATATATATATGAGTAAAAGTTGATCAAACTTATATAATATTTTTTTAAAATTTTATATACATGACTTACATGCTTGTTTTCATTTTATGCATTCAATTATGTTTTGTATTCTACATAAAAATCCTAGATAGAAGGTTTAGTCACAGAAATTGAGAACAGGCAGTATAACAATTTAATCTTCAATGTTTCGGGAATGAATGCTTACACAATGATAGCTGGAGCTGACACTTCAAGAACTCGTACGTACGTCCTCTGTGCATTTCGGCCTGTTGATGGTACGCAAAAGTTTGAAGGCAGAAAGGAAGAGTTTGCAGAAATAAAGGGGCCTTACAATCGCATTAATTACACATCTTTCATCGGAGTTCTAGACATGGACATTGTTACAATTTTTTTTTTCAGCAGAAGTATTCACTATATATAAAAACTATAAAAACAAAGATAATAGCACCTTAATTACTACAATAGTTATCGTGGTTAAAATATTTGGTCAACGATGCAAGGATAGATTTTACAACATTTTTTTTTCATTATAACTAAACCCATAGCAATGACATATATCTTTGTTGTTTATAACGTATATTTTACAACGAACAGTAGTTTCGTTGCCACACCTTTTAGTGACTAGTTTTTTTTAATGAGTTATAACAAGAAAATAATTTGTTGTTAAAACATTTTAACAATGAATATTTCATTTTTAACAACAAAACTTTCCTTGTTAAATGATTGATTTCTTGTTGTACTCATCTACTCACGGCGGCGAAGCCTGCGTCGGGTACAAAAACCCCTCATTCCAAACCCTTTCCCCAGTCTCCAGGGATGATTGGTAGTTGTGCTAGGAATATTATGGGTGTGACCTTCCTGGTCTTGCTCTTCCTGGGCACGACCACTGTGGCCCTCACTCAATATGCAGGTGGTGGGGTGGTGGTGGCCAAGGGGGTGGAGGTGGTGGTGGATAAGGAGGTGGCTCCGGTTCCGGGTATGGTGAAGGCTACGGTGGAGGTGCCGGAGGAGCCCATGGTGGGGGGTTCGGAAGAGGAGGTGGTGGTGGCGGGGGCGGTTGCCAAGGGTCCGGCTATGGATCCGGGAGTGGCTTCGGCTCCGGTTATGGAGCGAGTGGTGCCAATGGTGGGGCCTACGGAAGAGGTGGAGGTGGCGTCGTGTAAGAAGCCTCTGTAAATCTCGTGGTGGTTCCACTTGAGAACATGTAAATCTCATGGTCGCTGCACCTGTCATGCGTAAGTCTCGTGGTGGTTCCACCTTACGCTGCTGCACTCCCGTCGCTTGTGTATCTTAATATCGTGATTTTGTGGATTCAACATGGTATCAGAGCCCTCCTGCTCACGCCTTTGATCTTGCTACCGCCATGGCTGATGGGAGTTCTTCCCCATCACATCAATCAAACTCCAACAATGATGGCACGGGACCTGCTACGGGAATCACGGCTTCCAACCCTGTTCCCTCGCTCCCCTGTTCGCTCCCCGACAGTTCCAGCACCAGTTGCAGCTTCCTCTCCCATTATCACCTCATTGATTCCCCATGCTTCACCGTTAAATGCTGCCTTTTCTTCCACCATTTCTTCTCTCCCCAACGTGTCTCATTTCCTACCCATTAAACTTAATGGGAATAATTATGCTGTATAGAAGGCTCAGTTTATGCCCCTGCTCAATACCGGGCTCCTTGATGGATCCTGGCCGTTCCCATCGCTCATGGTGACTGATCCAAGTGATGCCACCAAAGTAGCCCTCAACCCTGATGCGGAAGCTTGGCGAGTCTATGATCAGCTGCTCTTAAGCTGGATCTACTCGTCCACATCTGAGGCCGTTCTTTCTCACATTGTGGGGTCGCCAACATCTGCTGCAGCATGGGACCGTCTCGCTCGTGCTTACGGGTCTACATCACGCCTTCGTGTGCTAAACTTACGCCTCCAACTCCAAACCATGAAGAAAGGCGACAACACAATCACCGAGTACCTGAAGCGCGCCAAGGAGGTTACTGACAACCTCGCCATCGTTTTGCAACCTGTCCCCTCCACTGACCTCCTCCTCTCCATTTTAGGAGGTCTCGGCCCTGGATATGAGCCATTCATGACCTCTGTTCTTACTAGACCGGATCATGAATCCCTCTCCTATGATGACATCCATGGCATGCTGTTAAACCACGACCAAATCATGCGCTCTTAGCCGGTGGCCGCTGATGGCGCATCCCCCTATGCTAATGTCGCCCACACCAAGCCTCAACAGTCCTCACAGCGGGGTGGGCGTGGCAACGGCAGTGGTCGTGGGAGCGGGTTTCGTGGCAGGGGGCGCGGCGGCAACACCAACAACAACCGCGGCTACAATCGCTCGAGGCCTGCACCTCAACCCATCATGAATGAGAATGACCCTTGCCAGCTCTGTAGCTTCATAGGTCATGGGGCTGTGAACTGTCGCAAGCGCTTTGATCTTTCTTATCATGCCACCCCGCTCTCCAAGCAGTTCCAACCAGCTTACCAAGCCAACACTGGGTCAACTACAGCCTCCTTTGATGCAAATTGGTATCCTGATAGCGATGCCACACACCATATGACACCGGATCTCGACAACTTTGAGCAGGCTCATGAGTATCACGGCAACGATCAAGTTTTCACTGGCAATGGGAAAGATTTGCTGCTTGGTCACATTGGTCATGTCTCTCTCTCTCGTCCCCCACACTCCTTTCATCTTAACAATGCTCTTCATGTTCCTTCCTTGTCCAAAAATCTTATTTATGTTTCCCAATTTACTACTAACAATCAGGTTTCCTGTGAATTTTTTCCATCTTTTAGTGTGAAGGATCTCCATTGGGGGAAGGAACTTCTTCGCGGACCCAAAGTTGACAGGCTCTACCGCTTTCCTGCTATTGCAGCCTCTCGACATTGTCATCGTTCCAAGCAGTGCTTCTCCTCCACTCGGGTGTCTTCCAGCTCTTGGCATGCGTGCTTAGGTCATCCCGCTCTCCAAGTGGTGCATAAAATTCTGTCCAGCTTAGGCTTCCCTTTTAATAAATAAGTGCACCATGTGTGCCCAGCATGTCAGCAGGCGAAGGGCCATCAGTTACCTTTTCCTCCTACTTTTGTTTCTTCAAAACCTCTAGAGCTTGTGGTTTCAGACGTCTGGGGTCCCTCCCCACATGTTTCATTCAATGGTCATAAATATTATGTAACATTCATTGATCATTTTTCCCGGTTCACTTGGCTATATCCTATTGCTTCTAAAAGTGATGTCCTCTCATGTTTTATGCACTTCAAACGTCATACTGAGAACTTATTTTCCACTAAAATTAAGTAGTTTCAAAGCGATTGGGGTGGAGAGTTTCGTTCCTTGTCCCGTTTTCTTGATACGTCGAGTATTGTTCATCGTATTTCATGCCCTCACACACATCAACAAAATGGTCTCGCAGAACGAAAACATCGCCATATCATTGAAACCACCTTAGCTCTCCTTAAACATGCTAACCTTCCTTTTAAATATTGGGAAGATGTTGCCTCTTGTGCAGTCTATCTTATCAATCGCTTACCATCATCAGTTGTTGGCAACATCTCCCCTTTTCAAAAACTATTTGGTCATCCTCCAGATTATCAACTTCTCCACACCTTTGGCTGTGCATGCTATCCCCTTCTGCGCCCCTACCAACAACACAAATTTTCCTATCACTCCTCGCAATGTATATTTCTTGGTTACAGTTCCTCTCACAAGGGGTATCGTTGCTTGGATCCTGCCACTAATCGAGTTTACATCACTCGAAATGTTGTGTTTGATGAATCTTGTTTTCCCTTCACTGTTCCCACTTCTACCCCCCACCCTCATGTTCCCTTAAATCCCAATGGCACTATTATCTCTATTCTAGGAGAGATTCGCCAACTGCCGGCCGTCAAGAAGACACCGACTCCGAACTTGGGACGTCCTACACAGGTAACCTCCACGCCCAATATACCCTCTCCTACTTTCCCTGTTGTTGTGCCTCCAGTTGGCCCTACTAATTCACCATCACCATCACTACCTTCCACCCCTATACCTTCCTCGGCCGTGTCTGAGGCCTCCCCCATCAGTGAACCATCTACTTCACCCAAAAAAATGCGTCCGCTTATTGATATTCTTGCTACCACCGGTGGTGTTCCTTCTCCTCCCCAGCGATGGTCGAAGCATGTTCTCCTTGCCAATGTTGATGAGATTGAGCCGACATCCTTCACCGTTGCCAAAAAATCTCCAGAATGGCGTCACGCTATGAGTGAGGAATTTGCTGCACTTCTTAAAAATGGCACTTGGACGCTTGTTCACCCACTCCCGGGTGCTAACATTGTTGGATGCAAATGGATATATCATCTTAAACAAAAATCTGATGGTTCTCTAGCGTGCTACAAAGCTCGCCTTGTTGCAAAGGGATTCACCCAACAACATGGTCAGGACTATACTGACACCTTTAGTCCTGTTATAAAACCCACCACCATTCGCGCCATTCTCTCTATTGCCATTTCCAAGCAGTGGTCCATTCGGCAACTTGATGTTCAGAATGCCTTCTTACATGACACCTTGAAGGAAGAAATTTATATGCAGCAACCACCAGGATTTATTGATACACAAGCACCTAATCTTGTTTGCAAGCTTCATCGTTCGCTTTATGGACTTCAACAGGCCCCCTGTGCATGGTTTTTTCGCCTACATGATCATCTTCTAGCTCTTGGCTTCACATCATCCAATTGTGATCCATCACTTTTTTTATATGATGTTAATGGTGTGGTCATGTATCTATTAGTCTACGTGGATGATATTATTCTCACTGGCAACAATACCTTTGCTCTTCAGCGGCTCATGACTGATCTTGGTGGTACTTTTGCTCTGAAAGATATGGGGGACCTTCACTATTTTTTGGGTATTGAAGTGCAGCGCACTTCCTCATCTCTTTTCCTCTACCAGCGGTGTTACTTATTGGATCTTCTTCGCAAAGCAAACATGCTTGACGCAAAACCCATTGGGAGTCCCTTGTCTGCATCTGAGTCTCTCTCTCAGGCAAATGGTGACGTTCTTCCTGATCCCAACCAATTTCGAAGTCTTGTGGGCTCTTTGCAATACCTTGTTCTCACTCGGCCAGACATCGCCTTTGCCGTAAACAAGGTCTGCCAATTCATGGCTGCACCGACATCGGCCCACTGGGTGGCTGTCAAGAGGATACTTCGCTATTTGAAGGGGACGTCCAATTTTGGCCTTCGTCTCGTGCCCTCCTCTTTTTAGTTTCAGGCCTTCTCTGACGCTGATTGGGATGGTTGCCCTGATGATCGGAGGTCTACGACGGGAATTAGTGTTTTTCTCGATAATAATCTCATTTCTTGATACGCCAGGAAACAGGCCACGGTGTCCCATTCGAGCAATGAAGCTGAGCTTCGAGCACTTGCTACGGCAGCTACGGAGCTCATATGATTGTGCCACCTGCTACATGAACTCCATCTGCCTAGGCTTCAGTCTCCTACTCTATAGTGTGATAACATAGGTGCTTTATATTTGGCTGCCAATCCCTTGTTCAAAGCTCGCACCAAGCATATTGAAGTGGATTTTCACTTCATCTGACAACTAGTTCTTAAGGAGTTGTTTGTCCAGTACATTGTTACCCGTGATCAGGTCGCTGACATCTTCATCAAGGGATTGCCAACATCTCGTTTTTGTTTTTTGAAAGACAAGCTCCACGTCGCACCCTCCCTTCAGCTTGAGGGGGCGTGTAAGAAGCTTTCGTAAATCTCGTGGTGGTTCCACTTGAGAACATGTAAATCCCATGGTCGCTGCACCTGTCATGCATAAGTCTCGTGGTAGTTCCACCTTACGCTGTTGCACTCCCGTCGCATGTATATCTCAACACCGCGGTTTTGTAGATTCAACACGGCGGAGGGTCTGGTGGTGGAAACAGAAGTGGGAGCGGCTCTGGTTACGGGTCGGGCTATGGCGCCGGTGGGGCATGCAGAAGGATATGGACGTGGTGAGGGTGGTGGTCAGGGCGGCGGCAGTAGGGGTGGAAATGGGAGCGGTTCAGGATATCAGTCAGGTTGCGGTTCCGACTACGGATCAGGTGGTGGGAATTGATGGAGCTTATGGCAGCGGAGGCGGTGGTGGTGGCTCCGGCAACGGGTCGGGCTCTGGGTATGGCTCCGGCTATGGGAGTGGAGGTGGTAGGGTTGGTGGTGGTGGACGCTACTGACCACAGAGAGATTTCAGCGTTCCAATACCAGATGATCCAAACACCAACATTTCTATGTAATGCCGTTTCTTACCGCAATAATACCCACGCGTCCCACTTCTCCAAGCTAGCATCGATAGCCTCAAAATTATGTACGAATGTTCAATAGGGAATTAAGGAGACGGAACTGGCGTGCCTCAAACTCTGTCGGTGAGGGTATAAGGCATTCAGAGACCTCCGCTCTTTTGTTTGTGGCAGTGGAATTGTAGAAGAGAGATTAATCATTCCGGATATCAAACTTTATGATGCAAGCAGATTAGATTGCACGAAGCAAAAGCTTAATTTTGATGCCTTTCTTCTTGCCATTAAATATGAATATAAGTAAGTAGGCGTTTATATACAGAGATTTTTGCAAGGAAATTATTGTTAGGAGTAAATTTATAAAAAAAATTATTTTTAATAATATATTAACAGACGTATCATTATGTTAATTCAATTAGTACATGAATGTCATCTTTGTATAATTTTTTATAAATTTTTGACAAAAAGAAGTGATATATGCATGTGTAAATAAATATGATATTTTTACATAATTCAGATTTACACAGCGATATATCTGTTAATATATTTTTAAACATATTTTTTATAAATTTTTATTTAATAATAGTTTTTATTTAACAATGTATACATGTATGTGTGTTAAACAAGTGTGTTGAGTTTCTCCCAGTTTGTTTTGACGATTATAAAACTAACTTATTTGATTGTCTAACTTAGTTGTCAATTATGTTTAGCAGTTTGTCAATTATGTTTAGGAGTTCATGCCGGTAGGTTCTAAGTCACTGTTTTTAAAAGAATTTAAGAAACTCAGCAAACAACTCGTAATATTTTAAGATGCATGGTTGGATACCACACCGGACACCACGTAGCACGTTTGGGATTCTATTTCTAAAACAGAGCTTGCTATTTTTGTGTTGCACTCTAGCGAGGAAGACGACGTGAGGAAGGATGTGAGGACGAGTTTGGAGGCTTCCTAAGGTTGTTATAATATCCATCATCGAGAAAAAGAAGAAATATTCGAGCTGTTGCTGGAGGGGTTTCTTGAACAAGGGAGATCTCCTCGAGAACATAATAGTTTTTGATCAAGATCTACTCGTGGAGATCTGAAGGAAACATCTTCCGTACTTCCTCCATCGTATTTGCACTCTAGAAACTTATCTTTTGTTGTATTTCTTGTGCTCTTATTTTGAGGTTTCTAGTTGAGGTATTTGGATCATCATTTTGTAAGGGAAATAATTTTTTTCTCTTTGATGTTTGTGTTTGAGGCGAACTAACGCATTCATGTCTAACTAACGGATTCAAGACGAACTAACACCAGTGTGTCTGGCTAGCGTAGGTGAGAGGTATCCTTACACCTTAATGCCAAAGGGGGTTCTAACACACGAATTAGCACCTTGGTGTCTCGTGGTTTAGTGACAACCTAAAAAAGTCTTAAGACGTGGATGTAAGGGCGGTCTCACGTTGAGGTTGTTGCCGAACCACTTTAAATCTTGTGCCTTTTTGTGTGATTATCTCTGTCTCTCATCTCACTTCTCCACGAGTAACTTGTTTTGCCACTTGAATTTTCCAAGGTTGATTTAATCGTAAGTTGTTTAAAATTTAACTCACCCCTCCCTCTCTTGAACTCTTGTTCCGGATAATTAATTTTCTTTCAAAGTGTTTTTCCACATGTTTTCTTTCAGAAAAAAGTTACATTGTAGATGCAAAAATACCTATCATTCAGAACCGGTACTGAGTTGTCAACACGGCTTGGATAATTAAGATTGATTGGGGTCGACGAGTCCAAACCGAAGTCCCATGTCAAGCGTCTCCTCTACCTATTTCCTCAGCAGTCTCCATCCCTTTGTGATCGCCATCGGAAAGCAGACTTGAAAGAGTATGCATGCATGAAGGGGGAGACGATCGATGTACCTGCCAGTCCGTTAACGGAAGTACTGTAGTGAATATATATATATATATATATATATATATATACCCAGGTCTGGTGAGCCCACGAAAACCTGTGTGTGTATCTCTAATAAGGAAGAGGGCGATTCGACTGTGTGCTTCACAGTGTGCTAGTGAGCAAATAATTAAGACATATCAGTGCTCGATCAGATCTGTTCCGTTTGTCCACAGTGGAAATTAATGTGGAGGAATGATCAATTAGAATCGAGGAATTAATACCCGCGCGCTATGTCCGTGTAAAAGGAACATTAATATTGGCATACCCTCCATTTTTTTTTACGAGTATATATTTATAATAACTTTTATTCCAATTTTCATAAATTGTATCCAAACAGATACCTAAAAATATTCTACTAAAAATTAAAGGACAACATTAATGCATACTGCCTCTCTACA
Source organism: Amorphophallus konjac (assembly GCA_022559845.1). Lineage (NCBI taxonomy): Eukaryota > Viridiplantae > Streptophyta > Magnoliopsida > Alismatales > Araceae > Amorphophallus > Amorphophallus konjac. The sequence goes on along the minus strand of JAHNEJ010000758.1, from coordinate 83,948 downwards.
TATATATCGAAACAGAACTGCACATACTTCAGTTGCATCTATAAAAACCGTGAAAGCTATCAGTGGCCGATCCAGTCCGAGATTGGACAGTTTTGAGAAGATTGCGGAGACCAAGATATATGGTACACAACTCAGTGCAGCTTGCACGCAATACTTGAAATTTGCTTGTCACTACTTGTCAATGTACACACATTTAATTCAAAGATAGCAATGGAATTTATTTATTTCTAAAAAGTATGACAACCTTCCAGGTGCACGAAGACACAGGTCTCCGTGATAAGAAAACGCATGCACACGAAGACACGAAGATATATATGGACAACAGTACTGTGCTATTTAGAACATGAGTATATATAGGTGCAGAGCTTCGGAAGCTTCCTTCATGGGCGCCCTCCAGAACCACCACCATACCCGGAGCCATAGCCAGATCCGTAGCCCGAGCCATAGCCTGAGCCAGAACCAGACCCACCTCCACCACCGCCACCTCCACCGCCGCCACCACCAGAACCGTAGCCGGAGCCACCACCAGACCCGTATCCCGAACCGCTCCCGTTTCCACCTCCACCACCGCCTCCCCCGCCGCCACCACCGCCTCCGCCGCTGGCGTAGCCGCCACCATCGGCAGCCCCACCACCGTAGCCCGATCCGCTTCCGGAACCATATCCGGACCCGCTCCCACTTCCATTCCCACCGCCACCGCCGCCCCCGCTGCCTCCGCCACCACCTCCTCCGCGTCCGTACCCACCACCATTTGCTCCTCCAGCACCATAACCGGAGCCGGAACCATACCCGCTTCCGGAGCCGTATCCGGAGCCACCACCACCCCCTTGTCCCCCTCCACCACCGCCACCCCCTCCCCGCCCGTAGCCTCCTGGATACGCTCCACCTACACCCTCTCCATAGCCAGAGCCGCCTCCGGAACCATACCCAGAACCGGAGCCGTTGCTCGACCCACCCCCTCCCCCGCCCCCTCCTCCGCCACCGCCACCACCTCCACTGGCATAAGCGGTCAGAACTCTAGCGGCAGAGGACATACCCACACACAGCATCACCAGCAACGCGACACCCACAACCTTAGAAGTAGCCATTGTGTCTTCGAATCAATATGGAAGGAAGACGATTAATTTGAGGCGAAGACGTCGTGCCTCCCGACTGGTTACTGCTTGGGGGGGGGTATTTATAGGGTGGCATGCATGGTTAATCGTCGACGTTGCCTAGCTTCCGTTCTCATTTTTAAATAGAAGGGTATGACGCTTAATTGGTGGGTTTCTTTGGACTTCGAGAGCTCTGTAAATGTGAACCAACCAATGCAAATTTTCCAAAACTTTGAACTTGATTAATTATAATAAAACTTCAGAGTGGACTTTAATTAAGTATCCAGTATCTCACGAGCATATCTGTTCATATATCTTGTTTGGTCTCACCCCACCTTCTCGCCCACTTGTTAATTTGCGCCAAACTGCATGCACAGAGAAAATTTGGACCCTCAAAAACCCTCCGTTGACGGCCGGGTACGTAGAAAAGTAGCACTGCGGCTACAAGTTGGAAGTCTGGCTGCCGAGATCCTGCAGAGGCATGCGGCGTGTTGACACTCCCATGGAGGTGGGGCACACCAGCACGAAGTGCAACTAGTGTCCAACTAATTAGGTGTCAGTACTGGATAAGATCGCCGGCCGTGGAGGGTTAACAGAACTCAATTATTCAATTACCTGTGTTCTGGTCTAAAGTACGTGAGTATAAAATATTTTGGTTCTATAGTGGTTCCTGATCATCTAACCACTGCGCGCCTGCCAAACTCAATCCAACTATCCAGAGACAGATTGCACTTATAAGTTAATTACTTGCCCATATTCTTTTAACATGTGCCACGGTAGACTTTGACTGCCCTTTGTGAGAGTAGTCGATGACAGAGACTTTGACATGGACAAAAGCTTGGTGGACTTCATAATATTGTTTCTTTAATTACAAGCCACTCAAAGGCGTTTGGGTGTACAAGATTAATGAAAGATGTGGACGAGAACATTCCTTCATATATCTATCTTCCACGACAAGAAAATGTTATATTTTTCTCTTCTCTTAAGCCAGCTCGCCAGTTGAATCTGAACGCATAACGTCGGGTGATGATATATATAGCGAAATTGGCTCCTTAATAAGAGTTTAAGCCCCACTTTTGTTCAAGGTCATTACTGGGTTAACTTTTTTTAAACCAAAGTTAACTCATTTTGATTTGACAGAGATGAATTTAGATAAGCGAGTTAAAATAATTGAGTTAACTCTAGTTAATTTACGTCACCCTTAGATGGGTTAAGTTAATCCGGTGCATAATCAAAATAAATAGGAATAAAAATGAGTTAACTTAGCCGACTTAAATTAATTCAAGTTCAAGTTAATCTCCGATCAAAGAGGGGCCAACGTAGATACTTTGTGTTTGAGTAAAACTGGTTGAATATAGCGAAATTGGCTCGTTAAAAACTTAGAAAGGAGATACTTTTTTGTGTTTGAGTAATATACGGGGTGCAGCAAGCAATTGTTTCATCCCATCGTGTTTTTCTTCGCATGATTAAGTCCAATTGGACGAATATGCAGTAATTGTTGTACTCCTATAGCTAGATTATATATGACTTTGCTTTCGTACCACGCTGAAGAATTTGGCCGAAACATCTAATTTATAGTCCATTGATCATCAGGAGCATAATAAGTCTTGAATATTATTAATACATATATATATATATATAGCATCCCCTTTAATTTTAATATGTGACAATTTTAACAAGGCTTTGAGATGACAACTATACTGAAGCTGTTAAAATGGGTCCAGAGTCCAGACCAAGAATAGGGCTGAGTTTAATTCGATAAGCATGAGTATGCATGAATATACTTACCCGCTAATCGGTTTGTTATCCTAAAATACAAATTTAGAAAATTTTAAGAGGTGGGGCCAACCTCCCTCTAAATTCTCTTCAATGATTGGGCTCTCAAGTTTAGCAAGTCTAAGGTGGGCAGCTTCCAGTGGGTGTTCTGCGGCAGCTGATTCCGCCGATATTGCAGAGCTACCGTTGACGAAGCTCAGTGAGCTGGCCAGCTGAAGCAGACTTGGCTGCCAAATTGGAACCATTAAACTATATATATATATAGTTGCTAGCCAGTAAACTATATATATATATTACGATGTTGTAAGTGACCACTCATGTAACGACTTGGCTGCCAAATTGGAACCATTAAAGTGTCCAGATGCCGGTGTTAATCAACCTCTCTTATTAATTTATCTCTAATTAAATGCCGAAGTTTGGCAGCTAACAGCACCCGTCGGTCTCATATATATATATATATATATATATATAGCAGGTCCATGTAATAAGTTTGGTAAAGACTAATCGGAAGGTCTAGATCAGAAGCAATCTCGTCCAAGGGTCAGTTCATGCATTATTGAATGTGAAATTTTCATAACTCAACTTAAAGTTCCAGAGAACGATTATTTCATTCCGTAATGTATTCCAAACAGAGAATGGCTTGACGAGATGCTAAATATATACGCATGCTAATTATGCAGCTGAACAGACTCATTTTCACATGATTAGCTGGCTAATTATCCGAGTTAGGCCCGACTAACTGCTCGGTTTTAGGATGTCAATGTTCGCATTCGGCCTGACTTGAGCTGTAGATTCTCTTTAATTAGGGGCGGTATTAATGCTTTAAATTACCTAGCTACTTTCAAGTTAATTCCAGTTTTTGAGCTATTCTTAAATTAACCTCTGTACTTGTAGGTCAGGTTTGACCGGGCTTCATATATATATATATATTTAAACACTTTGAACTTTCACAAATTCCAGCCTAACCACATATGTTAAGAAAAGGCATTAGACTATTTGAAGTTTTTGATGACATTTTTTCTTATAATAATAAAAGCTTCTAATTAAGACTCTGGATTGAAACCGGATCATAACTTAATTTCAAATAAAAAGGTTCACGTTTTACCACACACTCCATACACCTAGATAGCATATATGCATGGACTTTTAATAGCCATTTCGTATTAATCGATGTTAATTATTAGCTGGAATTTCCACTAAACTGCCATCTAGCTGCTTCACTCCTGCATGTGATCGAGTTCGTCGGAACGGGTAGGAGATTATATATTCATCGTCAATAAATCAGGTCCACCTAATTGAAGCACTGCAAACATTAATTAGCAAGGCATGTTGATGACGATGACGATGATCATATGACAGAGGACACCTGCATATGTCAGTTCTGTTTTGTTTGGTAGCCTTTTCCAATAATCACAATCCTTTTTCTAATTTTCTTCTCGATGGCTAGCTTTTATAAATTGTAAAGATGTAATCTTCCTCATACTTAGGTTTAGGAAAAATATCACCGTATGTAAAAGTGACATCTATCATAGAAATTTTAAAAAATAAAAAAGTTAAAAATGAACAGTAAAAATAACGTTTATTATTTTTAAATTTTAATTAATAGTATTAATATCCTTGCATGGCTTATCCTCCTTACAATCGCACCACCTTTTATTTAAAATTGGACCACGGAGGATGTAATTCTACGGAGTGTCGGGGTACGCGGGACGGCTTGGCCCTCATAGAACCGTCTTTTACCAAGTCGAAAGGAATGAACAGGCCACTGGACTCCTAGTTGATGCTTAAAGTAATAAACAGTGCAGCCATATTAATAAATTACTCTCTTCTTGCCTCTAAATCTATTAGAATTTATTATACTGGACCATCAAACTCAAAATATTAAAGTATTTTTTAACTGAAAGGTAATATTTGCAAGGTGAGAAACGAGAGAGTCCGTTCATCTCTTCATTACTGAAGGGACAGGACGTGCCACCCCGGTCACCAAACAAGCGAAAGAAGTGCAGAAAAAAAAGGAACAAACCTGGGGGGATACAAGGGACGAGAAGGTCCGGAGGAGAGGAAACATCCCTGTCAAGTATGACAAGAGGGCCAAAATAACACGACGGCAAAGCCCAAAAAATTAAATGAAAAACACAACCAACAACCAAACACGTGGCCAAAATAAGAAATCACAAACAAGATGGCTACAGCAGGAGCAAAGGCACCAGCAGGCGAGGCGAAGCTTGAAGGCAACTGCTCCAGGGGACGGGTCGCCAGCGGCAGGTACGGGCGGGAACGCAGAGACGGGGGGGCGCCCCTGAACCAGAGACGCTCGGTGCCGTGTATGAGTGAGAAAAAATGTGTCGCCCACTTGGGAGGTGAGCAACGACCGAGGGAGCAGGGGCACCGCCGGAGGGACCCCCTGAGGAAGATGACCGATGGCCAGGCCCACCTGAAGGAACCCTAGTGCCGTCCGCTGCAAAAGGAGGGAGATGGACCTCCACGTCCGTATTGGCGGGAACAGAAGACACAGGGGGAAAGGGAAGGAGCCACCGGCGGACTCGCAGCGGCGGACGGAGGAACCACTACGCTGGTTGGGGTCAGGGTAGCAACACCGACCGGAGCGACAGCAGGCCGCAACGTGGGAGAACGAAGAGCATCACCGGGCCGGAGAGGGGGCCCCTGGCCGCGCCCAGCACCGGCCATGGCCGGAGACCCAGGGTCAGCCACCGGAGCTGGAGCGAAGAACGCAGCTGCTAGGACCAGAGGGGGAGCAGGCACAAGAGATGGAGGAGGGCAACCTAGGGCGGCGTTGGCCGATGGCCGAGGGCTAGACACCAGAGACAGATGACCCAAGGAAGCAACGGTGGACGATGGGGTGACTGTGCATGATGCCGAGCGGGAAGGAGAGACGTGCGCTGGGGCTTCCGCAGAAGGTGGCGTGTGGAGTTGGAGAAAGACGTGTCGAGCGGAGGATGCCACAGGAGGAGCTTCAGCACTGTCGAAGGCCTCCAAGAGGAGGCAGAGGGGGGGTGGAGACCCAAGGCCAGACAGCACCGACTCAGCCTCACCCGCCGTCGCCGGGGGTACAGCGGACTCCAACGAGGAAGACTACAATGGCTGGGACACAGGCACCACCGGCGAAGGGTAGCAATGAGGAGAGGCCAGAAGGAGAAGGGGGAGGTGCATGGACTCCACCGGAGGGGACCTGAGGGGGCTAACCCTTCACACCGGCCGCAAGAGCAGGCGAGGTGCAGAAGGGCACGACCGTACAACCGGAGCCGCAATCGACGGACATAGCAGAGGGAGCGACGGAGTCACCGGGGACGGAGACGAGGGGGACACTGGCAGAGGGAGGTGGCGGGAGGACAGAGGGGCCATGAAGGGGAGGGGGAGGCTGGAGGCCCCCCCCCCACCCCAGCCATTCACTCAGACCTCAACACTCTGTCTAGATGTTTAAAAAAATATTAAAGTATATTTTCACATATTTCTAATATGAGATTATTCTAAAACGTCTCTTTACGTGCAGGTCAATTTAATCTAAACTTTATTACGTGGATTATCACAAACATTCGATGCGACCTAGATCATAACCATGGATTTTAATATCTTATTAGAATTTATTACATTAAATCATCTAACTTAAAATCTTAAGATATATATTGAGTAAAGAAAATTTTACTATTATAAGTATATTGTATTTTAACCTATTTTCAATGTAGGATTCTAACACAATCTACCTGAAAGCTGTTAAACATTAAGTGACCCTATAGAGTTTTTTTTTTAATCAAAGCAGGACAGAAACCCTCAAAAAGAGAGAATGTTCTCACTCTCCCAGGCTATACCTGTGATCCTAGATTTTATTAATATTGAGAGAGGAGTACACAGACAGCGGGGTATTCCCCTGAGAAAACAAGAGGGCAAGCAAAAGAGTTAGCCCTTAAGAAAGCAAAGAAGAAAACAAGGGCCTAAAGATTAACTACCAAAAGAGAACTAAGAAAAAACGGATAGTTGGTAGCCTAGCCTAGTCCATTCGTAGGTCACCCTGGAACCCAAAGACGGTCTAAAGAATCAGAAACGGGGCCAGGGATGCCAGAGCAAAGAGCCTGCCAGCTAAACCCTGACATCGTAAGGCTCGAGATACTTTGGCCTACGACGATTCCTCTTTTTACTCCTATAGGCAGGTTGAAAGGGAACATCAAACTCCATGCCTTGCTCATCCACCGCACCATCAATCTCATTGGGAGCACAATATGAAGGACGACCATCCTGCTGCAACGCGTATGCGGGGGAGCTTTGGGAGACCGGGACAACCAGGATTGACGGTTGGCTGGAGGCGCCACAGACAGTGCCACCAACATCCAGAGAAGAAGCAGCAAAGGTCGGGGGAAATTCATCACAGAGACTAGTGCGCAAGGTCATCACATCGTGGGACTGCAACGCTGGGGAAGACGGAGCCAAGACGACATCAGTAGCAGAGGGCCGATCCCGACTTGGAGCCCCAGATCTAGAGAAGGTAGGCAAAGCGTTTAATTCATCTCTCATAGCGCGCAGGGCGGCGAAGCATGCCAAACGGTCCGCCTCCTTTTGGAGGATGACGGCGCCCGCCGCAAAGCCAGAAGGATCAACAGTAGCGGCGCCTTGAGCAGCACGAGCGGCGGCACTAGCAGGAGAGGCAGCCGGCTGGACAACATCTAAAGGCTGAGAGGCCGCCATAACCACCGCAGGAGTCGACGGACTAAAGTGGACAGAGGCCACATGAGGGGCGACAGCCTGAACATAGGCCTGGGAAACACCAGTATTATCACAAACAGGAGGTGAATCATTGCCACCAGCACCATCCGAAGGGAGTTGGACAAGGGCCTTGGGATGCATATGATCGAGCACTTGAGAATCTGCAGCAGGGACACGATCACCTTCATCAATACCATCAATAAGAGGAGGTTTAAGAGCAACATTAACTTGATGATTCAGGAAAGTAGATCGTCCATCAGCAGCAGCTTGAGGGGCACCACCAACAGCAACTGGAGAATCCACCTGACTATTAAAAATATTGGCATCAATACGAGGGATGCAAGGAAGCACCCATTGAGGCGAAGAGGCACCAACAGCCATCAAGGAACAATGCACTGCTTGAGAAGACTGCTCAGCAACTGTCGTGACAACCTGAGACAAGAGACCAGCTGGGCCACCCTGGGCATTGATGGGAAGACGAGGAGACCTGGGAAGGGCCCGCCAAACTTGTGACGCCGTACGCGGTGGAGTTCCCTGGCCTGAAGCTGGAGGAGCACCGTCGGAGGACCCAGGAGCAAGAAAACGATGAGCTCCGGCCTTCTTACAAGTGTCAGATGAATGACCCAAGCGAGAGCAAGTAGAACAGAATATCGGCAAACGAGGGTAGACAATAGGTTGCCAAAAGCCATCCGAGCCAATGCCAACCCAGACTCGCTCTGGAAACCACTGGGACACATCCATAAGAACACAGACACGAGCAGCATTAGTTCTGGATAAAAATAAGATGTCTTGATCAACATGAAGGACAGTCCCGATGCTGCCAGCAATTGACTTAATCATAGTCTCAAAGAAAAAATTGGCTGGGATGTCAGGGAACTCAACCCACACTGGCACAACCGAAGAATCAGCATCTGGTGAAAAATCCAAAGACCAGTAGGAGAACTTGAACAAGCGACCCAAAATAAGAAGAGAACCTTTCAATAAAACCTTAACATAACCATCACGGCAGATGAACCGAAGAAGAAGGTGACGATTATCCAAGGCGCTAAGAGCAAAATCCTTCTGGAAGTGAAACCTTTGAGAAAGATGCACACGGATATCAGAGAACGGAGGCCGACCACAAGGAGTGAAGGCAACGATGGAGTGCTCAAGTGACTTGCACGAAGCTTCAATCTCTTCCAAGGAGAAGAAAACTGCAGGGTCACTTATATCCGTGCGGGTTGGAGGATGGACCGGAACGGGGATGGCCGGAGGAGCCATGGCAAGCCGGACGATCTGCACAAAGGAAGTGTGGTCGCCATCCTTCCACACAGAAGAACCAGGGATGAAGGATGCAGCCGCAGGAGGGGATGCCGGAGAAGGAACGGCAGCACCAGGGAACGAGGCAGGGTCATCACCGATCGGAGGAGGAGAACCAACGGGAAGAGAAAGATTCGCAGGGGGGAAGGAGACGGAGGGGGGTGGGCGCGGCCCTCCCCCAGCGATCTCAACCATCTAGATCTAGGGCACGCATCAACCCAATATAAGGGTCATTCAATTTGATATGTGACCCTATATAGTTAATTAACTGTTTCAAAGATGATGTCCCAGCTATACCAAAGCTTACTAGAGTATATGCGTCTTTGCAAAGCTTCTGATATTTTCTAGACAGTCGACCAAGGTCCCAATTATTATGCAAATGAAAAACGTAGGTTCACCTTCGATCTCTAGTTCTCGAAAACATCCGTGTTTATGTATAACCATTATTTGATCTAACAATTATATTTTTTGCGTCTCTAGTTGCATCCAAGAAAGACTTACGTGTACGTCATTTAATTCTCGAAGCGGATTCAAAGCAATCTCTTTCCCCTTCTACGTCCGGAAGCCAGCATATATATCATGAACCCTCCTTCCTTCTAGAGAAGGGGCGATCAAGGGGGAAGTACTTTCACAAGATAGCTATATATATAGAGACTCGTCTCAGAGCAGGAGAGATGCTTTGCCACGGAAAGCCGTCTAGATACGGGTAGTTGCAGCCCGCAGCATAGTTATTCACCTTCAAGGCTGTAACTAATGTTCTTCCTTCTTAATTTGGCCTTCCTAATTGCCAAACGCGATCGTCATTATTTGTAAGTGAGGAAGGCATGCATTAATCCGAGACGAACCAGTAGCATCCGACTCGAGTATTTATGATCAGAAGTTTAAAGATGCATATTGTAGTGTGAATTGTTCATATGTTGACAAATTCTGGCCGTCAAATTCTAACGCATAATAAGATATCTAGGTCAATTTTCTTGGTAAGTGCACAGGGGGTATCGTTAATTAATTTGCCAAACTTGTAGCGCAATAGCCGGGCTCCGGTGAGATCGTTTGGGAAATACATACATACATGTATATTCCATTTTGTACGATGTCTGACCCGTCATTTCTCGATAATTAATTAATAATCACAACGAAGCAGATAAATTTATATAATCTCGAACGTTGATGGAAGATTTCTTACAGTATCTATCCACATGCCATATGCATGCATGTCTACACATGCCCATGTTCATACGTTAAATATAACGCATGAGTGTCGAGCAGCCGAACTTTCTGCTTACCCAACTACAGTCGTTTCGTCCAATGGCAGCAACCCTGCAGGTCCTCGATGTTTACTGCTTATAGGCTGGCCCGCCCAACAACGCAATCGATATATCTAGGAGTTACGCCATCGATCGCCCCTGATACTGGCCGTCTCCTTTATTACAAGAAAAAAAAAGGACGTCAACGTTGTGCAGCAAGCTCTTCAACTTGGGATTGGATAAGAACCAGCGCGCCAACAGGAGGTTGCACTCTCTTTGTTTTGATTTCTCAAATGATGGCATTTGGAGCCTCCAATTATATTGCTGCGGATGCAGTTCGGCGCACTCCAAGTGAGGGGAGAAGATGGAAGGAGGCCAAACAAGATCATATATATGGCTCCCGGCCAGCAGGAAACTGGCGAGTCTACAGTCGACATTCAAATGCTTTAAGTCAAGCTCAAAGCTTTGGAAAGTTGGCAATTAATGTAGAGTAAACATCCCAGATCCGAAAGTCAAAAGCGCAGCACCCGCCGTCATCTTCTTCCACCTTGAAAATGCACAGCGAAATTAAGAACGATAAGTCTTATTGTGAGCCCTGTAAATGTCCCCGGCAACTCCAGTTCTTCCCTCTCTTTTGGTCCGTCGATGTAAGAGTGCTGCAAAGAACACCAAATCAAACTGGAGGAGAAAATCTCAAATCTCACACCACTAGATCTTCACCTCTTCCTGAGGTGCAGCCTTTTTATATTCATTGAATAAATAAAATTAATGTTTGCAACAGGTGTAGAACTCTATATATTACATACTCTAGAACCCATATATAACGAGTCCGTTCTTTACAGGAGAGAGACCAGCTAGATACTGTACAGCTGGACAAAATACAAGAGTCCTAAGTAAACCAGTTGGCCTTTTTATCCCTAACAGTGGGATTTCTCTTAATTAGGCGGAGAGTCCTCCTCAGGTGATGCAGATGATTCCGTCTTGCATCTGGACGGGATGGAAGATTGACGGTAACAACACTGTTCTGTATATATAGTTCTCTAACCAATGTAACGAGGAATAATTAATGTCAACACTGTTCTGTAGTTTTAACAAGGAAGTTGTTAATTTCTTATATGTTGATGTTTCGCAGGTAATTAATGTTGACAACACTCATCCGGATTAATTTGCTTGCATACTCCTTTAACGTGTAAACGTACAGATGATAGTACTCTAATAGGTGTTTGGGATTTTTAGGTACATATCCATATAAAATATCATATTTATAAATAAATTCTTAATTTCTAAATTTTATCAAGAATACTCTTAATATATCTGATATCACTGCATATATGTCATCACGGTAACTCACGTTACTTTAACTCGGTTGCCGTACGAGTTAAAAGAGTAAAATATTATTATTCTCTCTCCCTCTCTCTCCCCATCATTGCTGTGATCATCATCCCTACCGGTCATCCCCACCGTCGCCGCCACCTCACTCCTCATCATCCTCCTCTATCTCTACTTCTCACCGCTAACGCATGTTCACGTCGGAGCAGAGAGATAAAAAAAGAGAGAAAAAGGAGATGGTCGGAGGGGTTCCGAGTCTGGCATGGTGTTGCAGGTTTTAGGGGGCAGAGGGGCATTGCGGTGTTAGGGCGCATCAGCGACTGTGGCAAACTCGGGTGGCAGCTCGTCCGTAGGCGATTTGGGGCTTGCCAAATTGGTCGCAGCAGCGATCTTGATCCCCTGTGTTGCGGTTGTGAATGGAGAGGTGCTCGCAGGGGTGAGGAGGGGGAAAGGAGCCGGCGGCGTCGCAGGAGGAGTCGATGGTGCCGAGAGAGATGCGGGGAGCGTTCCTATAAGCGCCCAGGGCGTTGGAGCCGGGTGAGATGATGGGCAGGGGGTGGCAGTGAGCGTTCATGTGAGCTCCCAAGGCGTCGGGGCTGGGAGAGATGGGGGCCGGGGGTGTTGAGGGTTCCTATGATAGCCTAGGCTGCCGGAGCCAGGATAGATAGAGGGAGGGTTTCTGTGAGCACCCAGTGCGCCGGAGCTGGGAGAGATGGGGGCGGGGTGGGGGGTGAGGATTCCTATGAGCGCCTAGGGCGTCGGAGCTAGGAGAGATGGGGTCGGGGGGTGAGTGTTTCCTATGAGCAGCCGCTTCCTCGCCACTTCTTTCTAGCCACCTTCGTCTCCATCCAATTCTGGATGAGTTCCATGTTCTTGCCACCCAAGGTGGGGAGGAGATGGCAGAGGTGAAGAAGATTGTGAGGGCGGTGAGGAGGACGAGTGACGCGGAGGTGAGGTGGCAGGCGGTGCCCATGGCAAGGCGGGCGAGGATGGCGACAGAGACAGATGCGATATCGGCGTTGGCAATGTCGGTGAGGTGAGGTTGAGGTTGTCGCGGATGACGGGGATGAGGGACGGTGCGGCGAAGGTGGAGAATAAGTAGCAGAAGGAGGAGAACTAGGAGACGTGGAAGTTGCGCATGGGCGGCGACGTCAAGGAGAAGAGCCAGAGCGTCGTGGCCTTGTACTCGGAGTCCACCAGCAGCGAGAAGGCCTTTGAAGGCCTAGGTTCCACTTCAAAAGCTTGTTATGAGGACACCACCGTTGCTTGGGTGGAGGGGGTGGACGGCGGGGGAGCGACGACCTCCTCAAGGAGGTGGAGGCAGTCACCAAAGTCGGAGGGGGAGAGGGCGCACTTTTCTCTCTCTCTCTCTCTCTCAAATGCAAGGGCATTGTAGAGATTTTATTTTTTACAATGATTTTTGTAAACATATTCTTAAAATATTCATCGTCGTTGACTCGTTGTTCCCCCGAGAATCAGAGGGATGCACGTAACCAAAACAATACACCATATAGGAAGGGTATTCTTGATAATAGGATAAAAGAAGGGAGATAAATATAAATATGATATTTGTATATATATATATATATATATATCCCTAGATGTTTATATGCTAGACGATTATTAATCTCACCTTGGAAATGCCGCTGGCTCCTTGTTATTCGAGGTGCTCCTCTCATGTCAACTAAGATCGTTGTTAGTACTTAGTAAGAATCAATCCAAGCCATCCAAAAGTTACGGTTATCGTCTTCCTCGGCAAGATGGGGGACTGGAGAAGAAAACGTCCATGTCCAGTTTGATTACACATTGTGTACATGGAGAATTAATTTATAGGCTGGTGATGAGGAATGAAAATAGACATGTGATATGAAAGATGTGGTCAAGTTAAACAAATGTTATTGATTAGTTGAGATTAACTGCTTAAACCCGGATTTAAAGGGGGAAGGAAGGACTTTGGATTAATACCTCCCAAAGTTAATGACTAATTAACCCTTATTTGATACCATCGCATGTAAGAGCCATTGGGTTCACTTCCCGCCCACGGGCTTAAAATGTTGTCCCGTGACCTCCTGATTCATAACTAGCCAGCAGCCTGGCGATCGAAAATAATTCACTGACTAACTTGACCCATTAATAATACTGCATCGTTGTTACAATGCAAGCTTTAACTAGACCGGCTTACTCTGGCTCGACCCATTGGTCTTGTCTCTGCCCGGCCGTCGACAATCCACGTAATCTATCTAAAAAATGGTACAATTTTCACAACACAGGGCGTTTATTATATTATGTAGGTCTTTCCAGACTTAATTAAAACCTGTAAATATCTTAACCAAATACAGGTTTTAATTAAGTCTGGAAAGACCTACATAATATAATAAATGTGCGTCATCGTGGGGCCAAGACTGGGCCCACCCCATTGACGGCCCTACCCATAATTAAATAAGATATTTACATGTACCTTTATAGTCTGTAATTTGGCATGCTTATGTTATATATTTTTTTAATTTTATTATTATACTATGCCCTTGCCACATTTATTAGCACTTCGTAGCATCATTTAAGAATATTATTAGTTTAAAATTGGCACATAAAATTGAAAATATATAATAACTATGATTTGAAATTAAGCTAGTCAAAGATAGTCTTGGTACTTTTAAAAATGAAGGATATACATGAAAACATAATATATATATAATAGGGGAATTAATATAAGCCACAGGTTCATGCATGCACTGCCAAATATTTTATCCAACCATATATACCATTAATTATATCCTTTATTTGCGGTAACCATACCCGGAGCACAGATCACCCTTTTACAAAATTAGACTGCAACAGCGTAGTGTGTGGAGCATGGGGTTGTGAGAATTATTGTATATCAATTTATTATCATCCATCGGTGGCCATCGTGCTGTCGTGCATATGATAGGATGCATGCAGGACTGATAGGTTAACAGGTTCTTAATTTCTCCCCTTTCAATTAAGGGTGCCCAACGCCGCCCCCGTACGTACCCCCGGAACCGGAACCAGAGCCTGACCCGGATCCATATCTCCCACCGCCACTACCTCCACCTCCGCCACCACCACCGCCGCCCCCACGGGCGTACGAAGTTAGCACCCCGGCGGCAGAGGACACGCCGGCCCACGTAGAGCATTAATTACGAGCAAGGCAGCACTAACGATCGTACTGTTTGCCATGGCCTCTTTAAACGAGGAAACGACGGGGGAATGACGTAGTCTGCTGCTGGATGGACCTGGAATGAAGAGGTATTTATAGGGCTCGTTTGGATTCCATAATTAATTGGTGTCCCCTCCTCACTGTCCCCGGCCGCTACCATCACCCAGCATGCACTGAGAGGAGTGGCTTGTCTGCAGACGTCCCTTGTGAAAGTAGAGTGGACGCTAGCCAGTAGTTGTTTCCTTTTGACAAATGCACCGCCGCTGTGCCGTGCGACCCACCGTGATGGTGACCCCGTTCTTGCTATGTCCACGTCTTCGATCACTTTCAATTCGGAGTGTGAATCAAATTAAGTGTAGTTTCATTCCCCCTGTATGTATATATGGAAATAGAGTAATGTATTTAAATTCCTGTTGATGTGTTTTCTTTGGGAGCAAAACCGGGAACTGCATGGGTCTGTTTACAGCGCTTAATTAGTTGAAGTATGGTGTCGGTGTCAATGGATTTCCACCGTAAACTTCGGTGTGCTGTGAGCTTTCCTCATCTTGGATGAATCACCTATGAAGTTTCTTTTCCCTCTTCTCTTCTCCTTTTTTATGAACACTTACCGGCAGGCGGCTACTAAGAAACGCAAACAAGGATACCCACGTCTAAGCATACAATTTTCATGCGTACATGAATGCATGTCTAGGTGCAATTGAAAGCCTCTATGATATTCAAACATTACTGTTAAGGAACAAAAAGGCACAATAGAAGATATATATGATGAGAACTTATGCCACTCATCGTGAATCAAATGACTTTAGATATTGATCCAATAATTTAATATAGGGTAAATTGTACCTATATCCCTGAAAACTTTAGATATTATCCCGACACTTTTACCTGTATATAATTTATCCCAATATCCTTCAAATTTATCAACTAAAGTTGCCATGCTCTTGAGGTGACACTCCACGAATGACATGGCTAACGGTGGCAATGGCTCATAGGAGACGACCGTTTTACCAATAAGGTTGCATTCTCTGGGAGCCCCAAGGACGTGGCGAGGGCGATGGTGGTGCCAGCAATGGTAGATGTCATGGGGGGGTGGAGAGAGAGAGAGAGAGAGATCCTGGAGGACATGGTGAGGGAAGTGGTGGTGGCAATACCAGCAGAGGTCTTGGGAGGGAGAGAGAGAGTGCGAGACAAAGAGGGGAGAGTGAGAGCGGGAGCGGGAGCCCAGAGGACGAGGTGGGGGCGATGGTGGTGACAGCAATAGCAGAGGTTGGACGGGGAGAGAGAGAGTTTATCGTAGGGAGGTTGTTGATGCACGGAGGACAGGGAGTAGGTGAACGCCGATGCGAGGAGGACGGGGAAGGGAGGCTACCGCCGCTACTGAAGGACTTTAGAGAGAGGAGGGAGGTAGTTGCCACAAAGAGAAGGAGAGGTTGCCACCGAAGGTCGCCATCGTTGCCAGGGTGGAGGTTGGGCCACTACTGCATAAGAGAGAGGGGGAAAGAGGCGAGGGAGTCAGAAGAGTGAGAGAGAGAGAGGGGAGAGGGTGTCCCATGGAGGCCGGGGATCCTCCCTTCGGGGCACACACATACACCGGTAGAGAGAGAGAGAGAGAAATTAAAGGATGGGGAGGTGGATGTACCAGAGAGAGGAGGGGAGGTCGCCGCCATAGAGAGGAGGGGGAGGTTGAGCTATAATAATTTGATTAGCTGTGTCGATTCTCGAATAATGGCATCATTTCATTCATGATTCATATCAGTGACAGGAATCCCATCGACCCACCTCCATAAACTTATACTGTCTGCATGCGTGTATGCATGATGAGCAGTCAAAAGTGACAGACAGATCATACACATGCATGCATGCAAACAGGCATATGACTACTTGCAACTCTCAATGGAAAATCTCATAAACACAAGATCACAACTTCTAACAAAAAATAAACATCAGAAATAAAGTAATAGTTTCGACGATCGATATGACCCATGCACGTTAGGTACTAACTAAATTTCAGGCAGGAAAGCATCAAACCTAGCCAGTGTTAGGAATATATAATCTACTACACCCAAGATTCCTTGGACCCCTATGTAACCATGCTTTGACAAAAAACTTAGGACACTTCATTAACTCAAGAAGGGTTCTATAGGGCTCGTTACGCATCGTAGACTACTATATAAATCAGGATCTCTGAAACCTTATGTCCTGAATCACATCAAAGATTGTTTGAAACATTATGTTTCTTCCTTTCACACGGCCATCCGGATGAACTTTTGTCAACGTGGAAATGCAAACAGAGAAAAGGATAGAAGGTATCTATGAACGATGGCAAAATGGGAAGAGAGAGAGAGAGAGAGAGAGAGACCTCACATAAACGCGTGCTTCAAAGGTGATGGAAGGGGAACCCTATTCTGCCGATCCCACTGATAAAGGCAACCCATCTCTCTATCTGATAAGCACTCAGCCAAAGAAAAGTCGTTCATACTTCACGATCAAACATCGGTTGGGAAAAAAGCAAGTAGGGAGATCCCAGATCCCATAGGAATCGTAGCAGAGCACGAGGGTGCATGGTTGGGGGATCACTGGCTTTCCTCACCTAGTCATCCTAACTCAAGCTAATGAACCCTGAGGGGGACATGATAATCGTAATGGTGGGGATATTCTAAAAACAAGGTTGAATTGTTTATTTAAATCACCTCAAGTTTTTAATAATATTTTAATAAAATTAAGTTCCTCCATCTTACTTTAATTATGTACGCGGGGTTTGGAAAAGCGAAGTACAAAACTTGCCAGTTCCGAAGAACAATTAAAATTGACAAAATTTAGAGTGCACTCTTGTTTGGATGTGACTATGGGTATCAGGTGATTGCAGAGTTCACGTGGAGTAGTCTATCCCACTATCTCATAAGGAGATAGCATGCATTAACTACATCTAGTATACGGATAGGACGAGAAAACTTTTGATTAATCAATCGATAAATTTAAAATCTGATGCTCACAATTTGATAAATTTACAATTCATTGTAAAATTTAAGATTTTAAAAATTATATATAAGCTAACAATAAATTTGAGGATAGATATGCAAATATATGTGGATATTGAATCAAAATTTGAAGTCACCATGCAAAGTTTGCATATGATTGCAACATGAGAAGGAAAATCTCATTCACTAATTATGTATTTGATCAATGCCATATATATCATTTAAAGTGGTTTCTGCATCAATTTCATCAATTTCATCGTTGCATAGATTTGGCAAGTGCAAAACCATAAACATGGCACATCATGGACTTGAAATTTCACGTAACTGATCATTGGCATATGTTGACATCATTTAAATTCAGAACTTAGTCACTAGGATAGCAAGATTTATTTTCACATGGAGTATATATACATTTATGAACATTAATGCTCATGACAAAATCATAAAACAATGATTATTTAACATTGGAATTTCATCATTTATGGTTTTGTCTTCATGAAGGGTCTAGAATCTCTGGCAAGAGTCCATGGAGAAACATTGGTGAAAGGGGGCGCCCACAAGGTGGGGGATAAGCGATCCCCTACAAGATGAGCGCAAACTCTCAAAGATATTGGGATTCTTTGGGAAGTAATGAAAATGGGCCGCCAACACCGACAACTCAAGGCCACCATAGGGATAGGTAACCATTCATAATTGGCCAGGCACCCAAGACCCATACTCTAAGTCTTTGGCGACATGAAATCCTCAACTATATGATTATCCCAATCAAAGAAAAATCAGGAAAATCAAAATAAGAAGAAGGGGGAGAAGAGTTTGTACACCACAAAAGAGATATTACAGATATTCATAAAGAAAAATCGCCATCTCATGGAGGGGAATCTTCAAATTTAATAATTCACTTGTTGGATCTGATTGAAATCATAATTTACCCCAATAAATTTACTTGGTCCCAACAAGGTAAACTTGAAACAAAGATCGAATTGCATGGAGCAGTTGCATAAATTTAAATGTAAGTTACATGAAACATGAAGATAAACATGGGGAAGGGAGAATACTTCATTTAAGGGGATGGAGCCCTTCTCCATGAGAAGAAGGTGCCGCCACATCCCAAGGGAGTCACTTGTGTGATCTGTTTATAGCAAGCCCTCAAGTACCCTCGTAAAAGAAAATGTACAGTAATTCACAGTTCATGAAGAAAAATTACAAATCACACATGGGAAGCCCAAGATTGGAGTATAGATCAGTAAAAGTTAAAAGAAAATTTTAATTTTCTGTAGGAAAATTACATAGAAATGAAAGAGAGAGCTTGTGGAGAGGGAAAGACTATCATCAAGGGGATGGAGTCTTATGTGAGGAGGAGGCAGTAAGAAGAGTTGAAATTAGCAAGATCTGGCTCCCAGCAGCAACATCTTTGCCCAAGAAGAGTCTTCATTTCACTTAATTTTGGAGTTTAATGAAAAGTTTACAAAAGAATTCATGAAGTGGAATGGGGGTTTCTAACATGTGAGGCTCTTTAATGGTGATAGGAGCACAAGATGTTCCCTCTTTCTCTTAGAGTATCTCCTCTCTTTCCTAACTGCCCCTATAGCCCTTAGAACCCTGCAAGATTCTTCCCCCTTCGAACCCTAGGCAAACAGGTGCTTAAATAGGTAGTTCCTAGTAAGGTTCAAAAGGCCAAGTCAAAGTCAAGTAACGCCGACTTGAGGGCAGTTGGTATAGTAGTACCTTCGAGCATTGATTTCTCTCTGTTCTGAGCTCCAAATGAGACATCATTTTTACGTTGGATTACTCTCAAAGAGAGCTTTCTAAGATATGTTATGCGGCCTATTTGAGGTTCATTTTATATCTCAAATATTTCATAAAAGCAGCAGGTCCCTTGTTGAGTCAATGCTAGCTAGCTGTATACGTGGGTAGGTTGACTCTGAGTTGAGGTGATATATGTCGACCCGAGGGTGACGTCGACTCTGAGTTACGTTGACTCAAATCTTAAGATGTTGAGTGGAGAGATTTTCACTATTATAAATAAATCTTATTTTAACATATTTTTAATAGAAGATAATTCTAACACATCCCCTTACGTTCTAAGTAGATTTAATCTCTTTCACATAAACTATCACAAACACAGAGTGTCCAAAATCATAACCAAGATTTGATACCATATTATAATCTATTAGATTGGACAATTCAGCTCAAAACTTTAAGATGATAAATGGAGATGGCTCCATTAGTATGAATACATCTTATTTTAGTTGATTTCTAATACATGACTATTCTAAAATAATCTTTTCTCTTACCCTCTCCCAGCACCTTTGACATATCCTTCGCGCTACGTACCCCTGCAGGAGCCGTAGCCGAACACTGCCCGAGCTGCCATCTCGCCTGCCGCCTTCACTGCCACCACCCCCACACACTGGTGGCGGAGGACATACCCATGACACACAGCATTACCAACAGGGCAACAATAACGATCTTAATCAATATTCGCCATGGCTCTTAATTAACTGAGGAAATAAGGAAGGATGAGATGATGTGCTGATCTGCGTAGGAAATGAAGGGGTATTCACAGGGATTTCAGATGGACTTCGTTTTCTCTCCCCCATTGTCCCACACCACCATCACCAAGCGCTTAAATGGAGTGTCTTCCTCATTTCTCAGTGTGAAATAGAATGAGAGAGAGAGAGAGTGAAAGGCGGTGTTAGAAAAGACGGCAAATTATGTGGGTGAGAACCTATGTATATATATATTCCCTGGATCCCACATATCCAACTGATAAGTACGTCCACCATATCTCGATCTTCAAATGAGTTGTTGGTGGGTTAATTAGTACGCCATCTCTATGCTTTATTGAACGAGTGATGCTATTCTTACTCCCTTTAAGTAATTAATTAACTAGCTAGGGTGCCCATTTCACCACCGCGGACATGTCGACATTGTCGAGAGGTAGGTGGTGGCCGGAGTTCCTTTTTTATTTTAGTGGGGGAGGGGGGGGAGGATTTAAGAGAGAGGAGAGACGTACGAGTAAAAGATGAGATCCAAGGGAGGCCACACACCGATGGATGAGCCGATCGCCTTCGCTTTTGATTTTGTTAAGTACGCCCAGGAGCTTTATTCTTTTTCCATTTGCCTCCGCAGTGTGAAATCCAGCTCTTCAGCTTTATTTGCATGGCATCTATATCAACCCTTCTTGATTACGACGTGGAGACGCATGCAGACTTCCATAATTAAACGGTAATCTGTGTGGACTATGGTTGTCTTCGCTAGCTGTTTTCTTTTAAATATTTATATTATTTAATTTTACGTAATAACGACGTGTCTGTTAATATATATCATTAATAAAAAAATTTAAAATTTATTTTTAATAATAATTTATTTCCAAAAATTTCAAAAAGAAAAATGAGAGAGTGAGAACCTTCATCGATCCCTAAACAATTCTCGCTCCTGAAGATTGGAAGATCAGAAGGTAGGCCAGCCTCCTAGTTAGGGGGGTTGTCGATCGATCGGTGTTATTTTGCTGGTCCTGGTCATGCTTTTAATTTCTTTTGCATTCTTTTTCACATGTTTTTTTTATGATTGAATTGATTAATGTTTATACATACTAGTCTTATATTAACAGCTAGCTGACTATGTTATACATACATACATACATACATACCTTGAACCATTAATATAATATGATCCAATCATTCGCTACATATGTTAATATATAAATTAATTTCTATCCATTTAAAAAGGTCAAATCATATATATATATATCCAGTAATTTCTGTACGTGGCTACATCGATCGATCTTGGGTCAAAAGACAGACGATGAAAGAGGGCCATAACAATTAATTCTACGGCTATCTAATTTTAAGAGTAATAATCTTACAGATAGTACTTGCTCTTGAATATTACGGCCATACATATATATATATATATATATATATATATATATATATATATATATATATATATATATATATATATATATATATATATATATATATATTTGGAGTATATATTCACCAATTAAAATCTCAAAAAAAATCATACGGAAATTAAAGATGTGGTGCTCGAAATTAAATTTGTATCTACGTGTTAAGGCATCCAACTCAAAATCGATTGACCAGGAGTGGAGAGACTCATTTAATAATTACTTGCAGAATTTGAGGCTAAACCTATCCATAATTAACTACTGATCGATGTGAAACGTAACACATCCCCCACTCTCCCATCCAATTGATTACCCGATCGATATCATACTATACACGTGAGATATAATGAATGAGGAGTTACCTAGAGTACGAGACAAGAGTATATATATAGTTTAGAGGACAGAAACATTAATATATTAGATATGGAATGACGTCTCTAATTATATATATTATCCCCAGAGTATCCAACTCAAAATTAAGTGACTATATATGAATTAATAAAGAGACCCATTCAAAAACTATATATATATATATTCATGTACAACTCATATGTATGTTGCTCCATCCATACTTATTTTGCGACGTGCAGCTGACAAAGATCACCGACGTTAGAGGGAGAGGAAACGTACGTAGAACCGTTAATTGCTATGCATAAGAGAGAATTTCTTCCCCATCAAATAGCTAGCTAGCTAGATGATCTCCACTAGATAGAATTAACGGGATTAATTAACCTTCTATAATTAATTAATTAATTATTAGTGCCAACATTAAATAATCTTTTCCCGTTTTCCTATATGTGACCAAATAATTTAATTGTTGGTGGGTCGAGGGCTGATCAACACTAATCTTTTCGCTAGCTCGTCTGTGACAATCTCATGTCAATCTTTTGCCAAAGAAAACGTGCATGCTGATCCTTAATTAAACTCCGAAATATCGAACAAACCGTTGATGATTACAGTGAACATTGGCAGAGAGGGAAAAATGTTGGACCCAGGGGGGGGGGAATGCTGACAGAGAGGGAAAAATAAATTGTAAGTTTGAACTTAACAGGGATTTTACGTGGAACATTGGCAGAGATTCAGGTTAAGCTTGATAATCGGGTAGGGCGGCGTGTTCGCCGGTGCCCTCCCGATTCTCATCTTTATTCGTTAATTTTTCACGTAATCGACTTTGACAACTTCATCTGTAACCCAATTTCACGTGAAGATTAGACATATTTGGATCAAATAAATGATTCGAAAGGGCAAGCGTGACTTATCCTACACTATTATCAAAAGATTTGGATGCAACCACATGATAAACAAAGGCACGTCGTCACATGGCATTTATTTATTTATTTATCTCCTCTCGATACTATATTTCTGTCCCCATGTAACAGATCCACCGCCGTACGGAAACAAAGAGCAAGCATGTGCATATAAAGCACGTAAGGCGGCACTCGGCAGGGATTCGCACGGGATTACATATGATATTGTTACCTATTTAATTATGTGGACCCTCGTCTCATGTGATAATAAGGAGCCATGCCATGCACGTTCAGGGGGGCCCCAACCTTTCAAGGGTGCCATGCGCCACCGCCGTACCCGGAGCCGGATCCAGAACCGTACCCAGAACCGGAGCCAGAACCAGAGCCAGTTCCACCGCCACCGCCGCCTCCACCTCCGCTGCCGCCTCCGCTTGCATAGCCTCCCCCCTTGGCACCACCGGACCCGTACCCGGAGCCACCACCAGACCCATATCCCGACCCACCTCCGCTTCCATTCCCCCCGCCACCTCCACTGCCACCTCCGCCGCCACCGCCGCTGCCATAACCCCCTCCACTTGCGCCACCTGCACCGTGCCCTGATCCACCACCGGAACCGAACCCGGATCCACTCCCACTGCCCTTCGCACCACCGGAACCACCACCTCCGCCGCCGCCGCCACCACTTCCGTACCCTCCACCACTCGCCCCGCCACCGCCCTCACCATACCCAGACCCCGAACCGTAGCCACCCCCGGATCCGTGGCCGGACCCTTCACCACCCCCTTGCCCGCCGCCTCCGCCACCACCACCTCCCTTACCGTAGCCACCACCGTACGCTCCCCCAGCACCTTCGCCATACCCCTCGCCGCCCCCGGAGCCGTAGCCGGAACCGCCGCCCTTGCCCGAGCCTCCACCTCCCCCGCCACCTTCACCGCCGCCGCCACCACCAGCATACGCAGTTAACACCCTCGTGGCGGAGGACATGCCCACACAGAGCATTACCAGCAGGGCAACACTAACAACCTTAGTACTCGCCATGGCTCCTAATTACGCGAGGAAACCGGGGATGAGGTGAGATATGCTGCTCGGTGGAGGAATGAAGGGGTATTTATAGGGAACCTCATATCATGTGTGCCTCGCCATGGACTCCACTGTGTTTGCCTCCCCGCTAGCTGTCCCACATTACCATCACTAAGCACTTTTAAATGGAGCTTTGTCATTGAAATAACAAAGGGAGGGCAGTGGTATCCTTTTGACTAAGCAATGAACCCACGGCCCCCCATGACGTACGTAGAGAGAGAGAGAGAGAGAGAGAGAGAGAGAGAGAGGAGAGAGAGAGAGGGAGAGGTGGAAGACGAACGGTATTTCGCTGGAACCCACCCTGGCCACTGATCTGTCACACCATCGATCTCTGTCTGCAGTCTGCCGCTGAGTTGCTGGTTTACGGAAGCTACTTGTGATCGCATCCACCAGCTACTGTACTTGATGGCTGCTCAGGCAGGTGGCGGAGCGCCGACGTTGCTTGACGTGAGAGGCCGGTGTCCTTGCAGTCACCCTGGTGAGTTGTGAGTCTTGTGACGGCTCAGAAAAAAAGATTACTAATACCAGGACAGGGAACCGGAGTGTGGAAGGTCAGTGGGAAAAGCTTGTGTGCTTGTCCTCAATACCGTTCATATCAAAGGAGGAGGGGCCTGCCGACAAGGAACCTGTAATAATGTGAGAGCACCAAACATGTATACTATCTTGGTCTTTAATTAACTTGGGGGGAGATAGTGTTGTCTTTATTTAATTTATCTCATTAATAAGGTAAAGCTACCTCTCTCAGTAATTCTATCTCATCTCAATCAACGTCGATCGATCCATATATGTTATTTGTATGAGATGTCTTAATTTCGATTGCGTTATAAATTAAAATGTACGGGCACATTTGAAGCAATAACCTTAATTTTTTAAAATAAAAAGTACCCCCAAGATGAGAAATAATATGTCATGAATGACCTTTCTAGTTACATGCACAACCCTTTTGTAATGGTCTATATAGTTGTAAGAATTAATTAGTAGAACTTGCACCTAATTATTAAAATGGTGATCTTAATTAATTTGACAACGATTTTCTCCTGAGCTTGTAAGAATTAATTAGTAGAACTTTAATTCTTTATTACGTTCGACGTACGATGAAAAATTATCGGTCGAAGAAAAAAACTAGAAATTAATTTGTGTGCTTCCAAAATCATGCAGCTTAAGAACACACTACTGAAGTTTAATTAATTATCTGGTTTCTAAGCGTTAATTAATTAACAGCTGAAGTCCATGTATGGAAGTAAAAATCTGTGGCACTCAGTAGGCAAGGAGCTAGATAATTTTTATTCTTCACTGTTTTCTTCTTGATCGACCCACATACGGTTCAATTAGGACGTTGGACAACAAGCAAAAGCATTCAAGTTGTTTACAAACAAGCTTTCAGTTTGTTTATAGCCATGCATTCCAATTTTTGTTCCTGGGCGTGTGGGCGATTATATATGAACTCCCAAACTTCTGTACTCCCCGTCGAACCTTCTGGGGGTGGATTTCAAGATCAGCTGAGCACAGGAGGATGCAAAGAAAACTGCACGTACGTCTAGGTGATCAACGAACAATAATTTCAATTTGGGAACTTCATATCAAAAACGGCCGAAAATTGGCCATTTTAATTAGGTCATCAAACCCAAGGACGCCTCTAGTCGTCTTGATCGCCAATGTTATTTTTGTAAGGATCTTTTAAAGATTTATGTATTTATGAAAAATCTACTACACAATGAAGAAATGTACGTAAGCTTACATGTAACCTCATAAGTATATATATACATGCTACACGTTAGAAGAATTATTTGCAACTCAACTGTAGAAGAATTACTTGCAAAAAGAAAAAAAACGGAAAAACTTCTTTATAATGTAATTATTATTGCCCACTCCAGACAATTCCATGATCATACACGATCTTGCTTTTGACGTCCTCAATCTCCCTTATTTTAACCTAGAAATCTTTTTTAAAGCTAGCCCTACGAAACTTCGTGGAGTGGAGGTTGTTTTCGTGGATTATCTATCATTAACTACACCGCCGGCACCGGTTACGTGGGTATTGATGCTGAGGGAGGAGCGAACGTACGTTGTAGCAGAGATGATCGAGAAGATTCGAAGTCAAAAGCTGGCCACTGAAGTGAGCCACATCGTCCGTCCTTTTTGTTCTCGTTGCACACCGCGGCTTTCTTCCGTTCCCATTTGGCTTCACATTGAAGAATCCAGCTTTCTTCGATTCCCCCGGTTTTAATAATTAGATAATAATATTTTTTTGCACAGAATTTCGTACACAAAGTCAATTAAAATTATAACCTATATTCTTATTGGCCCAAAAAAAGTGAAATAACTATTTTTATGTATAAAAAATCTCGCGTTAGATCAGTATGACTCATTTTTTTCTCGGCGAGAAAATACACGAGTAAAATATTTTATAAGATTGAAATATTTTATTATACGGATGAAATATTAATTATAAAATTAAAATATTTTGTTAAATTTTATCCTTATAATAAAATGTTTCATTTATGTAATATTTTATCATTATAACAAATTTTTCATTTATGTAATAAAATATTTCATTCCTGTAACAAATGTTTCATTTTTACAAAATATTTTTATTTTTATAGTCAAACAAAACGTTTCATTCTTGTAACAAAATATTTCATTCATGTAACAAAATATTTCAGTCTTACAAAATATTTTATTCCTATCAGTGCACTCTGTATTTCATGCACAAAAAAATGGACCATATGGATTTGACACGGGACGTTCTTTTCTACACGAAAATGATCATTTCATATTTTTTTGGAGCCAACGAGAAGATAGATTATAATTTAAACTAACTTTGTGCATTGAATTTGGTGCATAAAGCATTACCCATTATTATATGTGCAGGGGTTTAAAAAAAAGGTTGAGAGACTGCGCATCAAACTTTGGTCGTCCGGCTCCGCATTGCCCTGCCACTTCGCAAGTTCCTCATCAAATAAATAAATAAATATGTGCATGGGTCCAACTTAAGGGCATCGTAGCCTTGAGTAAATAATCTATGATGTGTAATAAGAATCTTGTCCCCCAACATTAATGATCACTCTCGGCAAGAACATCATCGAGCGCTAGGGTACTTACATGTCATGTGATGTTCTCTTCGGACCCGCCGTCTAATGCTAAAGTCTGTAGCTAGATTCACCGACTCAGTGATCCATACTGGATCGGGATCTCTATGATCTGGTACGACACGCTCGAGTCACATGCGACTCGGGCCGACTCGGTCGTCTCCCATCCCACCCGGTAGACCTTTCTTCTCTCATCCCGACGCCCTCCCACCCCGGCGGCAATTTATTCCCCTACCCCGAAGCCCCGCCACCCCGATAACCCAACCCCGGCCAGTGCCCTCGCCCCAGCCCCGGCAATCCCCCACCGCGCACGGTTGGCAACGTTTCTTTTGACCTGATCATCGTCGCCACTGCCAAATCTCGTCTACCACCGTCGGATCCTCGTTGTCACCGTCGGATCTTCATCGGAGCACGCCCAAAAGATCGCAGAGAAACGTAGAGAGGGAGGGAGGAGCGACTCGATCCAAGTTAGTCGGATCATATCTCAGATTTTTGTGGAGCCGAATAAATCTGTCTGAGTGATCCCGACTCGGACCGAGTATGTGAACCATATATAGTAATAATGATGGTGATAGCAGAGGGCCGAAAGAGACCAAAAGCCAGGATTAGACAAAAGAGGGAGACGAAGGAGGCCTGCAAAGGCCTCAACACCCGCATTGTGCACTCCCAACGCCATCCGATCAACGTCGTCCAAGAACTTTTAAAATTTCTCAAAAACTCATGTATGTTATAGAGTTTCCTTGCTGCACTGCCAGCGTGTAATAAATCATGTTTGTGATACATCAGAACTCGGAACCTTGTCTCTTGCTTTATCAGTTGCACTAAAACACGTAAAAAATTGAGAGTTGACCGTGATTAGTGGGGGCATTGAATCCACTGAAAGATGTAAATAATAATTATTATTATTTTATCATTTTCTTCTATAGACGGATTAGATTGGTCATTTGGTGAATTAGTCTGAACAATCAATCGAAATGATCAAAATTGATTTATCAGTCAAAGTACAATAGACTGACGATCGTTAGCTTAAACTACTGAATCAGTTGAAGTGGTCAACTGATGACTGACACTTCGACTGGTTCGATCACCCAGTTGAAGCGTCAATTGAAGTGAAAAATTGATTCATCAATTGAAGCAATCAACTGATGACGTACTTTTCAACTAATTCATCAGCCGATCAGATTGATCCGTGAGTCGATCAGATCGACGATGAATCAGTTAGTCAGTTCAACTAATGCTTCGATTGATTCATCGATCAATCACTTCAACTGAATTAATTTAAACGTCAACTGAAGTGATCGTCTAATATTTCGACTGATGAATCAGTAGATCACTTCAATTGATTGCTCTGGTTAACTCGGAAGTCAATCACTTCCACTGGTCCTTTTTGTTGCATCAGGTGATTAATCATGGCAGTCGTATAGACATTAAACGTCCCCACGCAACTAGGAAGGTGCATGATGCGATGCAGTGATCTGGTACATTCCAAGGTAGAATTTGCTGTGCCGCTAGCAATGTACGAGTAAAACTCTTACATTAGCGATGTGAGTGAATTGGTCTTGATTAAGTAAACATGTTTGAATAAATATGTTAAGCGTCTATGATTTGTATGTTTCATTAATAGTTTTTCAATGTTTATTTGACAATAACTTCACGAAGCATATTTATATCTCGTTCGATAATTTTGTGCAGGTATACGAGATAATAAATGTCCCCTTTTAGTTCATTTAATAATATATATAGTTCAAACAAACCCTTGAATGCTAAACAAGAGGGAGCAAGTAGGTTTGAGAGTTCAAACGGGACCTCAATTAGACTCCAAGGGCCCGTTTGATATCGGGATTGGGCCAAGTTATCCCCGATATATCCCCGTTCACCATTTGATAGGACCAAAAAACACAGGGATATACTGGGTTAAGCAAAAATGGGTTAACCTCGAAATGCACCTTTTTT
Source organism: Amorphophallus konjac (assembly GCA_022559845.1). Lineage (NCBI taxonomy): Eukaryota > Viridiplantae > Streptophyta > Magnoliopsida > Alismatales > Araceae > Amorphophallus > Amorphophallus konjac. The sequence goes on along the minus strand of JAHNEJ010000758.1, from coordinate 55,052 downwards.
TCATGGAATGAGTTATCCCCCCATCCCCATCCCTGTTCCATCCCCCGAACGACCTCCTCCCGCTGCCCTCACCGATCGCACTATTCCCTCCCCTCTCTCGCGAGTGCTCTCTGTCTCCTCTTTCGCCTCCGTGCTCTGTAGTCGAGATCGTCGTCGATCGACTCCAGCCAACTCCCTCCGAAGGTTTTACCTCCTCTCGCCACCGGCTCCGGCTCGTGCCATCCGTTGATTGTATTCTTTCTCCCCTCTCGCGAGAACCCTAGCAATCGTGCTCTCCGGTGGATGTCTTCTCTCTTATGTGCATCGCCTCCTCACATCGTCACTGGTGGACCTCTCCCCTTTGCTGGTGATGACTTTCAATCATCTCCAGCCAGCTCCCTGTGAAGCATGATCTCCTCTAGCGATCGTCTCTGACACGTGCATGCCCTCGCTCCACTGCACTGTTTCTCCCCTCTCTTGTGATTAACAGCTCGTGCCCTCCGGCCTCCCTCTCCCCAATCTTCTTCCTTGAGCAAACCCTAGACCCAGGATTGACCTCTCTCTCTCTCTCTCTCTCCTATCTCCTCTGTCAGTTGGAGACGAGCCCCCCCAGACTGTGTTCCCATTCGTCGTCTTTGTGTGTGTGTTACTGTTATTCATATTTTGTAAAGAGTTTGTAAGTTGCCCCTTCCCCCAACGCCGTGGACTGGTCCTTCTTGTTGACGTCTCCTTCCCCTTCAGTGCTCCTTACCCGTACAAGGTATCCTCATACCACTGTACTAGGTATGATTTAAAGTCTTGATTGAATGTGTATCATGATCTTATGGAAGACTATTTATGAATCTATTGTGATGTATAACATGCTTAATATTCAAGTATTCTGTGTGCCATGCTAATAATTTTGCAACCGGGCATGTCATACTCCATATTATTGTTAGTATGATGTTGGATATTATCTTGTGCATTTTTGAGATCTTCGGGTACTTCACATTATCTTCATTTAACAATCCACATTATTATCATATGAATGCTTCACATTATCTTGTTTAGGACATATTATATGATATTTCATAGTATGATGTTGGATTAATTCATATTATTGTCATACGAATATTTTATAGTCCATGCTAATAATTTTAGTTAGAACATGTCAAAGTCCATGTTATTATCACCATAATATATAGGATGTTATTGTCACTACGTATAGGGTAACCTCATACACCCATATTGGGTATGATTTAAGTTTTGATTGCATGTGTATGATGGACTTCTAGAAGGCTACGTATGAATCTCATGTAATGTATAACATGCTTAATATTCAAGTATTCTTTAGGTCATGCTAATAATTTTGTTTAGGACATGTCATGCTCCATATTATTGTTAATATGATGTTGAATATTATCTTGTGTATTGTGGACGCACTAAAATTATAAAAGATTAATTTAAATGGATTGATTGATTAATTAGAGTTTATTTGTTTATTTAGTGCGAGGACGTGCCAGTCACAAAGTGACAATTTATTTGGACTTCGAAGAAGTCCTTGGTGCGCGCCGTATGACTGATCAGACGAATGTGGAATTCGGGTCGAGACCAAAACCCGCCGTGCCATAGAGGCCAGGACGTTAATTACATCTCCCCGAAGGGAAGAACACCCTTAATTAATCGACAGGAATAAGGGCCCTACGACATGAAAAATTATGTTAATGAAATGAGATAATGAGAATCTTAAATCACGTTAAAAGACCCATGTTAGGGTGTAAGTGCTCGCACCGTGTTGGTCACTCACAAACCGTTCCATGTTCGGACGAAAGTCCATATTGAAAGCGCGGCAAAAACGGAGTTGAACCCGTGCAAATGTCCGACACGTGCGTGACAATTCTGATGAGAGTGTGGGATTAGATCCCAACGAAAAAGGAGCAATTTTAGTAAGCTGTTGACCCGAGGCGATATCGGGTCGTGGCCATACTGGAGCAAATTCCCAAGGCACAAGCCCTATTCACCGAGGCGCTGCATATGTTCCCGTGTCTGGAGCCTGAGAGAGAAGAGATCTATATCCGAAATGCATGCCAAGGCATGCATGTCTTGCATTCTTATCTTATTAGCTTTAGTTATGTTCGAGTGTATATTTTTCTTCCATTGACTTGTTTTGTTCCCTTTTCCGTCGTTTTATCCTCTCTCTTTTTTAATTGGGGAGGAGGAGTTCGGTCAACCGGACAAGGGAGTTCGATCGATCGAAACTCCCAGAGATAGAGGCGTCAATGAAAGGGTCGACCCCAACTGTGCAGGGGGTTGACCCCACTGCCGATCGGTCGATCGAAAGGGCCAATTCGGTCGACCGACCCAACAGGAAGACCCAAACTTCAAGCTGCCTATGGGAGTTGGCGTTGGATTGAAATCAAGGGTGCTTCGTGGGGCAGCCAGCAGCCTCTGATATTACTTCATGGCAGGCCATATAGATTTGGTTTGTGCAATACACATGGAGTCTAATGCAGAGATCATATATATGCAAGTATCATGTTATGCTCAGACTTATGATGAGTACATAGAGCTCTCCTCCCCTTTGTATTAAATCAGTATGCCATGAATATGCACATGGTGTAGAAGGGAGAGGGAAAGAAGATTCTGCTGCTAAAGGGGCAGTCAACAGAACGGTGGAGCCTGCTGGCTGACAGCAGGTCGACCTGGACCCTGAGGCAGGTCGACCTGCCTTGGGCTCCCAGCGGATCTGCACTACTATGCTTCATGGCATTAGGCTCTGATTAAGCCCATGCACTATATGCACTTTGATGCATGCAAATGGCCCTTTTGGAACCTGCTTATGCACATGGGAACTGAATTTGTTCGTGAACTGTGCAAAAAACTTTATATTTATCCCTTTTTATTTGTGCTGCAAGATCTGACATGCACAGATGCATGGATATGGATGATGCATTCAAGTCTGGTGCAAATGCAGGGAACTTCTGTTCTCGCTCGTGAGAGAGTAGCAGAGCACTCCCCCTTTTTTTTATTCATGCAGTTTCGATGCATATGGGAAGCTTTGGCTTTTATCCATGGGATACATGTATGAGGTTGTGATGAGCTCCTCCTTTTGCAGATTGTGCCCTTTTGCTGCTCATCTTGTTGAAGTTCCAGGAGTGAGTTGGCCTTGAGACATGGTGCATGTTTCCAAGCCCACTGAACAAGTGTCTGCATTTTTGGGTTACAAAGCACATGCAGCTTCTTCAGATATACTTGAAAGAGTTTCTGATTAGCCACCGTGTATGGCAGGTAAAAGATGTGCTTGTTGAGAATTCGGAGGCTCTTCACTGTCCACCATGGGTTTTGAATTAGTCACATTTGGTGATGACCCATTGTGGACGCGCTTAAATTCGCTGGCTCAGGTGGTTTTGTCTGTTAAGTGCGTGGGCGTGCCAGTCACCGAAGTGACGATTTATTCGGGCTCCGAAGAGTCCATGGTGCGCTCGATCTGACTTCGTCAGGCGATTGTGTGGTTCGTGTCGGGACCGAATCCCGTCGACGTGCCATAAAGGTCACGACGTCATTTACATCCCCCATACGAGGGATTACCCTTGATTAATTACCGAAATTAGGGGCCCCGCGGCCGAAAAGAATAATACTAATTGTGCAAGAAAAAGATAGGAATGGATCACACTGAGGGTTGTATTCAGACCACCAACCGCTGGTCATGTCGGTCACTCGTGGACCTTTTCATATTCGGACACGGGTCCGTGCTGGAAACGCAACGGGAAAAGTCGGGACAAATCCGTTCAGGGGTTTGCCGAACACCCGACAACTTTAGTGATGACTCGGAGGGCGTCCGGAACGGGGAGCAAACCTGGTCTGATCAAGATGTCGGCCCGAGGCTAGGTCGAGACCGGACCATGTCGGGATGACTCCCAAGGTCCGAGTCCGGCCTGAGAGGGCAGCATTATTGTTCCTTTTGCCCCGGGTCGCGGGGAGAGAGATGGGGCTGCAGTATGGGCCCTAGCGTCTTTTATTTGGGATTTTTTTTAGTTATATGTTCTGATCTGTGATTTGATGTTTATTGTTTATTTATGCCTTTGAATCATTATTAATGTTGCATATTCGGGGTCTTTTAATTAGCATAATTTTCATCAATTTATTTGCTATCGTCAATGCCCTTATCATGCTATATATGTATATATATATGCAGTGTGCCGGCGAAGAAAAAAAAATGGGAGTGTACCGCTGAGGGCATGGGGTGTGCCGTTGAGTGGCGAACGGGTGTACCGCTGGTGGCTGAAAAGGGCGTACCGCTGGAGGCCAAAGGGGCGTACCGCTGAGAGCAACAAGGTCAAAAGGGAGGCGTACCACTATAGGCTCAAGGGGTGTACCGCTGGGGGCTGAAAAGGGGCCATAGCTGGAGAGTGTGTCGGTGAAGGAGGGGGGTGATATAAAGTCTGTACGTTCCCCAACCTCAAGTCTGTACATTGCCTATTCAACCAGCATGAAATCTGTACATTGGCTGCTCAAAGTCTGTACATTGTCCGTTGGCTGCAGCTCGAAGTCTATACATCGTCCAGCATAAAGTCTGTACGTTGCGACATGAAGTCTGTACATTGCAGCATAAGTCTATACGTTGGCTGGCCCAAAGTCTATACATTGGCCAGCATGAAGTCTGTACATTGCAGTCCAAAGTCTGTACGCGGCAGCACGAAGTCTATACATTGGCTGGCCCAAAGTCTATACATTGGCCAGCATGAAGTCTGTACATTGCAGCCCAAAGTCTATACGCTGCAGCACGAAGTCTATACGTTGGCTGGCCCAAAGTCTATACATTGGCCAGCATGAAGTCTGTACATTGCAGCCCAAAGTCTGTACCCTGCAGCACGAAGTCTATACGTTGGCTGGCCCAAAGTCTATACGTTGGCCAGTATTCATCAGCTCAAAGTCTGTACATTGACCAGCATAAAGTCTATACGCTGCAACGTGAAGTCAGTACATTGGCCAGCCCCAAGTCTATACGCTGCAACATGAAGTCTGTACATTGGCAAACCTCAAGTCTATACGCTGCAGCAGGAAGTCTGTATATTGCCCAAGTCTATACGCTGCAGCATGAAGTCTGTACATCAGCCACCAAGTCTATACACTGCAACGCAGAGTCTGTACGTTGCCCATGCAATCAACATACGAAGTCTGTACATTGCTTGCTGCTGTGTCTGTACCTCCATCTGCCAAGTCTGTACACTGGATCCCGTTGAGACGGTGGATGAGGGTGTATCGGCGAAGGGAGGGAGTGTGCCGCTGAAGGCTGGGAGGAGTGTGCCGCTGAAGGGTGTGTCCATGGGCAATTAGGGGCGTACCGCTGAAGGTTTTGAAGCGTACCGCTGAAGGCTAGGAGGAGTGTGCCGCTGAAGGGTGTGTCCATGGGCAATTAGGGGCGTACCGCTGAGGGTTGTGAAGTGTACCGCTGAAGGCTGGGAGGAGTGTGCCGGCGAAGGGGTTGGATGAGTATGCCACTGGAAGATAACTGGGGTGCACCGTTGAAGGGCCAATCAAGGCGTGATGGTGGAGGTTCAATCAGTCTTCAATTTCTTATTTTTTAAGGCTTTTCTTTTCTTCTTATTTTAATTTCCAAGCAATTTAATATAAACTTCCCCCTTGTTTCCATTTTGCTCGGTTCAGCCTCTTTTTTTGCGGGTCGGGCGTTCGGGCTGCCGGGTAGTTAATCAGTTCGGTTCTCGTCATGGTGCCGGCAGTGGCTTGATCAGTTGGAAGGTTTTGTTAATCATTCTATTCGTTTGTTGCTTCCTTTTGCCTCTTTTAATGTTTTGTTATTTTCTCACAAAAATTCGGCAGCATCTCCCCTTAACCCGGGGCGTAAGGGAGATAAAGGGAACGCGCCCACATGGAGTGGCGGAACCCGACAACTGGAGGTGGGCGCCCGGAGGCAACAACACCTTTACGGAGCCTCGGAAAACGTGAAGGAAAGGGCTCGGAGTAGGGCCAAGAAGTGTGCTGCTGAGGGACTGAAGGGTGTGCCGCTGAGGGCAAATGAGGGCGTGCCGCTGAGGGCAAATGGTGTGTACCGCTGAGGGCCAAAACGAGTGTGCCGGCCAAGTGCCGGGAAGGTGCATCGCTGGGGGCTTAAACAGAGTGTGCAAGCTGGGAGACTTGGAGGCCATTCAGGAAAAGAGGGGGGATTCAAGGCCGGGGGTAGGCCACTTGGTTACTATGTATTCGGAGAGAGGGTAAGGGTCTCCCTCTCCCCTAAACCAACGAATACAACAGAGGGCCATGGAGGGGGGTTGAAGGCCCCATAAGACCAAGGCTCATGGGAGAGGGCTCATATCGACATGGAGGCCCTAAGAACACCGGAGAAGTGGGGAGACGGAGGGAGGAACGGACAACCCGTTGGAAACCGCAAGGACTAGCATAAGCCAACGAAATCAAAGAGAAACCCGTAGAGGGTGACTTTCATTCATGAGAATCAAAAGGGCGAGGCCCTACATACACATTACAAAAGAAAAATGCCCAGGACGAGGCCGTGGACAAGGGGAAAAAGAAAACCCAAGAAAGACAAAGCGTGATGGGGGGGGGGAACCGAATACAAGAGGGTAGGAAGCGTTGGGGACTTGAACGTCGGCCTCTGCCCCCAACTCTCTCCCCTATTACATCAAGCTCTCTCTCCCTTACTCTTGCTTCTTCCCGGTGGTCGTCGGAGGGAGCTCACGCCGGGACGCTTCCTCCTCTCTTCTCTCTTCTTCTCTTTTTTCTCTGTGCGTCTCTGTGTGTGTCTTCTTATTCCTCCTCTTCTGTCCTCCTCTCTTCTGTCGAAAGCAGAGGCTCTTTTATACCCCGGGCCGCCGGAGCCTTTGGAAGACGACCGTCGAAGGCGGGAAGTGACTTGCGATGATGGCGGTTGACCTGCCCCATCCTGGGTGTCAGTGGGGTAGGCTACGTGGCCCAACGATCGGCTGCCACCTCAGACGGCTTCACTGCGCGCCAAGGATGCATAGGGTATGGGCTTCACGTCGTCTTACCGTTGAAACGCTTCACCGCTGTGCCGCTGGCGAGTTGAAAAGGCGTGCCGCTGGGGAGCCAAAACGGCGTGCCGTTGAAGCTCCTGAAGGGCGTGCCGGACACCAAAAAAATGCATACCTGGATATCCTGCTCGGCCTCGCGTCAGCAATGGCGCCGAGTGAGGAAACCCCGGAGAAATCAAGCACAAAAGGCCCCACAGCCCGTGGGCCTCAAAGAGAATCAAACGGGCCATGACTGGTGCCCACAATGGGCTCAGAACGGGCCCCGGGTACACACACCCCCTGGGGAGCCCTTCAGTGGCACGCCCAGCCCCAAGGGGACTCAACGGCACACCCTGGCGGAGCCCCAGCGGCACGCCCTGGAGAGCCCTCCAGTGGCACGCCCCCTTCAGCGGTACACCCCCTGGGGGGTCTTCAACGGCACAGCCCCCAGGGGCTTCAGCGGCACAGCCCTCAGCAGACCTCAGCGGCACGCCCTTCAGGTCTTCAGCGGCACAGCCCTCAGCAGGCCTCAGCGGCACGCCCTTCAGGCCTCAGCGGCACGCCCTTCAGGTCACTCAGCGGCACAAATGCCCCCCACCCACAGGTATCGCAGGCGAAGGATGAGCCGGGCGGTGCCCACAGGTGTCTTCGTCTCTTCTCTCTTTGTCGATGCTGACGGGGTGTCGAGAGCCAACCTGGTTTGTTGTTTGTTGGTCTCTTTGTTAGTGCCGACGGGGTGTCGTGAACTGAATCAACATATTGGTCTCTTCATCAGTGCCGACGAGGCGTCGGGAACTGAAGCAACATATTGGTCTCTTCGTCTCTTCATCAGCGCCGACGGGGTGCCGGGAGCTGGAGTAGTATGTTGGTCTCTTTGTCTCTTCATCAGTGCCAACGTGGCGTCGGGAACTGAAGCAGTATGTTGGTCTCTTTGTCTCTTCATCAGTGCCGACGTGGCGTCGGGAACTGAAGCAGCATATTGGTCTCTTCATCAGTGCTGACGAGGGGCCGGGAACTGAAGTGGTATGTTGGTTTCTTCATCAGTGCCGACGGGGTGCCGGGAACTGAAGTAGTATGTTGGTCTCTTCGTCTCTTCATCAGTGCCGACGGGGTGTCGGGAACTAAAGCAGCATATTGGTCTCTTTGTCTCTTCGTCAGTGCCGACAGGGTGTCGGGAACTGACCTGGTTTGTTGATCTCTTGGTCTCTTCGCCAGTGCCGACAGGGTATCGGGGGATGGCCTGGTTTGTTGTCTCTTTGTCTCTTCGCCAGTGCCGACGGGGTGTCGGGAACTAACATGCTTTGTTGGTCTCTTTGTCTCTTCATCAGCGCCGACGGGGTGTCGGGAACTGACATGCTTTGTTGGTCTCTTTGTCTCTTCATCAGCGCCGACGGGGTGTCGGAAACTGACATGCTTTGTTGTCTCTTCATCAGTGCCGACGGGGTGCCGGGGACTGAAGCAGTTTGTTCTCTCTTTTTTTTTTCTCTTTTTTTTTTGAACCACATCACCGATACAAGCGCCCTTTCGGGTTTTCTCCGGTACCGGCCCCCTCTTGCTTTTGCCCACGCGCCCTTTCGGATTTTCACGTGACAGGGTACCCTGTTTTGCCCGTAGCGCCCTTTCGGGTTTTCACCACAGCCGGGTTGTTGCCATTTTTACCCTTGCCCCCGTGTAGGGACAAGTCCGGCGGGGTATCTCTATTTTTAACCCCGTTTTATTTTCTTCTCTTTTTTTTGACAAGCGAGGAATATGCGAGTGTCGGCTAGGGCACGGAGCCTCGCGCCGGAAGGTGAGGCTTTTTCGTTGGCAAGAAGAAATTGCCAGCGCAACGGGAGAATTCGTGCCGATTCGGACGTAGGGTCTATAATGGCCATATTGTGCGGAGCGGGTGGTTAGGGCGCGAGGCCTTGCGCCGGGAAGGGACTTATTCGTTGGCAAGAAGACAATGCCAGCGCAACGGGAGAATTTGTGCCGATTCGGACGTAGGGTCCGTAATGGCAATATTGTGCGGAGTGGGTGGCTAGGGCGTGAGGCCTTGCGCCGGAAAGGGACTCATTCGTTGGCAAGGGACTAATGCCAACGCAAGGATAGAGATTCTGCCGCTCCGGGCGTAAGGCCCGTGACGGTGACTTTGTATGATGGGAGGTGGCTGAGGCACGAGGCTACGTGCCGGGGAAGGAGTTGTTTGCCGGCCGGGGAGTAGCATCATTGCAGAGGTGGCTGTGTGCAGGGGTAAAGTTGTCTTTGCTCGTGCGGACGTCCGATAGGATTGTGAGGAGGGAACGTTCCCTCAGAAGGATCTTATTCTTTGTGCCCCATTTATGCACACGTAAGTATATATATATATATATAAGTGGATGTGTATGTGTGTGCGCATGAATATATATATATATATATATATATATATATATATATATATATATATATATATATATATATATATATATATATATATATATATATATATATATGTTTATATATATATTCATATTTATTTGGTAAAGTTTTTTTTTGTTTCCCCTTTTTTTTATTTTCTTCTTTTTACCCCCCCCCTTTTTCTTCTTTTATTCTCCTCTCTCTTCTTTTCTTTTTTCCTCTCTTTTTTTTCTTTTATTCTCCTCTCTCTTTTCTTTTCCTACAAATAGGGGGGGCGGGGTATTTCGAACGGTCACCCCGTTCGAATCCCCCTCCCCTTTCTTCCTTCTTCCTCTCTCTCTCTCTCTTGGTGACCGAACGGGCGAAACGCCCCCCCCTATTTTCTTCTTCATCTTCTGCGTCGCCGGCCGCCAACACCACCGTCGCCGCCATCGTCATCACTGTGGTGAGGGCCCGCCGTGGAAGCGTTTCCCCTCGGTCTCTCTCCTCCTCTTCCCTTTTCTCTTTTTTTTTCTTCGTTCAGGGACGGTTGAGCTCTCCCCCCTCTTCTCCCTCTCTTCCCCTCTTTCCTCCTTCTTCCCTCCTTCTCTCTTTCATCCCCTCTTCCCCGTCTCCGGCGTAACATGTGCAGAGGAGGGCAGTCGCCGGCGGCGACGGGGCGTGGCCGTCGGGCGTGTCGGGCTACGAGGGCACACAGCGTGCCGTTGACGTGAGGGCCGGGCGTGCCAGCGAGGGGTTATGGGCGTGTTGGGGAACGGCGTCACGGGCGTGCCGGACAGAGCGCCTAGATGGTGCACCGGGGAAGCCCAATGGGGTAGGTGTGCCGGGGAGACCTCCTCGGGGCGTGCCGGGGAAGCACCACGGGCGCGTGCCGGAGAAGGCTCCCGGGGGAGCGTACCGGCGAAGCCCCTTGCCGGGTGTGCCGGTGAAGACCGCAGGGGCTGTGCCGGCGAAGCCTACCACAGGGCGTGCCGGGGAAGCAGCTTCAGGGGCGCGGGTAGTGTGCTGGGGAGCGGTCCCCCATAGGTGTGCCGGGGAAGCACTGCCGGGGGCGTACCGGCGAAGGCTGATTTGGGGTGTGCCGGGGAAGGGCGCCCGAGTGTGTCGCTGAAGGGTTGATCTGGGGCGTACCGGCCAAAGAGTAGGGGGGCTTTTAGCTGGGGAAGAAGACTCGTTTGATAGGCGGATTTCCGGTGTTGCCCCTCGGGGCCCACCATGACTTGTTGGGGCCGTCACTCCTTGTGGACGCGCACTCGTGTTTTCCCTTACTCCTATGGCCTAGGGGAAACTCTGCCGAAATTTCGTTAGAAATTGGCAGTATCTTGTTCATTCGACTTGTAGTAAAGCCCCCTTACAGTCTTTTCCATTTCTCTTTGCCTTTGGCTTATTCTGATCTTCTATTTGTGTGTCTTTGCAGACAAATGACTCCCCCAAGCGGTTCTTCTGCCCCTGCTGCCACCGTTGGTGCCGACCTCATTCCGCGGGGTCCAGTGCCGACAGTCACATGGCTCAATGTAGAGGACCTGGACCGTGAACATGTGGAGATAGCTGCCTTGGCAGAGTCGTCGGAGTCAGACCGGGAGAGCATAGACTTTGGCCGGCTTGCCAGAGTTGACAGCGGCTTCACTTTTGATCGGGCCACCGGGGAGTACAGAAAAGACTTCCCGAAGGATCGGCACCTTGTTCGATTCCTGAAGCAACTGCGCTCCCGGGAGGGGCGAGACTTCCGCACGATAAAGGCTGTCGAGCGGACCATCCTGCAAGCCCGAGACAGTCTACTATACAGCGTCCCCAGGAGTATTCCGATGTATTTGGTGGGAGAAGCCCGGGAATGGAAGCCGGTCCTGGGGATCGAAGGGGTGCTGCCGACCGAAGATAAACTGGTGCGAGCCCCTCAATTCACGCCAGCAAAGTGGGACATGTCTGCAGGGAAGGTGCGTGGCGAGTCGCCCCGATTTGGCTTATTCTTGGCTCCCATAAAATGGGGTTATAAGGAGGAGCCGTTTATATTGGACTGCTTGGCCATCAGGTTCAAGTATGAACTATCACTGGGCTGGTTCGGGGAGCTGAAGCTTCAAGACGCCCACAGTTTCCGGGAAGGGGCAGTGGAGTTCACTGAGTATGTATTGTTCAACTACGCCCCATTGCTGGTCCGGGTCGGCATTTACCACAGCGTGTACGCTTCTCGGTACGGCTACCCCATCTCCAAGGGTCTCTGTTGCGGCATGATAGAGGTATTTAGTGCGGAGACCAATACCTTCTATACGGCGGAGGGCGAGACTTCACTTGATTTATGGAGCCTCAACCAGTTGAGCGGCTTACCCATTGACGGGGAGCCTTATGAAGAAGTGTGCCTACCCGACCTGATACCTTCGATGAGACCAACGGGGACGGCTATTATTCTCTGGGGTATTCATACCGGTACCTCATGAAGGCGTACCGAGAACTGTATCAGTCGTCGCACAAGGGGAAGCAGCCCGCCCGTGGGGACAGAAAACAGGTGCGTATGGCAGTATGGCTGGAATACTTCTACGATGGGCTGAAGTAGTATGAAGATTTTCCCTGCGTTGGCACCGCCGTTGCTCGCAAGAAGCGTGCGAAGCCCAAGCATGATGTGAAGATCCCCTCCAGGGGATGCCGAAGCGGGGCCAATCCGATGGGGGTCGACCCGCAGACTCACTGCGCCGCCTATTTGGCGTATTGGCTGTGTTCGTTCGCCATGCCGTACGGGGACGAGACAGTGATTCGGCCAGATGCCATCTATTCGGCGTGCCAGATGGCGTGGGGTGTCAAGCTTTCCCTATGCCCGACAACTCTCTGCTTGATTTACAAGGCACTGAGAGACATCAGCTCCCACCAGTTCCCGAGGCAGGCCCGGTATGTGTGCCCACTGCATTTCTTCAATGCGTGGGTCTGTTCACTGTTCCCGGAGTTTGCCCCGCGAGTCCTTCAGGACTGGGGGCTAGTGTCGAGGATGTTAGAGTTTGCGAGTGCAGAGCCGACTTCCACTTCTATGCGGATGTATGATATTCGGGGCCGGTTGACCACGGTTCCCCGAGATGCAGCCGGTACCATTCATTTCTGGACGCTGGCTGCGCATTCAAGCCCCCTTGTGAATAACAAGAGAGAATGCAAAGACGACCAGGTGGAGAAGTACGTCCACCCGATCAGCCAAGAGAATGTGGTACGTCCGCTGCTGGAACCAGAGCTGAGGGATTGGGCGCTGGCTATCCGCCCGAGCGTGTTGGTGTTCCGGAAGGGAGATAATGTACTGCTGGAGCCGTATTACCCCTTCCGATTTGGCCGTAACTTCGGATATGATAAGCATATCCCTGTCTATCATGCGCAGTTCGGCTTGCCTTCACGGAATATCCGGGGAGGTTCGGTTGTCGAGCACGCCAAAAGCTGGTGGGACTTCTTTCACCGGGCGGACTCTGCCTCCTTCAGGGTGCCAGCCCCGGGTCGCGTGCCCCGAGTGACCGAAGACTATATAAAGTGGTGGAATGCCCGGACGGCCTTCTATCGGTTGCACAAAACCGATTGTTGGGATGGCGCCGAAAGGAGGTTCCTTAGCCGGCAACCAGTGCCGGTACTTGATATCGAGCCGGAGCATCTTCTTCGGCTCAAGAACAAGCAGGAAAAGGAGGTAGTGGCCTATATGGCAGCTCGTCGGGAAGCCCGGGATAAGAGGCCGACACCGAAAGTGGAGCTGCCTCCGGTGGCGAAGGACAACTATCAGAAGACGCTGAGGGACCTGTGCCGGGTAGGGAGCGACCGCCTGGACCTCATCAATTATCCGTTCCCCATAGAGGAAGAGGGGACTCCCGCCAAGAGCTGGCGTCCGGAGAGAGATACGCTCTGCCCATACCGCACATTCATGAGGCGGGAGGAGAGGAAGCCCGAGAACTATAAGGACACCACGTGGCTATATGTCCTTCTCCGGGTGAACGGACTGACGATCGAAGATCAGAGGGCCTCCATCCTGGGCAAGCGCCTGCACATCCCGTACTATTATGCTGACGGGTGGGGCATAGACCACTTCAGCCTCTTCTGCCACCTTTCCATGAAGAAGCACGCGGATCTGGCCAGTCTTACGGATCGGTGCCAGAAGATCGAGGATGTGTGCTGGCTCGTTCGAGAGGCGGCGCGTCGGGATAAAGAGCCATCCCTGAGCTACTGGCCAATTACACTGCGACTGTATACTGGCCCTCACGGTACTTGATCTCTTTTTCTTCTTTTGTCTTCGTCTCTTATCATTGCGGCCTTTGCAGATAGTTGGATGCTAATCATGAATGCGTGTTTGTTATTTCTCTTTTCCTTTCTGGCAGACCACCCCGATAGCGCGCAAATGGCCACGTACCGGAATCTCCTTCGGCTTGTGCAGAAGCCTGCATATTTTGAAGCCGTGCCACTGGCCCCGACTGCGGCTCCTCTGCCCAAGGTAGCGAAGAGGCCCCGGGCAAAATCTCCCGTGAAGAAAGCAGTGGATGCCGCAAAGGTGGCTATGCAACGGGACACAAAGCGGAGAAAAACGGAGGCGGCCACGGCCCCGACTGCCATTCCTCCGGCGCCACGGGTCCCATCCTTTGAGGAGTTCGAGGTTGCCCGGACCGAGCCGAGCCAACCTGCCGGTTAGCGCCTCCGACTGCTAGCATGCCTTTTAAACCTCTTTCCTTATCTTTATTTCGGAGCAAGGTCTCGACGCCTGAATGTTTCCTTTCGTTTCAGCCCCTATGGAGGAGCCCACGCCTGCGCCTATTCCTGCTGTGGAGGAGCCAGTCCCTGCGCCCCTTCCAGATGTGGGTGAAGTCGCGGCGGCGGCGAGGAAGACTTCGGCGCCGACCCCGACTCCCTCACCGGTAGCACAGGGGAGGTCCCGGGCTAAGTCGCCTGCTGCCGAGGTGGCCAGGCGGGAAGCGGCAAAGCGAAGACGGGCCGAGGGATCCCCGGCTCCTACGGCCGTCTCTCCGGTGGCCCCCATCTTGTCTTTCGAGGAGTTTGAAGTCACCCGGGCCGGACCGAGTCACGATGCTGATGAGGTCCAACAGTCGCCAACATCGTCTGGGATTGGCTTGCTTCCTGAGCCGGCCCCGCATGCGCGCACGGCGACCATGCGCTTCTTCCTTACAGGCGGCACAAAGGAGCTGGCGCCCGTGCTGATCCCGGGCGAGGGTACGGCTGGGACTCCCGAGAAGGCCTTGCCTGTTGAGGAAGCCCGTGGGTCACCCCGTGCCACAGGAGCTGAAGAGGGTATTTGCATTTGTCGGCTTAATCGGCTTCTTCTCCCTTTTTTATTTCCTGGGGGCCAATTGGGCTTGATATAACCCGTTTTTTTGTGTGTGCCAGGCACAGCAGAGGCGGTCGCTGGGCTATTTGGGCCCCGCCTGCAACCCCCGATGACGCGTCTATATGTGAGGAAGAGGCTGAGGTCCGGCGTACCGGCCTCATCTAGCCCGAGGGAGAGTGCGCCGGCCATTGATCTCGAAGTGGAGGACCCTTTGCTGGAAGGGGCAGAGCCTGCGGCGGTCGAGTCATCGTCGGGCGAAGAGGTAGACTATAACTACTCCTCCGATGAAGCGGCTCCCGACGAGGGCGTGTCCGGGGCATCGGAGCCGCCTGAGCCGGTCTTCGGGCCCCCCTTACTTGCTGGCTCCCCGAGTTTTGTGGGGAAGACTGCTGCAAGTGTGAGCTTGCTTGGGCCGGCTCCTTCCTCTCCTTCTTGGTTACCTAATGATCTTTTCTTGTCAATTCCGGGTTTCAGGGGCTTGACTTGCCGGAGGCTGGGAAAAGGGTACCCCAGTTGCGCCGATCGACAGTCAGGTAGGGGTCGATGTGGGCTCGGACAAACTAGCCCTTCTATTCGAGGCTCTTGAGCAAGAGTCGGCCGCGGGAACTTCAAGTGTTTCCGAAGTGGCGGCCGAGCCTCTGGAGGAAGGAGAGATTGCACCCGAAGGCCGCGTCCTCACGGTGGCCGAGGTAAGCAGGGTTTTATGGCTCTTCCCACTTCTCGTCCTTGCGTAATTTATTCCCGGCGACGGGCGGCTAACCGTATTTCATGTGGGCAGGTGGTGCCGACGACCGGGAAGATGCCTGGCCGCTCTCGCAAGGCAATCGCCAAGCGGAGGCTGATTACCGATCAGCCACCAGCGGGGGGATCGACTCCGGCATGTTGTGCAGTGGACAGCGGATCTAGAGGGGAGGGGTGAATAGATCAGCCCCACTTTTCGCAATGCGGCCCTCTAAACAGCTAGTTAAAATGAATTACAGCGGAATAGAAACTAGCTTCCAAGTGTGCTATGATTCACTTAGCAAGATAAGCAAGATATATAATAATTCGATCCTAAACATGCACCTAGAACGATTCAATCACACAAGCAAACCACGCTAGATAGGATTTTTAAGGTGGTTCGGACTGAATCCTCAGCCCTACGTCCACCCTTCACCAAAACCCGGTGAGGCTTCACTTGTGCAGCGCACAGAACCGCAAATCGGAAACCACCGATTGCCTTCCTACTCACCACCTGGTAGGGACGTCAACCGCAAATTGGAACACCCTCCAATTGCCTTCCTACTAACCACCGGTAGGGACGAATCATGACTTCAATGTTTAACAATATTGAAAATGAAACAAATGTGAAGGAACTAAAACAAGAGATTGAGTTATGAGTGAAAATGAATTGTCCCTTGTATGAAATGTTGATCAGCAACAAGGCTCCTCTTGGCTTCAACTCAATCTTCTTGATTCATCCTTGATTGGATGAATGTTCTTCACGGAGTACTGTTCACGTGAACAGTACCTCTTCCTTCAATTCTTCTCTCTTGATCTTCTCTTTGAATTTCTTTGAATGAATGAAGGAGATGATGAAGCTACCTTGAATCTTGATTGCTTCTTTAGCTTCTAGGAGTTTGAATGCTTGAAATATCACCTTGAATGAACTTGAAAGAACTTGAATGGATGAAGATGATTTCCCTTGAAGAACTTGAATCAAACCGGCTTCTTTGGATCACTTTGATAGCCTTGCTTTGATGTAATCTTCCTTGAAGATTGCTGACTTTGATTTGAGCTTGATTCCCCTTTGATTGGATGAAGAACACCTTCACGAACTACTGTTCACGTGAACAGTAGCTCGTCTCCAAGCTCTCTTGCAACCACCCTAGATCTCACAAGAAGCTCCTTGAAGCATTAGGGTTTCTAACCCCTCAAGTGTTGGTTTTATAACCCTTGAATGGTCCATAGATGCCCCCTAGACCCGATCCACAAATCATGGAAGATTAGGTAAGATTTTATTAAACAAATCCATGGAAAGAGGCTAGCCACGAGGTGGATTTCGAGGCCAAACAAGGCTGCATCGGGGCTGGCGATCGACCTAAGGCTCCTGGCGGTCGACCGCCAGCTGCCAGACCTGCAGCTGGACGGTCCCTGGCTGGGGCGGTCGACCGCCCCTGTGCTGGCGGTCGACCGCCAGCTGGGCAGAGCCCGGGTCACCCCGGTTCGGTCCGTTGGCCGCACCAGCTCCGTCGCTTGAGTCCGTTAGCCGCCCGTTCATGTTTGTGGCATCGACCTTGATTGTCTTGAAGTTTTATTACTGAGTCTTCAAGCCAAATTTTATTCCGGGGGCTCCGCCCCCGGAAACCCCCGCAAGGGGCACTGCCCCCTTAACCCCCGCGACCTGACCGCCCCCGCGACCTGACCGCGCAGGTCGATCCGCGTGCGAGGGCGCAACATTGAGCTTTCATGTGCATTTCTGTCATGAACAAAATATCACATATGTCAGTCATAAGAGCGTGGAAAATAACAATGACTAATAGTGTTAAGCCATTATCAAAACCAAGAATACACAAAACTCATATGACTATAGAATGATGTTGAATGACCCATGTGACCACAGAATGACTCAAATGACCTCAGGGACACAACACGGCATCTGTTCCGGAGGTGGAGACTCTTGCTGTGCTCGTGCAGGCGGGAAGCATCCCTCACCTGCTGGTTCCACTTCCACCCCTTCCGAGGCTGCCGACCCAGATGGAGGATCCTCTCTTGAGACAGATATTCGCGGGGCTTCGTGCACATCTGGAGGGGCCCCAGATGCGAGAGAAAAGTCCGTGGGTGATGGCGTCGGGTCTAGCTTTACTCGAAGCTCCTCCTCTAGCCGAAGTGACGGCACCTGCACCCCCGCCCCTTGGAGCAGTGGCAGAGGCGGGCCGGACGGAGGCAGAGGAGGCAGGGGAGTTCCAAACGATGGGGGCACCGGAGGCTTTGGCAATGGTCTTGTCCGCTCCCCCGGCAGTGGCTGGCCAAGGGTCTCTCGTCGAGCTACGCCGGCCGGGCGACTTGACCCTTGCCCTTCCTTCATCTTCAGCGGCGGTGGACACCGACCTGTGGGCAGAAGTGGACAGCACCGTGGAATTCACTCCTCCGGTCATGCCCTCAGTCAGCCATATGTCATCAGAAGCGCCAGTCCGCCAAATGCTGATCACTCTACGGACCATGCTCCTCGCCGACCCTTCTCTGTCATATAGGGAGGTGCATACTATAATGGTGCAGTTGACCGGGGCGTTGCAAGTGCTCAGCTGCCCGCTGGGGGAATGGTCGCGGAGGGTTCTGCTGTTGCTGAAGTATGTCAAGCGCCGCGAGTTCCTGGAGACCCAGGCTCCTGACGAACGTGCCGCCCTTGATGCTCAGGCAGACGAGTATCTGCAGACCTTAGAGGCCCGACGCCATAGTAGAGAACGCCACGGAAAGGCCTTAGAGGAAGGCGAAGGTAGTGTTCGTTCCTTCAAGAGCCGGATCGAGAAGCTGGAGGGCTACCTTGCTGCGGCTAAACTTGGCCTTGCCGAGGGGGAAAGGATGGTGGCAGAGGAGAGGGAAGCTCTTGCCGTCACCGACGTTGAAATGGTGTCCGTCGAAGCAGAGCTCGCCCGTCTTAAGGAATTGAGGGGCCGACTGCGCGATATGATGAACTTCCCTTGCGTTGGGATCCTCCCTCTCGAGGACATCTTCAGGGACATCGACTAAGCGTTGCATCCCTTAATTCCTTTTTCTTTTCTTTTGAATGTAACACAGGGGTATGCCCC
The DNA here is from genome assembly GCA_022559845.1 of Amorphophallus konjac. Lineage (NCBI taxonomy): Eukaryota > Viridiplantae > Streptophyta > Magnoliopsida > Alismatales > Araceae > Amorphophallus > Amorphophallus konjac. The sequence continues at coordinate 36,636 of JAHNEJ010000758.1, read as the reverse complement.
GCAGCACATGTAGTCTGGTCCCCTTTCTGAATAGAGCAGAGCATTTATGATTTCACGCGTTCTTTGTGTGTGCATTCATCCCAGAGGGAGCTTTTTTTTACCCTCCTTTCTCTTCTGTGTACATCGTTTTCTTCTTCCCCTCCTTCCCCTCTTTTGTGCTGAACCACGTTAGCAGGGTATGGGTCTTTGCGAAGATTTGCTTCGGGAGAACCAGGCGGGGACCTATGTCAGGGTACAGGAGAGTGCTCGCCTTCCCAGGGGGAGGACGAGGGGACCACTCCACCATACCGAACGGGCGACTCCCTGGTTTCGCCGCAATATTGGAAGCACGTGCTGGCCTCAAGCGGGGGGCCTCGGTCAGAGACCGGACTTCTCGTCGGCCAGAGGGGACGGAGAGAAGAGTTTGTTTAGTCAATGATCCGGACGGGAGGTCCGAGCCAAAGGGGTACTCACCGCCTGGGGAGGACGGAGAGAAGAGTTTGTTTAGTCAATGACCCGGAAGGGAGGTCCGAGCCAAAGGGGTACTCACCGCCCAGGGAGCACGGAGAGAAGAGTTTGTTTAGTCAATGACCCGGACGGGAGGTCCGAGCCAAAGGGGTACTCACCGCCCGGGAAGGACGGAGAGAAGAGTTTGTTTAGTCAATGACCTGGACGGGAGGTCCGAGCCAAAGGGGTACTCACCGCCCGGGAAGGACAGAGAGAAGAGTTTGTTTAGTCAATGACCCGGACGGGAGGTATGAGCCAAAGGGGTACTCACCGCCCGGGAAGGACGGAGAGAAGAGTTTGTTTAGTCAACTTTTAGTACCTCCGCTGATGCGGGGCGGTGACTGGAAATGGGGGGCATTCCCCTTTTCTGGTTTTTTTTTTATCCTTCTTTTGCTCTTTTCTTTCCCTTCTTTTTTTCCTTCTTTCTTTTTTTTCCCTTTCTTTTCTTTTCTCTCTTTTTCTCTCTTTTTCTCTTTTCTTTTTCTTTTATTATTTTTTTTCTTCCTTTCTATTTTTTTTCTCATACATATATTTTTTTGTTCTCTCAACTTTTCTTTTTTTTACTCTTCTCTTCTTTCTTCTCTCTTTTTTTTTTGAAAATGTGGATGGTAGCCAAGTTGTTTGGACATCAATCAGGCAAATCCGCCCAAAAATAGGGCGAAGAGTAATATTATTACCTGAATGGGGGCGCCGGAGCGTGGTACAATCTCAAGTGCCTTCCATTAAGAGGCGGGAACTGAACTTCCCCGCGATGGTTGACAATTACATAGGCCCCACCTTCGTAGACTTTTTGGACTACGTAAGGTCCGAGCCAGTTCTCATTCAGCTTACCCTTGGGGTTGGCGGCCATTAGGTCTCTTCTCTTGACCATGACAAGGTCACCTTTCTTGAATTCGTGCTCCTTGACCAGCTTGTCAAAGGCGCGCGTAATTCGGGCCTGGTAGAGCTGAATATTCTGTTGGACTTGAAGCCGCTTTCCTTCCAGACTGGAGAGTTCATCGAGTCTTCGCTCGGTGTTGGTCTGCCCTTCGGGGACAAGCCCATGCTGAATGGCGACCCTGAGGGACGATATCTCCAGTTCGACGGGGACGATTGCTTCCGAGCCGTATACGAGAGAGAAGGGCGAGCAGCCCGTTGGGGTCTTGTATACAGTTCGGTACGCCCAAAGCGCTTCATACATTTTTTCTTCCCAGTCCCTTTTGTTAGAGTTAACAGTTTTGGCCAGGAGAGTGCAAAGTGTCTTATTGAAAGCTTCGGCCAGCCCATTGGCTTGTGGATTGTAAGGAGTCGATGTCCTCCAATCAATTTTGTATTTTTCTGCTAGTCGGTAAACCTTCTGGTTGCGGAAGTGGCTGCCGTTGTCTGACACAATCCGGTCGGGCACGCCAAACCGGAATATAATGTTGCGGCGGACAAACCTGGCCACGATTTCTCCGGTGACCTCCCGTAAGGCAACAGCCTCTGCCCAGCGGGAGAAGTAGTCGGTCGCCGCCAGAATGTATTTGCAGCCTGTGGAAGATGCGGGTAAGGGGCCCACAACATCTGTTCCCCATTGGGCAAACGGCCAACTGGGCACGGTTGGGTGCAGTTGCACGGGAGGCCTCCTGGGTATAGTGGCATGCTCCTGGCATCTCTGACACGACTTAGCGTACTCGCAACAGTCGTTGAACATTGCAGGCCAATAGTAGCCAAGTTTCTTGATTTCAATTTTCATCTTCGGCCCCGCCTGGTGTGCGCCAGCTGTGCCGGCATGGACCTCCTTCATAACCCTCCAGGCTTCTTCAATGGACAAGCATCGGAGGAGTAGCTTCTGTTTGGCATCCGCCACAATTCGGAACAATATTCCGTTTCGGAGCTCATAGGAGTCTTTGGTTCTGACTAGCTTGATCCTTTCTTCTCTTCGGTCAGGTAATTGATGGTGTTTGAACCACTGCATCAGGGAGGCTCTCCAGTCAGGTAGGTCGACGGCTTCTGCTGCAGTGACTCTAATTCTTCTTCTTCTGGTTCCTCTTCTATCATGCTGGGCATCTGGCGCTGGTTTATTACTTGGATATGGAGAGATCCATCTGGAAGCACTGCCAGTGAGCTTTCCAATTTTACCAATGCGTCGGCTTGTGCGTTCTCCCCTCTGGCGACATGGCCTATCTCGAGGAGGTAGAACCGCTCCATGAGCCGCTTCGCCTTAGTGTGATAAGGGAGCAGCTCAGGTTTTCGGACATCAAACTGTCTCTGGACTTGCTTGACGACCAGCAGCGAGTCGCCGAACACTTGGAGCATTTTGATCTCCATTTGGAGGGCGACCTGGAGGCCGATGATCAGAGCTTCATATTCTGCTTCATTATTGGTGCAGGGTTTGCTAATGCAGCAGGAAGTGTGCATCACTTCTCCGTCTGGCGACTTGAGGACAATGCCTGCTCCGGCTCGTACCTTGGCGCGCCCGGACGGGGTCGCTTCTGTCCTCGAGGCTCCATCAAAGTAAAGCTGCCAGATGGCTTGTTGTATTTGGTCTACCTCCAGTGTTTCATCCTCGGGCAGCTCTGTGGCCAACGGGGAGTCTTCGGGCACAGGGTGTGCTGTGAAGAAATCCGCGATGGCTTGTCCCTTAACGACCTTCTGCGGCACGTAGGTGATATCAAACTCCATGAGCAGCACGGCCCACTTGCCAAGGCGTCCCTTCGGGACAGGCTGGAGGAGAATGTGCTTGATAGGGTCAGCTCTGGATATTAGACTTACTTCATGGGACAGCATGTAGTGCCTCATATTCTTGACTGCGAAGACCAAAGCGAGGCAGACTTTCTCTATCGGGGTGTACTTGGCCTCCGCACCCACTAGTCTTCGGCTGAGGTAGTAGAGAGCCTGCTCTTTTCCCTCATCATTGTTCTGGGCAAGCATTGCCCCCAGTGAATATTCGGTAGCCGCTATGTAGAGAATAAGCGGTCTGCCTTTGACAGGTGCCCCCAGGACTGGCGGGGTCTTCAGGTATTCTTTTAGCTGGTCGAACGCACGCTGGCATTCGTGACCCCAGCTGAAGGGTGCATTCTTCATCATCAGTCTGTGAAAGGGTTGGCAACGCCCCGACAGGTTGGAGATGAACCTGCGGATATAGGCTAGACGGCCCTGTAGGGACCTCAGCTCTCCCAGACTCTTCGGAGGGGGCAACTCCTGAATGGCTTTTATCTTGAAGGGGTCAATCTCGATCCCTCTGTGCCGGACAATGAAGCCGAGGAACTTTCCGCTGGACACGCCAAAGGCGCACTTCATGGGGTTCATCTTCAGCCCATACAGCCGGAGCCTTTGAAAGACGACCCTGAGGTCGCTCAGATGTTCAGCTCTCTTCTTAGTCTTGACAACTAGATCATCAATGTAGCATTCGACCTTGCTATATAGCAGCTCGTCGAAGATCTTGGTCATCGCCCGCTGGTATGTAGCACCGGCATTCTTGAGATCGAAGGGCATCCTCTTGTAGTGGAATATCTCCTTGGGCGACCTGAAAGCCGTGTGAATGCGGTCATGGTCGGCTATCCAAATTTGGTTATAGCCGGACGATCCATCCATAAAGGACGCCTCGTGGCCAGTGGTTGCATCAATCATCACTTCGGTGATAGACACCGAAAAGTTATCTTTTGGGCAGGCTTTGTTCAGGTCACGGAAATCCACGCAAATCCTGATCTGTCCATTCTTTTTCTTTACTGGTACAATGTTGGCCAACCAAGTGGTGTATTGGTTCTCCGCAACGAAGCCGACATCTATGAGCTTGTCGACCTCCCTGCAGATCTGGCTGATCAATTCCGGCCTCATACGCCGGGGAGACTGCTTCACTGGCTCCACTGTGGGATCAATGGCCAGGATGTGCTGAGTCACCTCGGGGCTGAGCCCAGGCATTTCTTTATAATTCCAGGCAAAGTAATCCCGGAATTCTTGCAGCAACTTCATGTATTGTTCTCTCTCCTGTAGGGGCATAAGAGCACTCAGAAAGGTCGGCCTGGGGTCACCTTCTGTGCCAAGGTTGATCTCAATCAATTCGTCGACTGTGGCCTGGTCGCTATTTTTAATTTCTGGCGGGGCTGGCGACAAATCGACGAAGTCTTGATCTTCATCGTCTTCGGGCTCGAGAACGCCATCCCCCTCTTCTTGTTCCTCATGAAGGGGCACGGGGGCTGCATCTGTCGGGCATTCCTCGTGGACCATAGCTACCGAGTCCGCGGGGTCCGCTGGTACAGAAAGGCACAAGGCCACCTCGGGGTCTTCTGTATAATCATCATAGACAGCTCCGGTGGGGGCCGGGGCAGCCGCATCTTCGGGCGCCTGGTACTGGATGGATAGTGTATAGGCTCCTCTTCTGGGGCTGTCCGCCACGTGGGGGCATGGTGGGGCTACCACATAGTCTCCCATTCTGAGCTCGTCCCTGTCAATGAGGTCTTGAGCAATGTCCTTGAAGACATAGCAGTCTTCGATGGCGTGGCCCAGTATCTGGTGGTAGGGACAAAACAGTGGGTCCCCACTTCTTCGGGTGTCCTGTGGCCTCTTGGACCGTGGGAGGGAGACCTTGCCGTAGTGGCAGGCCCAGTCAAAAATACCCCGAGTCTTCTCTCTTGGGAAAGAGTAGGGCTTTTATAGCTTCTCTTGGAGTGTCAGGCCTTGCCTGGTTGGCCGTCCGGTTAATGGGCTTGTCGTGTCTCTTGTCTCCCTTCTTGACCAGATGGGGACATCGGGACTGGTGTCTCGGGGTTGAGACACATAGCCACCCCACGGGCGGAGAGAGCCCTGGATGAGGTCGGCAACTAGCGAGGTCAACTCAGCCAGCCATGCTTTTAACATCTCGATCTCCCGTTGCTGCCTGTGGTACAAGGCGTACATGACGGGGTCATATCGAGGGGAATTTGGGGCGTGACCCATGCTTCTGCTTCTTGCTTCGCCAGTAGGCCGAAGTGAGGGCACCTCGGCGGTGTGCTCTTGCGAGGCTAGTCTGTCGGAGAAAGAGGGGGTTTTCCCCGTGCAGCAGCGGCGGAGAGGGTTCCAAAGGAACACTTCTTCGTCTTGTGCCTCCTCGGTCGGAGGGCTGGGATATACATCTTGGTGGGCTTCCCGCAAATTTGCAGCTTCCGTAGGGTCGTCACCGGACAAGGCCGAAACTGATATCACCTCAGCCTCGTAGTAATCTTCTAGTGAAAAACCCAAACCGGGATGCTTGGTGTTTTGCAGCAACCGTCGATCCAGGTTTGGCGGGTTCCACATCTGTTCAAACATCTTCTTCCGGCTGAAGGGCAGGTATGGGGGAATCTTCTACTTTCTGACCATCCTGGCTGTCCAGTCAGTCAGGTGAGGGAGTCCCGCAATGGGGACGTGCGGGTCATGCAACTCGTCAGGGAATCGGCAGTCATCGTCTTCCCTGACTGGCTTCTCCCCAGCGACATAGAAGATAGTGGGCGGCCCTTCTGGGTTAGGCACCTCGAAGGTCTTCAGCTGCTCGGTTGCTTGACATTCTATTTCTATTACAGGCTTGACGATCCCTGGCGGGACCCTGACATCTTCTAGCAGGTCTTCGAGGCAAGGCGCCCCCGGTGTAGGGTAAATGGCGAGAGGAGCCGCCCTGAATACCCCTTCTTGTTGTGCAATGAATGGTACATGCAGGGGAGCCACATAGCTCGGGGGTGGCGGAGGAAACCAGCCACTTGACTCCATTTTCTTCTTCCCTTTGACTTGGGTGGCTTGGGGGGCTTGCTTCGCCTTCTCTAGATATAGATTGGCATCTGACAAGTGACACTCGAACACCTCGAACGGGTGGAGGTCAGCGAAGATTCTGGCTTCCTTCCCTTTACAGGGGTATTTGATGCATTGATGCAGGGTGGAGGGCACCACTCTGTTCTGGTGTAGCCAGGGGCGACCAAGCAACGCCTTATAGGAGGTGTTGGAGTTGATGACGTGGAACTGGACCTTGGTGGTGAAGTCATCAAAGGTCAGGCTGAACTCCGCGACCCCCATGGGCACCTCACATTTCTGGTTAAAACCAGCAATCTTGACATTTTTGACCTCAACCAGGTGTACGTCAAAGTAGTGCTTTTGGTACACCCGGTACGGGAGTATATTCACTGCTGCCCCTGGATCAATCAAGACCCTGTTGATAGGCTGGCCGTTCAGCTGCCCTTTCATGTAGAGGGGCATGTTATAGCTGCAAGTCGGCAGGAGCATGTCATCTTCTGTGAAAGCCACTGCTACTTCAGGTGATATCTCTGCCAAACAGGCTTCAAGGTGTGCTGGCGTCTGGAGTGCGGCGATGATGGCTTGCCGTGTTTCTTCGTTCAGGGACAGCATCTCCCATACCGTAAACCGGGTCGGGATTTTCTTGAGGTGTCTGACTATTCGCTCGGCCGCCCGCACCTTGAGCAATTTCATCTCTTCGGGCTTGCTGCGCCTGCCCTCATCCTGAGGTTGGGGTGCCAGATCAGGGGATGCCTGCTTTGTGGGCTCTGCTGCAGCCTGTTGAGCCGGCGGGGCCTACTGGGCTTCCTCTGTTTCTCGCATAAATTCGGCGAGGTTTGGGATGCCGTTGAATTCTCCTTCTGGCTGAGGAGGAGTAGCCGCCGGTAGAGCTCGGGGACTGCTTACTTTCCTGGTGGAGGGAGGCACTGGGGAGCACGCCTGCTTGCCTGCTCGGGCTGACAGGAATTCGGCGAATGAAGGGGTGCCTTGACTCCTGGCCCCACCGGGATAGAGACCCGATGGAGGAGGGATCTCGGCGCCTCGGACCTCAGGGTCGGGAATCTGGTATGGTTGTTCTCCCCTGAGCATGATGTTGAGGTTGTCCTGAGGGGGGCGCCCCCATTTCCTTCCGGACCTGGTGGCGTGTTGGGAGGTGGACGCCTCAGCTTGATTCACCTCTGCCGGTTCCTGGGGTGGCTCTTCTTCTTTTTCTTCCAGGGAGAGAGCGGTGTCGAACAACGCCGAGAGGGTGTTGCAGGCGAAGACGACCTCCTTCTTCTTCTTGCCCCTGGGTCTTCTCTTCTTCTTCTTCTTGCCTGCTGCAGCGGATGGCTGCTCTTGAGGAAGTTCACCCCACAGAGGAGGCTCTTTGTCTGCATCAGCTTGTGTTCCCGGAGCCAGCTCGAGTGATTCGAACTCCTTCCAGGGGACATACTCCTTCAGCTCCACAGGCTGGATTTCGAGCTGTTCATAATCTTCGAGCCCATCAATAATAGCCTGGAGTCTTTCAACCGCCGGGCTAGTCTTCTTGTGCATCCGCAGCGGGACAGAACTCTTCTTGTTGTGAGTGGGCCGCCTCATGACCAGCCGAGGGGCCGTGTCGCGGCAAACCGGGCTTGCCGGGGGCGGTGCAGGCAGGGGTGCTGCCACCCTCGGGTGAATTCCTGGGGTAGGCCGAGAGGCGCGCGCCTTTCTAATTTTTCTGGGTATAGTCTGCCACCCTTCTTGGTCTTGAGCTGGGGCCATGATGAAGGTCTCATAAGTGGCGCGGGCGCAGGCCTCCGCCCACTCCTTTGGCAGTTCCTGGTACAATGAGACCAAGTTGACGGAGGAGGTTATGCTGGACAGCTCATGCGGCTGCGGGGGGTCTACTTTATGCTCCCCCATGTCTAGCTCTACGTTCTTGATTAGGGCTTCAATAACATCCTTGAAGACGTAGCAGTCTTCGATAGTATGCCCGAGCACCCGGTGGTATAAGCAGAAGCGCGGGTCATCTTTCTTCTTCAGGTCACCGGGCCTCTTCGGCTCTGGCAGTGTAATTTTGATGTAGCTGGTTGCCCATTCGAACAGGAGTTTGGACTTGTCTCGGGAGAAGGAATAAAGCTTGTTTTTCATCTTCTCCCTTAGTGAGGGGCCCTCCCGCCGTTCTGTAGTTCTGGGCGGAGGAAGGTCGGCAGCCGCCTTGGCTTTCTCTTTCTGCTTCTCAAAAGCCTGGAAGTCTAATGTGTGCACCTTAGGGGGAGCTGGCTTCTTCTCGGCCTGTCTGGCCCTCTGGCTTGACATGGCTGGGGTGGAGGAGTATCGGGCCAAAAATGCCTCGATCTCTGCTACCACATTATTCAGGCGGTCGAATGTCTTGACCTCAGTGTCGATCATCCTTTCCAGGATTTCTTTCTTCAAGTTTTGTTTGCAGATCTGCACCGCGTCCTCCTGGTGCGGGGGACGCCTGCACCTCATGCTGAGGTTCCTCCATCTCTTGATGTAGTCGAGGGCCGACTCATCGTTCTTCTGTCTTGTAGCATAGAGCTCTGCTACAGTGACTTCCCGTTCTGCAACATAAAATCTTTCCTTGAACTTCTTTTGCATGTCAGGCCAGTCAGCAACGGACCCGGGTGGCAGGCTGGAGTACCACTCGAAGGCGAGTTCGGTAAGTGTTGAGCCGAAGAACTTCAGGAGATAGGCTTCATCAGCAGCTAGATCTCCCATGATGTTCACATAGTAAGCAATGTGTTCCCTAGGGGACCCTTGCCCGTTGAATTTTTCAAACTTCGGCGGCTTGGTGACACCGACCGGTAGCTTCCTTGCGGCATAGTGGGCCGGGTAGGGTACCCGGTAGACGTCAAACGGTGTCTGATCCCCTTCGCCCCTCTCGGCCAGCTTCATATCTATCATCTGTTCGAGCATCAACCGGCTAACTGTTGCCGGGTCGACCGGACTCGGGTAAAAGTGAGCGGGCTGCGCGCTCGGGGTGGCTACCACGGTCGCCCGGGGGGCCATAGGGGACCCTTGTGAAGGCGGAGCCTGTGGCGGGGCCACTGCCACGCAATGTGTTTGCTGTGGGGGCGCGCCCCCGAGAGGATTGAGGGTTGCTGGAAGAGCTGCCTCTGAAGACTGCCCCCTGTCCCTGGGTACTTCGGGTATAACCTCGGTCTGCCAGGACATCGGGGGCGGTGTGTTCCGCGCACTTAGCTGCTTCTTGAGTGACTCGATTTCCTGCTGGAATCGTTGTATCATGAGCAGCATTGTAGGGTCAGCTGTGGGGAGACTGGGCATGCCCCCTGTCTCTTCGACCGGGGCGTCCTCGGATGATGTCGAAGGTCCGCTGCTCGTGTCGCCAGTAGTGACCACGTTGGCCGCGAGGGATTCCTCGGGGAAGGTCCCTTCGGCGCCTGGGGGTGCTACATTGCCTGCCGCTCTCCCTCTTCTAGTGAGGGGTCCCGGTCTGGCGGCCAGTCTGGCCATTTCTTCAGGATCGATAGGCAAGGCGCCATACCGCCCGTGAACTCCTGCCATGCTACAGGTGAATGTCTGCCACCTCTTGTTCTTGTTTCTTTTTGTCGCCCTCCTGGACGATCTCCCTGGGAACACCAATCTATCAAAGACCGACCGTCGGGGCGGCGCTTCCTCCCGTAAAGGGGACTGGCGTGACTCCTCCGGACGGGTCCTCGACTCCACGCTAGGTGCGGCTTCCTCTTGAAAAGCGGAAGCCATTGCCCCCAACAGTCTCTGGCGGCCGGCGGGGGTGCTACCCGAGCCTCGGAGGTAATTCCTCATAGCCTGCTCGATCCCTTCCCACTCCTGGTCAGGGAGAGCGGCCTGGGGTTGCATGTCGCTGACAGCGACAGGAGGAGAGCAGGCCGTGAGAGCCGGGCGGGCGGCATTGTGCCGGGGCCCTCGGCGACGGCGGCGGGCATTCTCGGACGGCGCCGGGATGACGGGTGCCGGTCAGGAAGTTGGGGTCATCACATCGACCCTGTCATCTTGTCGGGCCCTCCTCGGGCGGAAAGCGCTGGGCCCCTGCTCGGGCGGTTGTAGCAGGCTGGGCCCCCTTGGGTACCCAAACTTGTTTCAGTTTGGCCGGTCTGTGTAGGGTTGCGGGCGTTGCCCTTTCCTTCAGCTTCTCCAGTCCTTGGAAGGAGTTGCGGACTGGGATGGTCGGGACGACGCGGTCTGGCGTCACCTGGGATCTCTGCCCGTCTAGGCGGACTCGGAGGGCCCCAACAGTCATGGACTTCCCGGAGTTGGAGGCGCGGCGTCCTGAGCCGGTGCCGGCGTTGTTCCTCCGGAGCCTTCTTCGGTGGGATGTCGACCCTTGGTGGGACGGGCCGGTGGTTTGGTGCACGTGGTGCACGTTGCAGCTTAGCGTCGTTGTGGGGACGCTGTTGCTGTCTTTGGCCGCAGCTCGGCCGACAGCAGCTTTGACGGCCCCGGGAGCGAGGGCGTTGGTCTGGGACTCCTCGGGCGCTTCCACGTCGAGGATTTCGGCAAAGGCCACCCCCAGGAAGTTGGGGAAGCCCACAGTGGGAGGGAAGCTCCCAAAAGTGAGGGGCACCGCCAGGTAGCCACCCCGGACGTGGTTTTCGACGACTTGAGGGCTGCAGACGACAGCCATTGTCGGCTCCATCATGCCGTTCTCTCTTCTTGTATTTAAGAAAGTAGCACAATTAGTATTACAAGAAGGGGGCCGCGGGGCCCCTAATTTCTGCAAAGAGATGAAGGGTGGACAGGTCCCACCGGGCGTGCCAGAGTTGTGGACGCGCTTAAATTCGCTGGCTCAGGTGGTTTTGTCTGTTAAGTGCGTGGGCGTGCCAGTCACCGAAGTGACGATTTATTCGGGCTCCGAAGAGCCCATGGTGCGCTCGATCTGACTTCGTCAGGCGATTGTGTGGTTCATGTCAGGACCGAATCCCGTCGTGCCATAAAGGTCACGACGTCATTTACATCCCCCATACGAGGGAATACCCTTGATTAATTACCGAAATTAGGGGCCCCACGGCCGAAAAGAATAATACTAATTGTGCAAGAAAAAGATAGGAATGGATCACACTGAGGGTTGTATTCAGACCACCAACCGCTGGTCATGTCGGTCACTCGTGGACCTTTTCATATTCGGACACGGGTCCGTGCTGGAAACGCAACGGGAAAAGTCGGGACAAATCCGTTCAGGGGTTTGCCGAACACCCGACAACTTTAGTGATGACTCAGAGGGCGTCCGGAACGGGGAGCAAACCTGGTCTGATCAAGATGTCGGCCCGAGGCTAGGTCGAGAACGGACCATGTCGGGATGACTCCCAAGGTCCGAGTCCGGCCTGAGAGGGCAGCATTATTGTTCCTTTTGCCCCGGGTCGCGGGGAGAGAGATGGGGCTGCAGTATGGGCCCTAGCGTCTTTTATTTGGGATTTTTTTTTAGTTATATGTTCTGATCTGTGATTTGATGTTTATTATTTATTTATGCCTTTGAATCATTATTAATGTTGCATATTCGGGGTCTTTTAATTAGCATAATTTTCATCAATTTATTTGCTATCGTCAATGCCCTTATCATGCTATATATGTATATATATATGCAGTGTGCCGGCGAAGAAAAAAAAATGGGAGTGTACCGCTGAGGGCATGGGGTGTGCCGTTGAGTGGCGAAGGGGTGTACCGCTGGGGGCTGAAAAGGGCGTACCGCTGGAGGCCAAAGGGGCGTACCGCTGAGAGCAACAAGGTCAAAAGGGAGGCGTACCGCTGTAGGCTCAAGGGGTGTACCGCTGGGGGCTGAAAAGGGGCCATAGCTGGAGAGTGTGTCGGTGAAGGAGGGGGGTGATATAAAGTCTGTACGTTCCCCAGCCTCAAGTCTGTACATTGCCTATTCAACCAGCACGAAGTCTGTACATTGTCCGTTGGCTGCAGCTCGAAGTCTATACATCGTCCAGCATAAAGTCTGTACGTTGCGACATGAAGTCTGTACATTGCAGCATAAGTCTATACGTTGGCTGGCCCAAAGTCTATACATTGGCCAGCATGAAGTCTGTACATTGCAGCCCAAAGTCTGTACGCGGCAGCACGAAGTCTAGACGTTGGCTGGCCCAAAGTCTATACATTGGCCAGCATGAAGTCTGTACATTGCAGCCCAAAGTCTGTACGCTGCAGCACGAAGTCTATACGTTGGCTGGCCCAAAGTCTATACATTGGCCAGCATGAAGTCTGTACATTGCAGCCCAAAGTCTGTACGCTGCAGCACGAAGTCTATACGTTGGCTGGCCCAAAGTCTATACGTTGGCCAGCATTCATCAGCTCAAAGTCTGTACATTGACCAGCATAAAGTCTATACGCTGCAACGTGAAGTCTGTACATTGGCCAGCCCCAAGTCTATACGCTGCAACATGAAGTCTGTACATTGGCCAACCTCAAGTCTATACGCTGCAGCAGGAAGTCTGTATATTGCCCAAGTCTATACGCTGCAGCATGAAGTCTGTACATCAGCCACCAAGTCTATACACTGCAATGCAGAGTCTGTACGTTGCCCATGCAATCAATATACGAAGTCTATACATTGCTTGCTGCTGTGTCTGTACCTCCATCTGCCAAGTCTGTACACTGGATCCCATTGAGACGGTGGATGAGGGTGTATCGGCGAAGGGAGGGAGTGTGCCGCTGAAGACTGGGAGGAGTGTGCCGCTGAAGGGTGTGTCCATGGGCAATTAAGGGTGTACCGCTGAGGGTTGTGAAGCGTACCGCTGAAGGCTGGGAGGAGTGTGCCGGCGAAGGGGTTGGATGAGTATGCCACTGGAAGATAACTGGGGTGCACCGTTGAAGGGCCAATCAAGGCGTGATGGTGGAGGTTCAATCAGTCTTCAATTTCTTATTTTTTAAGGCTTTTCTTTTCTTCTTGTTTTAATTTCCATGCAATTTAATATAAACTTCCCCCTTGTTTCCATTTTGCTCGGTTCAGCCTCTTTTCTTGCGGGTCGGGCGTTCGGGCTGCCGGGTAGTTAATCAGTTCGGTTCTCGTCATGGTGCCGGCAGTGGCTTGATCAGTTGGAAGGTTTTGTTAATCATTCTATTCGTTTGTTGCTTCCTTTTGCCTCTTTTAATGTTTTGTTATTTTCTCACAAAAATTCGGCAGCATCTCCCCTTAACCCGGGGCGTAAGGGAGATAAAGGGAACGCGCCCACATGGAGTGGCGGAACCCGACAACTGGAGGTGGGCGCCCGGAGGCAACAACACCTTTACGGAGCCTCGGAAAACGCGAAGGAAAGGACTCGGAGTAGGGACAAGAAGTGTGCTGCTGAGGGACTGAAGGGTGTGCCGCTGAGGGCAAATGAGGGCGTGCCACTGAGGGCAAATGGTGTGTACCGCTGAGGGCCAAAACGAGTGTGCCGGCCAAGTGCCGGGAAGGTGCATCGCTGGGGGCTTAAACAGAGTGTGCAAGCTGGGAGACTTGGAGGCCATTCAGGAAAAGAGGGGGGATTCAAGGCCGAGGGTAGGCCACTTGGTTACTATGTATTCGGAGAGAGGGTAAGGGTCTCCCTCTCCCCTAAACCAACGAATACAACAGAGGGCCATGGAGGGGGGGTTGAAGGCCCATAAGACCAAGGCTCATGGGAGAGGGCTCATATCGACATGGAGGCCCCAAGAACACCGGAGAAGTGGGGAGACGGAGGGAGGAATGGACAACCCGTTGGAAACCGCAAGGACTAGCATAAGCCAACGAAATCAAAGAGAAACCCGTAGAGGGTGACTTTCCTTCATGGGAATCAAAAGGGCGAGGCCCTACATACACATTACAAAAGAAAAATGCCCAGGACGAGGCCGTGGACAAGGGGAAAAAAAAACCCAAGAAAGACAAAGCGTGATGGGGGGGGGGGGGGAACCGAATACAAGAGGGTAGGAAGCGTTGGGGACTTGAACGTCGGCCTCTGCCCCCAACTCTCTCCCCTATTACATCAAGCTCTCTCTCCCTTACTCTTGCTTCTTCCCGGTGGTCGTCGGAGGGAGCTCACGCCGGGACGCTTCCTCCTCTCTTCTCTCTTCTTCTCTTTTTTTCTCTGTGCGTCTCTGTGTGTGTCTTCTTCTTCCTCCTCTTCTGTCCTCCTCTCTTCTGTCGAAAGCAGAGGCTCTTTTATACCCCGGGCCGCCGGAGCCTTTGGAAGACGACCGTCGAAGGCGGGAAGTGGCTTGCAATGATGGCGGTTGACCTGCCCCGTCCTGGGTGTCAGTGGGGTAGGCTACGTGGCCCAACGATCGGCTGCCACCTCAGACGGCTTCACTGCGCGCCAAGGATGCATAGGGTATAGGCTTCACGTCGTCTTACCGTTGAAACGCTTCATCACTGTGCCGCTAGTGAGTTGAAAAGGCGTGCCGCTGGAGAGCCAAAACGGCGTGCCGTTGAAGCTCCTGAAGGGCGTGCCGCTGAATGGCCTGAAGGGCGTGCCGCTGAGTGGCCTGAAGGGCGTGCCGCTGAGGCCTGAAGGGCATGCCGCAGAGGCCTGTTGAGGGCTATGCCGCTGAAGACCTGAAGGGTGTGCCGTTGAGGTCTGCTGAGGGATGTGCCCCTGAAGACCCCCCAGGGGGTGTGCCGTTGAAACCCCCCAGGGGGTGTACCGCTGAAGGGGGCGTGCCGCTGGAGGGCTCTCCAGGGCGTGCCGCTGGGGCTCCGCCAGGGTGTGCCGTTGAGGCCCCTTGGGGCTGGGCGTGCCGCTGAAGGGCTCCCCAGGGGGTGTGTGTACCCGGGGCCCATTCTGAGCCCATTGTGGGCACGAGTCATGGCCCGTTTGATTCTCTTTGAGGCCCACGGGCTGTGGGGCCTTTTGTGCTTGATTTCTCCGGGGTTTCCTCACTCGGCGCCGTTGCTGACGCGAGGCCGAGCAGGATATCCAAGTATGCATTTTTTTGGTGTCCACACCCATGATGTGATCTTTTCTCTTGATCGAATGGCAGGTTTTATTGCAAAAGTGTTTGCTACTTCGATTTCAGGATCCAGCTTCAATGGCCCAGAATTTATTAGCTTGGATGACCCCTCTCTGGTTGAAGCACCTATGGAGGATAGTTTTTGTGGCCTCACTTGAGGATATGCCATCTTTCAAGCTCACAGTATGTGGAAGTAATGGATGAGACATGGGTATTGCTGGTGGATTAGAGCTGACCATAGAACCAGTGTCTTCTGGACCTTGCATGAGCAAATCTGAGACATCAGGTACTCTCCCATTTTGGAAATTGAGAGCCTGCATATGGGGTTGCCTCCCCCCCCCAACATCTCAGTTTGATGCGACGCCCAGGATGATCTGATGGTTGGGTTCACCAGTAAGTCGTTGGAACTGGCACTTGGCTAGGACTTGAGAAAGCATATGTTGTTGCTGCAGCAACAAGTGTTGCTGCTGTTCTTGCTTTCTGCTTTTCCTTCATGACGGGAATTTTTGCCTAAAAAAAAAACTGAGTGGGGGATGGGCATTTGTGACTGCAATTGTAGCTGATATAGCAGGTATTGCTGTTGCAGCAAATTCAAGACATGTGGATCTTGAGAGATCATGGATGACAGTGCATCTTTAGGTGACACTGGCCTGGCCCTCATCCGCAGGTGGAACAGCCACCGGGATTGAAGAGGGTCGACCCCAAGGGTTGCCCCCTTGCTGCCCGAAGCCTTAGGCTTGCTTTATTTTTAAAATCTTCCACCAACAGATGAGAGATGGTAGAAACAGCTGAAACTGATGAACCAGATGGCTCCCCTTCTTGATACAACTCTGCTTGGAGCATGTCTGGTGCTCGGTTTTGCTTTATGAGATATATAGATTGTTCAGGCCTGCAGACCAGGGCAGCAAGGGGGTTGGCCCTGCAAACTGTCAACTACATCCTTCAGAGAGAATTCTGCAATTTTACCACTTGCTGTCCCTTATGTACTACACCCAACAGAACTGAGCTATTGCCTTCTGCCGACTTAACGAATACACAGCATGCTTTTCGAGAATAGTCAACTCTTCTTCATTAATGCCTGCTTTCTCCTTCATAGCCGAAAATGCAGCCTGCAGAAATACATCCTCATGATGAAGAATTTCATCTTTTAAATGCCCACTTGCATTTTCTATTTGTTACATTCATGGCTGAAGTATTTAGTTGGTCATCATGTGATTTGTCAACATCTATTTCTGTGAGAGACCATACACCCTGAGTTATGGTGAAGAATTGAAGACAACAGTTTGTCCTTGTAGAGTCAAAAGAGTTGCAACTCCAATCACAGGCCAACTCCCCATAACTGAAATGTCCTTTGACTCGTCTGATCCAGTGCAACTGTTGCGGGCATTCCGAACCATCTTCCAGGAAGGTTTGAAGTCCAAGAATTCAAGCTGTGAAAACTGTTTCCGAGGATAGAAGTTGCAAAGTATCACAACATCATGAATCTGACATGGAGTTTGCAAATTCAGAACTGCCCCAAATAGCTCCTTAACTAAACCATCCAAATTAACCTCAGCTTTGTAAACATCACCATATACTAGTGAACTACTGTAGACTGAAATCTTTTCCCCTATTTTGACTTGGGTATTTTCTGCATTTCCCTCCATCTACAGCATTTCGCCTGGAAAGCTAGTGAAAAGGAATGTCCATGTGTGATGATAAATGGAAATATTCAACCACAGGTGTAGCTTTAAGACCATTATTAAGGAGAGGGCCCTTTATTTTCTTGCACATGAAGGAATGACAGAGAGCTTATTGTTAAAATAATAATTTGAATGTGCTGGACTTCTCTAGAAGCATGAAGAAAACTCTAAAATATTGTGGAAGAAAGATGGAGGCATAGAAGGTTCTAGAATGCCATTAAAAAAAGAGAACTCTAGAAACACTTATCTAGAGAGAAAATGAGAGAAGAATTCTCTAGAATGGCAGTGCATAAGAAGTATCTAGAAAGAACTTCATACCTCTTATGGAGACTATAAATACCACCACCTAGGCACCCTTGTGGGTATCCAAGAGAGATCGAAGAGATCCAAGTAGAAGTAGAAGTGAGCCAAAGAGCCTCACTCCATTTCACCAACCTTCCAAGCCTTTTACCAAGCCTTTCCATCTTCCATCTCCCCTTCTAGATTGTACAAGATCTTTTGTATTTGTACTATTTCTTCAATAAAATTATTACTTTCTTCACCTTTTGTGCCCATCTCACTTCCGCTGCTCCAACAAATTTGGTATCAGAGCCATAGCCTCCATTCCCTCAAGTTCCAATCATGGCGGCACCTAGCACAACTCTTTTCAACTATTCTCAAAATCTTATCCCCATTTTTGATGGAGAGAATTATGATTTTTGGAGTCTCCAAATGAAGACTCTTTTCATCTCTCAAGATCTCTGGGAGCTCGTTGAAGGCGGATACGAGGTACCAGAGGACGGGGCAACTCTCGCATCGTGGACGTCGGCAAAGCAAAAGGAGTACAAAGAAAACAAGAAGAAAGATGCGAAGGCATTATTATTCATCCAACAAGGGGTAAGCAAATCTATCTTTCCCCGTATTATGACGTCTGCAACCTCGAAAGATGCTTGGGATCTTCTAAAGCAAGAATTTCAAGGGTCATCGAAGGTAATCTCCATCAAGTTACAATCATTATGGAGAGAGTTTGATAATATTATGATGAAAGAAAATGAAACTGTTCAAGCATTTTTTACTCGAGTTGCCGGCATCATAAATCAAATTAGAAGCTATGGGGATAAAATAGAAGAGAAGAAAATAGTTGAGAAAGTATTGAGAAGTCTTCCATTCAAGTTTGATCATATTGTTGCTGCTATTGAAGAATCCAAAGATCTATCAAAATTTTCTATGCACGAACTAATGGGTTCTCTGGAGGCGCATGAGCAAAGAATGAATAGATTTTCTCATCAGAATATGGAGCAAGCATTTCAATCAAAGGTATCATTATTTGATAAAAGAGAGGAGTCAAAGAAGGAGAACATGGAAGGCTATTCTTCACAACATCAGTTCAGGAAAGGCAATTCAAGGCAGAAGAAGTTCATGAAACAAGGTCAGGACAGAGGAAGAAGATATGAGAAAAATTTTCCAAAAGGTACGTCTACCTCCCAATGCCGAATTTGTAAAAAGTTTGGACATGTTATGGAAGATTGCAGATTTAAATGCACCAAATGTAAAAACGCTAATCACTCCCAAAGAGACTGTTATTATCAGCAGAAAAATGAAGCTAATTATTCGGAGATGGATCAACTATTTTACTCTTGCTTTACCAGTCATTCAAATTCTAGCGATATATGGTATTTGGATAGTGGCTGTAGCAATCATATGACAGGAAATAAAAGTAGCTTTGTCAAATTGGATGAAGAGATACATTCTCAAGTGAAGCTTGGAGATGGCAAGCTACATGAAGTAAAAGGCAAGGGAGTGATAGCGGTGCATACAAAGGGAGGTAAGACGAAGTTTATCACAGATGTTCTTTATGTTCCTGGCCTAGTTCAAAATTTATTAAGTGTTGGACAGTTCATGCAAAAGGGTTATTCAGCCAATTTCAGAAAAGATGAATGCATCATTATAGAAGATAAAAGTGAAAAGTTAGTGACAAAAATCAAGATGGCTCCCAACAAAGTCTTTCCGCTAAAAATGCCACTAGAAAATATGGCTCTAAAAATTGAAGGAGAAGATAGCTCTCTCATATGGCATAAGAGATTTGGCCATTTGAATTATAGAAGCCTCATATTATTAAAGAAGAAGAGAATGGTCATTGGATTGCCATATCTTAAAGAAGAAGAAAACAAAATTTGTGAAGGATGCATCTATGGAAAGATGCACAGATTACCCTTCACTAAAACATCATGGAGAGCTAAAGAGCCATTACAATTGGTACATGCTGACATTTGTGGTCCAACAAAAACTGCCTCACTTAATGGTTCACGATATTTTCTACTGTTTGTGGATGATTATAGCCGAATGATGTGGATATACTTTCTGAAGAAAAAATCAGAGGCATTTACAATGTTCTTACGATTTAAAGCATTTGCCGAGAAACAAAGTGGCAAAAAGCTCAAGGTTTTAAGGACAGATCGTGGAGGAGAGTTTACTTCTAAAGAATTTCAAGAATATTGCAGGAACGAAGGAATAAAGAAGGAGCTAACAGCAAGATATACACCTCAGCAAAATGGAGTAGCCGAGCGAAAGAACAGGACAATAGTAGAGATGGCTCGGAGCATGCTAAAAGGTATGAATCTTCCTAATAGTTTTTGGGCTGAGGCTGTACATACTGCAGTTTACATTTTAAACAGGTCTCCAACAAAAGCAGTTCCAAACAAAACACCATATGAGACCTGGTTTAAGAGAAAGGCCAAGGTAAGTCATTTTAGAATCTTTGGATGCATTGCATATGGCCATATTCCTTCACAAGTTAGAGAAGAAAAATTTGATGAGAAAGGAGAAAAATATATATTCATTGGATATAGTGAGGAATCAAAGGCATATAGATTGCTTGAGCCTAAGACAAATAAATTGGTTATTTCTAGAGATGTGATATTTGATGAAACATCATCATGGAAATGGGAAGAAGAAGAAGAAAAATAAGTACCAAAAATTATAGAAGAAAAAGAATTAGTAGCTCCTTCTCCTCCACAAAGTCCAAGAGAGCAAGGCGAGTCAAGTAATGACTCAAACACACCACGACAAAAGGAACGCTCTCTCAAAGAAATATATGAAAGAAGTAATGTTGCTTATTTCTGCTATGAACCACAAAGATATGAGGAGGCAGTTAAAGATGAGAAATGGATAAGGGCCATGGATGAAGAAATGAATATGATTGAGAAAAATCACACATGGGAGCTAGTTGAGCAGCCGAAAGATAAAGAAGTTATTGGTTTAAAATGGATATACAAGATTAAGTATAATGAGGATGGTTCCATTCATAAATATAAAGCAAGGCTCGTAGCAAAAGGGTATTCTCAACAACCTGGTATTGACTTCAATGAGACATTCGCACCAGTTGCAAGGATGGAAACTATACGGGTTGTCTTAGCATTGGCAGCACAATTGAAATTGTCAGTATTTCAGCTTGATGTCAAATCTGCATTTCTAAATGGCAATCTTGAAGAAGAAATATATGTGAGCAACCACAAGGCTATCAAATCAAAGGACAAGAAGATAAAGTTTATCGCCTACATAAGGCATTATATGGGTTAAAACAAGCCCCTCGAGCATGGAATAATAAGATCGATCAATATTTTCAACAAGATGACTTTCTAAGATGTCCGAGCGAGCCCTCATTATATATAAAGAAGAAAGGTATGGACTTCCTAGTCCTTTGTCTATATGTTGATGATCTAATCTATTTTGGTACTAGCCATGATATGCTAGACGATTTCAAGAAGAAAATGATGAAAGAGTTTGAAATGACCGATCTCGGCATGTTGAGTTATTTTCTTGGCATTCAAGTAAAGCAAATCAAAGGAGAAATATTTCTCAGCCAAGAAAAGTATTGTGAAAATTTGTTGAAAAAATTCAATATGGCCAATTGCAAGACCGTGGCTACACCTATGGCAGCAAACACAAAGCTCTCTATATATGATGATGCAGAGAAGATTAATACTTCAGTCTATAGAAGTTTAGTTGGTTCTCTTTTATATCTCACAAATACAAGGCCGGATATTCTTTATTCAGTAAGTGTGGTATCACGTTTTATGAATGAGCCGAACAAACTACACTTTGCAGCGGCCAAGCATATTTTGAGATATCTCCGAAGAACCACAAATTATGGCATCAAGTATGTCTCTGAAGAAAATAATCATCTTATTGGCTATACAGACAGTGATTGGGCAGGCTCGACAGATGACCGAAAGAGTACTTCTGGATATTTATTTTGTCTTGGAACAAAGCCTATTTCATGGTCATCTAAGAAGCAACAAACAATCGCTCTATCATCAGCAGAAGCCGAATATATATCTGCTACAAGTGCCGCATGCGAAGCTGTCTGGTTAAGGAGAATATTATCACAGCTTCAACAAAATCAAGAAGAACCAACTACTATACTTTGTGATAATATGTCAGCCATCGCTATGACAAAGAATCCAGTCTTTCATGCACGGACGAAGCATATCGAGCTGCGTCATCACTATATCCGAGATTTGGTCGAGAAAGAAGAAATCATTCTGAAGTTTATAAAGACAGAAGAGCAAGTCGCCGACATCTTCACGAAGCCCTTGGCCACCGACAAGTTTATACACTTTAGAAGGAGTATGCACATTACAAATTAAGAGGGGGTGTTAAAATAATAATTTGAATATGCTGGACTTCTCTAGAAGCATGAAGAAAACTCCAAAATATTGTGGAAGAAAGATGGAGGCATAGAAGGTTCTAGAATGCCATTAAAAAAGAGAACTCTAGAAACACTTATCTAGAGAGAAGATGAGAGAAGAATTCTCTAGAATGGCAGTGCATAAGAAGTATCTAGAAAGAACTTCATACCTCTTATGGAGACTATAAATACCACCACCTAGGCACCCTTGTGGGTATCCAAGAGAGATCGAAGAGATCAAGTAGAAGTAGAAGTGAGCCAAAGAGCCTCACTCCATTCCATCAACCTTCTAAGCCTTTTACCAAGCCTTTCCATCTTCCATCTCCCCTTCTACATTGTACAAGATCTTTTGTACTTGTACTATTTCTTCAATAAAATTATTACTTTCTTCACCTTTTGTGCCCATCTCACTTCCGCTGCTCCAACACTTATTGCTGCAAGCCTTTGATGTAGTTTTCTCTAAATGCATGTGTAAGAGAGCTTTGGCGGTAGGCCGACCTGCCATTCACAGCAGCCCGTTCTATGCACAAGCTCAATCAAACATGCTCATCACCGAGAGCAATGACCTCAACATATGCAGGCTGCATTGAACCCGCATTAATTTCATTCTGACAAAACATTTGATCAAAGCTCAGATCAAACATACTTGGCATGCCTTTCATGTTGTTGTGGGTATCCTCAATCATTAATTTAGATGCATCCAAAGTTGAGGACAGATGTATTAATTTTGGTTCCTCATCAAGTTCATTCGTGCCAAGACCCACATGAGAGTGCTGTGGTCTTATAGCACAATCTTCAGCATGCATGATTAACTGACCGCCTCCCTCTTCACTCTGACTGGACTCCACGTATGTGCTGTAGCCAATACGAGCCTCCAGGTGAATTAAACCATGAATACGAGATTGAAAATCTCCACCTGTTAGAGTAAGAGACTCAGTTATTTCCTGGTTTCCAGGCATTATATTATCCCTGAAATTGTGGTAGTTCAGGCGCTTCACATCAGGAATGCCAACTGTAGATGCAGAGCTAGTCTCTGTACATGCCCCATGACGAAGTCTTGCAACCTCCTTGTTATTTTCAGAAACTGAAGTTATGGCAATGCGGCTGTCAGTTCTTCCTTCACTAACCTGAGCAAACAAGTTAGACGCACCTCAAGTGCTGCCGTCTTCAGTGATCATGTTTCGGTGTTAACCCATATGTTACATCAAGAAAACACACTTTTGTTCCCAGAACAGCGTTCTATGCTCTCTTCCACATGCCTTAATTGAACCAAGCAGAACCTTAGCATCAGATGCGTTGTTGAATTGCTTCATTGCCAATTCCCTCTGCTCAGTATTTGTCACCAGAAATCATGAAAATTTCCTTTTCGGAGTGCCAATCTTTAATCCGGATAATTGGCCTCTCCAAAAATCTGAGTGGAAGGATGCTCTGACTGGATACAAGCACTCCCTCTACAGCAGAGTCCGCCATTGACAGAATGTTGAGAAGGAAGTCTATGGAATCCAAAGGATCGTCAATCTCCTAACCTTTCAGTTTCACACTCCGGTCTCCAGAAGCATAATCAGCACATCCTGAAAGCTCATCCAAGGAATTACCTTTATAGTAATGCAAAACATCTCTGGTCATCTCCCGAAGGTCCTTTGTGACAGAGATTCTCCTTTTGCAATAATCATTGTTTTGTAATGTTTCTTCCACTATATCAAGCAAAGTCACCTATGCATCAGCTCTCCTGTGCCCCTTGAATGTGCGTCTGATTTCAGCTCTCTTTTGTTCAAGAAATAGATGCAGCAGCAGTCTTGGCAGTGGCGGTTATTTGTTCATGCATGTTTTTTTTTATTTACCCGTGTTTTGGGAGTTAAGATTATATTGTTATTTATTTCTTTTATTAGATGCCGTACTGGCTCGGCAGCATCTCTCCCAGACCCGAGATGGTGGGGGGTAAAGTGGGTGCGCGTCCACAAGGAGTCAAGGAGTGACCGCACAGAAGGGGCAACACCTGAGACGGTCACGCTGAAACGCGATGCAAACCAACCGACAGGAGGGGCCGAAGCATGGGTCCTGTGGAGTTCAAGCAGAGAGGGAGAGAGGGGAGCCACCTGGCCATCCTATGAGAAAGGAATGGCTAGCGGGGAAAAGCACATATGACGCTAAGAAGCATACGGTAGAAACCATGGCAAGAGTGTGAGACAGCAGAGAATGCAAAAAAAAAAAAAACAGAAGAAACGTATATGGGAACGAGAACCGTTCACCAACTCTTCATTCATTCCTCATAAGGGGGAAAAAATTACACGGCTAATACATCGCAGAGAGAAGAAAATAAAAACGAAAATACAATATGGGGGGAGTAATGGAGCATTCGCTCCTTCCTCACTCTTCTTCTCTCTGCTGAGCTCTCCTCCTCTCTGTCGACCAACTTCTTCTCGTTCTCCTCCTCTTGTTCTTGTTCTGAGGCCCCCATTTATAGGGGCAGATGGGCAGTTGCTCTCTTCGTCGCCTTCGGAGGCCCGCGTCTCGAACCTGTTGTGTACTGCCTGCTGGACAACGCGAAGCGCTGTCACCTCGAAGACGAGGCCGCCGGTCAGCGGTGGCTCTTTGCCGGAAGCGGGAGGCTACTGCTGGCCCTTCTTTCAAGCTGACGTTCACGGATTGGTGCCGTGGTTGCCATTTCGGGAAGCCTACGCTCGATAGCATCCAGCTTTCGTAGAGCCCGCCGTTGCCATCGGATGGCATGCCAAAACAGGTCACCGGATGAGGGAGTCCATCACCGTATCAAGAAGTAGAAATGAGTCACCGGCTCATTGGCTTTGCAGGGTCACCGGATGAGGGAGTGTGTCACCGGATGCTACAGTGCTGCCCACCGGATAAAGAGTATTTGGGAGGCCACCGGATGAGTAACAAGAACTCGTCACCGGATCAGGGGTCTTTGTGCAACAGTTTGGGGCTACCGAACATGAGCCACTGTTGCCGGCTAAATGTGCAAAGCATCCTACCGGTCAATGGAGGAGGGATGCCGTTTAATTCCCTGCTACCTTTCACCAGCTTGACTCTACCAGCCACGTCGGGCCTATCCCCATGCTGCCTGCCGCAAAGACAGAGAGAAAAAAGTGTGGAAGCATCATCTTCTCCTTCATCATCGATGATGGTCAATGCATGCCTCAGTAAAAGGAGAGCCATTAAAATAAGAGTAGCAGAACAGCAAAACGCAGCACCACTGGCATTCCTGACAGCATATTCATCATACTCAGCTTTGAGGAAATGGCGTTGTACTGCTACCATTTGTCAATGACCGAGGCTCATGTAAATCAAATGGAGTACCAGAAATTGCCCAGGCACCATGGATGCCAATGGCAGTTTCATCAGGGATGACTCGTGGTGGTAGAACATATCCAGGGTTATCTGGCTTGTGGCAAATCTTCGCACGCAGGATCTCCTCTCTTGTTGACCCATCGCTACACGCGAGGTGGGCATCCGGTGACACGGAGGGAGTGTGATCCGTTGGGGGGTGCGGGTGGTCCGGTGATGAGGTGCGGTGATTCGGTGATGGGGTTCTGGAGGTGATCCGGTGATGGGGAATGGAAGGTCATCCAGTGAGAGGTATTGGGGTGTTATCCGGTGGGAGGAGAAAAGGTGGACCGGTGGGATGTGTGTGGGTGTGATCCGGTGACGCGTATGCGGATGGGAGGTGATCCAGTGACACGTGAGGTGGAGGTTGATCCGGTGACAGGTTTTGGGGAGTGATCCGGTGGAGTGAGGAGCCACCAGATAACCAGCCTCCGTCGTGATCGGTCGATCGATCTCGCAGTTCGATCGACCAAACAGGCTGATTTCTTCTTCTCTCTTTTTTTCCTATTATTTTAATTTATTATTATTTATTATTATTATTATTATTATTATTATTTATTTTTTTATTTTTTTATTTTCTCTTCTTTTGACGCCCGGGCCTCCACACTCCGGACTATATCTTCGAGGACATCGGGACCTCGTTCAATTTTAGATTCAATTCGCCTCTTGGGATGCAAATTCATGATGGCACGGTGCTGTGCGTAGGATGCAGCCCCACCATCACCGGAGTTTGAAATTCGACCGTCAGCCGCGAAAATTTGGGTGTCCACATGTATTTTGAGATCTTCGGGTGCTTCACATTATCTTCATTTAAGAACAGTCCACATTATTATCATATGAATGCTTCACATTATCTTGTTTAGGGCATGTAATATGATACTTCATAGTATGATGTTGGATTGCTTCATATTATTGTCATACAAATACTTTATAGTATATGCTAATAATTTTGGTTAAGTCCATATTATTATCACTATGATAGGATATTATCTTCTACAGTTTTCAGTTCTTCGGGTGCTTCATATTATCTTCATTTAACAGTCATATGTGATCATTTGCATTGGCCTCATTTCCGGTTTCCTAATGATTAATTATCTTCCGCTGTGGACTGCTTCTTCCTGTTGACGTCTGTTTCATATTCATTGCTCCTTCCCTGCTGGTGTGTGGGCTCCTTCTCCGTATAGGTGTTAGGCTGAAAGTTTTTTTCACAATCATGTATTGTATTTGCATGAGCCTCACTTCTCTTTTACTAATGATTAATTATGTTCTTGTAAAAAAAGTATGAGTGCATCTAAAGATGGGAAAAGTAGAGTGGCGAATTGGAGCAACGAAGTAGATTTCATTTTTGTAGATCCCATGGTAGAACACAAGGTGAGCAACGATGGTTTCGCTAATGAAAATTTCACAAAGGACGCATGGAGGCAAACAGTAAAAAAATTCAATGAGTTGACCAAGTTAAGATACTCATTGGAGAATTTGAAAAATCAGTTTAAAAATCTGAAGAAAAGATATTATTTGATTGTGACTATAAAGAACAGATCAGGATGGGGATGGGATGATAGCAAGAAAATACCACTTCCAGGCACAGAGGGAACTTGAGATGATCTCATAGCGGTATGTAACATACGTATTGTATAGTTAATTGTTTAATTTAACTTTCTTTAAATGAATAACATGTGAGTTTATTTTTCAGACCAATAAAGAGTACAAATCAATTCAAGGGAAGCCTTTCTTGATTTTAGATCAAATGGAGTTGATTTGCTCCAATTCCATGTCAAGAGGAGATGACGCCTTATGTAATGAAGGTTCCTCTTATCTTGACACACGTAGTGACCCTGGTGATAAGGAGCAGCAAACTATGGAGGAAGAATCAGGACTGGATTTTAATATTAATACTTTCTTGAATGACACTGATACTCCTGAAAATAATCAGCAACCATCGCAAAAGAAACCTCCAAATGTTGAGACAATCGGGGCCACTCCCTCTATGTCGAACACCATTCCTTCATCTAGTAATATAAATAGGAAGAGGAAGCGGACTTCCTAGGGTAATGAGGATTCAATTGACAAGTTGGTAGACTTGGGTCACGAAAGGTTGACCTTGGCAAGAGAGATGCTCCAATTACAGAAAAAAATTATACCGCCAATGGATGAGGCAATAAATATGCTCATCAAGTTGCTTGGACTTCCTCAGCAGGATATCTATAGAGCTATTGAGCTTATCATGTCTACCGAGGATCGTTCCATCTTCATGTCTCTTCCAGAAGACTTGAAATTGGGATGGATATTTACCCGTCTGGGATACTATTGAAATCATCATTGATATCCTTTTATACTTTCAATTACATGTGCAATTTTATTTATTCACAGTTACTTATTTAACGAAATTAGCTTTAACTTTTATGATGCTTCATTTCCATGAATTGCTTCTTCATGTGCTATTGCACACTTATAATGTTGCTTGTTTTTGTTTTATAGGATTTTTATTTTTCCATCATCAATGAATTTTAGAACTACTAGCACCGGTCCTTCACTTGGCACGCTCATTAAGTTTATGATGGATGAGGAGGACTATTGGGACGAAGTTGAACATATAGTTCTCATTCAAATGTTGTCCTCCCACATGTGTATCCCTAGGACCCCAATGCACATAGATGTTGGTCGAGGTCATAGGTGGGTTAAACAATTAATAACTGGTCATGTAGGTAGATCATACTCTAGTTTTCGGGTGCACCCGTACTTATTCTTAAGGTTAAGGGACAAATTGATAGAAAGGGGTGTACTTGATGACACCAAAAATATGTTAGCCAATGAGCAATTAGCTATTGATAAGTGCTATATTTTGCATCATAATTTACATCACATTCATCATCTTTGAGCATTATTTGAGTATATTTGTGCAACATGAGCATTAATTACATTCTCACACATTATTTGAGTCTTCATGCATTTTATCATCTTTTTGAGCTTAAACGACCATGTGAGAAATATTTAAATATTTGCACAATTATTTTGGAATTAAATAGATTGATATTTTAATTTTCAGGAAAAAGTGACCTAGATCAAGGCGCTATTTAAATAACGACAGATTCAAGAGCGCGTCTTCAGCAAGAAGCGACAGCTCCAAGGGCGTCAATTCAGTTGATAAAAGAAAGTGGAAAAGAATTAAAAAAGAAAAAAAGAATTAGTGCCCGAGATGAGGTCGCTACTCATTGAAAGGACGCCCATGGTGGAGGTCGTCAAATTCCTATTTTACGAAAAATGTGGAAATAGCAAATGAGGAATTAAGGAAATTGACGTCCGAGATGCAGTCGCTACTTCAAGAAAGGACGTCCTAGATTAAGGTGTCATTTAAAGAAAAGACGCCCCAATATAAGTCGCTATTCAAAGTTGAACCAGAAAAGGCAACTGCAGTTCCCGATCGAGTTATTCTTCCTTGTTTTGATTTATCTACGAAGAAACAGTGGAAAGGAGGACTCTATTATGAGTAAGGATTCTATTGGGGTAATGATCCATTGCTGGAAATAAGGATATGCATCAAGATTGGAGTCCACGGTCGAAGGAAACTGCCGAATGCCATTAAAAGGATGCCATGGTCGCAGGGTTACGGGGAGGACAATTTGGAGATCTACCTTAGGGATTAATCTCGAAGCCTTTCCTTTCATCTTTTGCAGTTGAGTTCTTCATCAAAGTTCTTCGTTTTCCAGTCTTCTACAAATTCTTCTTCTTGCTCATCTTCTAATTCTTACACGTTTTTATGCTATAATTAGTTTTTCAAAGTTCTATCTACGGATTTTACTGTTCACCCGATTTTCACACCTTCTCTTCTTCATCGTTTTTCTCCCCCTTCTGGTCCGTATCTCTCTCTGTGTTCTTCATGAAAGTTGTGCGTTTTTGAAAGTTCTTCAACTTCTTATTTTACCACTTTGTCCAATTCCTCACCATTTTCAAGCTACAGTCAATTTTCTAAAGTTTAGATTTTTAGAGTTATGCAATGTTCATCCGCGACCACCTCCTGTTCATCCTCCATTTTCTCCACCTTCCTCTCGTTTTTAAACTCTGAAGTCTTCACCAATCTTCTTCCCCTTCTCATCTTCTACAACTTTCATGTTTATCATTTTTCCTAATTCCTTCTTATGTTAAAGTTATTCTTCCTCCAATCTCCCTCTATTTTTACCAAAATTTTGTTTACTGCACGTTTCCATCTTTTCCCACGAACCTCCTTTCTTCTCTCTGTTTACAGCACACTCTCACACACATCATACGTGGTTTTTAAACCTTTTCTTCCACCTTCCTCTCTTCATCTCCCATATTTCATCCATATATCCCTTTGGCGGATTTTCATCTCTTGATCCTCTCATGACGTCGGCATCCTAGGCGGGGCGGCATCCAAGGCTTGGCAAGGAGGCGGCGTTGCTCTTCATCCATTGGCTCTCAAGCTCTTTTCTTTTTCATGTTCTAAGATGTACTTTTTTTTATTTACATTGTACTTGCCACCTCCTAAGGTAATAAAACTCATTTTTCGCATATTATGGTTGGCTTAATTTTCTCTCTCTATCTCCTCCAATTTCTCTTCTTAAACCCTCTCAACTTCTTTAATTGAGTTTTCCTTGTAGTTTATTTTTTTTAGTCTTAATCACACTCAAACTCGGTTTTCAAAAGCACAAAGTGATTTTTCCAACTTGTTCAATAAGGATTATTTCTCCTCGTGGGATCGACTCCGCTTACCACTATATTCTTAATTTTTTACCTTTTAAAGTGAGTGAGTGTGAATATTTTGAAATTGTGGCACGGCTTTCTTAACGACACTAGTCGGTGCGCATCAGCTATATTCCTCCTCGAGGTTGGACATGGAGTTGGCAATATATTACTCAGAGAATGGTTGCAACATTTAGGAGAGACGATAAGTCGGCATTTTAACAATGTACTCATGGCAGATTTACGCCATGACTATATTAAGAAGCCACCTGTTGAAGATCCAATACATCCAAAAATTTGACATGATCCTAAATTTTATCCCTTCTTCAAGGTGATGTACTTTATGATCATTAGCAAATAGGCATGCATTAATTAGTTCTTTCGAATGTTTGTTAATTGTTATTAATTATGCTTCTGCTTTGTCATTAGAATGCACTGGATGCAATTGATGGCACACATATATCTGCAAAGGTTCTGACTGTTGACCACCCTCGTTATCGAAATCGGAAGGGTGAAACATCCCAGAATGTCATGGGATGTGTCAATTTTGATCCAATGTTTAGTTATGTTGTTGTGGGTTGGGAGGGATCAACTGCAGACATGAAAGTCCTCATGTGGGCCCTAGAAAAAGGTGGATTTACCGTACCAGAAGGTAAATGTTATTCAATTGATAGATCTATCTATGTTTACTTTACATACTTATTAGAATTCCATGTCATTTCTTGTCATAGGGAAATTCTGGTTGGTAGATGCAGGATACGCAAACACCCCCCACTTTTTAGCGCCATACCGTGGCACAAGATATCATCTGTCAGAGTACAGAGGTAATAGGAGAAGGGTTGCACATAGGGATAAAAAGGATTTGTTTAATCATAGGCACGCACAACTACGTAATTGTGTTGACCGTGTTTTTGGTGTCCTCAAGTCACGTTTCACAATTCTACTAAAACGTCACAATTATCTAATTAAGACACAAGCTAGGATTGTAATGGTTTGTTGCGTGCTCCGCAATTTCATTAGAAAGGAGCAAGGTGTTGATTTAATTTTTCAACAAGCTGAAGATGACGTGGATAATCCTGGTGATGAGGAGGTAGATAAAGAGGATAATGTCAGTAGGGCAGAGGCATCTAGAGGGGAAAGATTCCGGGAACGTTTGTCAACTCGCCTTTGGGCCCATCATAGTACACGAGGGTATTTAGTCTAAATCGTTAACCTAATTTATTTTATTTTATCACCTTCACAGTTATGTTTACACGTAACATATAACTTGTCTATTGCAGACATCATCAGATGGAATCTCAAAATGAGGAGTGACATTATGATGTTGTCAATTTGAATTAGACAATTTTACATGTTATGTAATTGGACATTATACATGTTGTGTACTTGGGCACTTTTATTCTCTGTCATTTGTTTTCTGTTTAGTATTATATGATTTGGAATGTGCATATGTAACATAATTTCCTTTACCAATTCTTATATATGACTTGTGATCCTTTTTTGGGGATGACCATGAAACACTCTAAATTTTACTCTGCACTCTACACACTTTCTTGGATATGACAGTTTGAACACACATAATTTTTTGGAGCAGCCTGACTCAATTGTCACTTTATATGGTTTTCAGGCTGCTACACTGCACAGCCCGCCTGGTCGATGCTACACTGCACATGTTTGGACTTGTTACTTGATTTATGTTATATCTTTGTGGTCATATTTGCTATTTTGGTGTGTATCTAACATTTTTTGCTACTTACAGGAATATTGTCCTTTCATAGGACATTGGGCTATAATGATGGGAAGGAACATTCTTGTGATGAGGAGGACTGTGGGGGCATCGCATTCCATTTCCCTATTTTTAGGCCACACCTATAATAGTAGGTTGGATGGCCTTAGGCCAGCCCCTACTAGGAGGTTGGATGGTGTTACTGTAGGGGTTCTGTAATAAGTGACTGTAGCACTTGTCCTCCAATGAATATCATTTATGAATATTGTCCATCTGAGCCAAATAACATGACATATAAAATTTAAGTAGGTGCCTTGTACATTCCAATAAGTGTTTATAACATAATTCTTTTTCAGGATATCAAAAATAAGGATTCAAAATTAATGGGTGAGGCTAAATATGATTGTATTCAGTGTGAATGTGGCATAGGAGAATGTGTTATCAAGATTTCTCAAAGCAGCAAGAATCCCCAACGTCCCTATTATTGCTGCCCACTTGGCATATGTTATTTCCATCATACCGTGTCTTTTTGGTTTACATGGTATGTATGTCATTTTGTCTTGTAAATTTACTCACAGGTTGGGAATGATAAGTCATATCGATTCTTCATGTGGGTGGATGAACTATTACTGTCCTTGTGGCAAAGGACCATGTAGAAGACGGACCTCAAACACTAGTAAGAAAAAAGGGAAAATATTTTATGTATGTCCAGAATCTAAGGTATGTGACCAACATTTTTTATGGTTATTGTTTTTGCATTCCTTATAAAATGTACCTAATGTAAATATCTTTTACTTGCAATCTGACAAAACAACATCAGGTTGTGGGTTCTTCAAGTGGGCGGAAGATATGTCAACGGTATGGACTAATTTATGTATTCAATGTGAATGTTTAATTTTACACAGCCGAGTGTGTGCTGTGCCCGAGTAAAATTTATGTTTTTACATATTTTATTTATATTTATATACATAATGTTTACAAGCATATTAGAGATTGATCACTTGTAAAATTTGATATTTGATTACTCCACAGCCGAGTGTGTATTGTGTATGTGTGTTTATGTTTTCATAGATATTTGATTACTCCACAGCCCGTGTTTATGTTTTCACAGATATTTGATTGCTTCACAGCCGAGTATGTGTTGTGTCCGTGTGTTTATATTTTCATAGATATTTGATTACTCCACAGCCCGTGCGTTTATGTTTTCAGAGATATTTGATTACTCCACAGCCGAGTGTGTGTTGTGTATGTGTGTTTATGTTTTTATAGATATTTGATTACCCCCAACTAACAAGTTAGAATATGATCCATGTGATTACATTACCTCATGTTGTTCTGAGCCTCATCTCTTTACTCTTATCAAGTTGATGTACCTTGCACTCAATGTTATAATTTGTGATTATATCATACACATGTTTCAAGAAAATAGTTCGAACCAACGGACAGTCAAAATGTCTAACATATCTACAGCAGGAGGAGAGATTGAAGAACGTGCACTGGTGGAAGATTTAAGACGAATAATCGAGAAACAAAAATTTGCAGCCGAATTGATTGTTCAACTATGTGACTCTTTATTGTCAAAATTTGATAATTTGATAATTTGAAGTTGTGTAAGAAAGAGAGATATTAGATGTAGTAGTAAGCTTTTATGTGCTTAACAGTGGAACGGTAATTATTCATTTTTGATGGCCCTTTGTCAGCAAACTGCTAAATGTGATGGGTATTTAAATTGAACTATGTCCATCTCATGCTGCGGCATCATGTGTGCACCGACTAAGGGTTGGGGCGATGAAGAATGGGTTTTATGATTTCATGTTGGGGTCGGATGAACACTTGTCACACCCCACCATGAAAAATGACTACACATACCCCATAAACTCATACTGAGCCCACCCCACTATCGAAGATTCTTGACTATTACCCGACATTGGATTGTAGGGTGTCGAGGTCATTGGGAACCATTTATGCATAGGTAAAATGTTGTCTAATTATCTTTAAAATTTCCTTGAATATAATTTCAGAATGTCATATTAATATTATTCATTTTATCACGTGAGTTTGGCCTTTTTCTGCTTTGGCGACTTATTTTTCACCATTATGCATCCATTTGTCACCCTTACATGATAGATGTCTACCTTAAACATCCATTTGTCACCCCTATCAACTATTTTTCACCCTTAT
Source organism: Amorphophallus konjac (assembly GCA_022559845.1). Lineage (NCBI taxonomy): Eukaryota > Viridiplantae > Streptophyta > Magnoliopsida > Alismatales > Araceae > Amorphophallus > Amorphophallus konjac. The sequence continues at coordinate 3,257 of JAHNEJ010000758.1, read as the reverse complement.
GCATCCATTTGTCACCATTATCTGATAGTTGTATGCCTTATGCATCCATTTGTCACCCCTATCAGACATTTTTCACCCTTATGTAGCAATTTGTCACCCATATTTGATAGATGTCTGCCTTATGTCTCCATTTGTCACCCCTATCAGACATTTTTCACCCTTATGCATCTATTTGTCACCCTTATCTGATAGATGTCTACCTTATGTATCTATTTGTCACCCCTATCAGATAATTTTCACCCTTATGCATCCATTTGTCACCCTTATCTAATAGATGTCTGCCTTATGCATCCATTTGTCACCCCTATCATACAATTTTCACCCTTATGCATCCATCTGCCTCATTTTATCTGATAGGGGTGACATCATTTGGCAGGTGTTCTTTTAAAACAGCCCTTAGTAGGTCTCCATGTTTATTGGCCCCGGTGCATGCCTAAGTTGTCATGTGTGTGCATGTATGGGTGTTGTAGAGGGCATAGCAATGCAACTCCAGCACAATCATGTCACTTGTACTATTTGGGTCATTGCTCCAGATGAGTTGGCATCATATGTGCACTGACTAAGGGTTAGGGCGATGAGGAATGGGTTTTATGATTTCATGTTAGGGTCGGATGAAAACTTGTCACACCCCACCATAAAAAATGACTACACATACCCCCTAAACCCATACTGAGCCCACCCCACTATCGAAGATTCTTGACTAGTACCCGGCATTGGATTGTAGGGTGTCGAGGTCATTGGGAACCATTTATGCATAGGTAAAATGCTATCTAATTTTTGAAAAAAATTAAAATTTCCTTGAATATAATTTCTAAATGTCATACTAATATTATTCATTTTATTAGGTGGATGGGTGTCGTCGAGGAAGGCAACATGTGAGGTTTATCAGGTGAGTTTTTCCCTTTCTTCAATGTGGGGTTTATCTGGGTAGCAACTAATCTGATTAGGAGTTAACATTCTTGTCATTATATTCAACAAATATTGTAGATTACTGCTCTGAATAGTTTTAATCAATGGAATGTTAGATACTTTTTTATAATTCTGAGAGTGATTCTGTGATTTTCTTCTAATAGTTTTAATCCATGGAATAAGGCAGACAACTATCAGATAAGGGTGACAAATGGGTACATAAAGGTGAAAAATGTCTGATAGGGGTGACAAATGGATGTATAAGGCAGACAACTATCAGATAAGGGTGACAAATAGATGTATAAAGGTGAAAAATATCTGATAGGGGTGACATCATTTGGCATGTTTTCTTTTAAAACAGCCCTTAGTAGGTCTCCATGTTTGTTGCCCCCGGTGCATGCCTAAGTTATCATGCGTATGTATGTATGGGTGTCGTAGAGGGCATAGCAATGCAACTCCATCACAATCATGTCACTTGTGCTATTTAGGTCATTGTTCCAGATAAGGCGGCATCATGTGTACACTGTGAAGATCCGAGAATCCGGTTACCGGGAAGGCCCGATGACCCGAGACTCGAACCGCCGCCCACGAGCCGGGAGGGCTCGGAAGGGCTAAAAAGGAGTGTGGAGGTACGAAGAAATAGGAAATAAGGCAGGACAATTCAACAATTAACAGAAATGAATAAACAACTACGACAGAGTCCAGTCCAACAGAAAGTACAGTCTAAAGTAGTAAAATGTACCACATGCCAAGTGAACACTCAGCCTGCAAGCTGGCAACTAAGAACCTCCGCACAGCACCCTCGAACCTCGAGCAGAATCGCCGCACCTGAAACGCAGGGGTGAGCCTCCTGTCACTGGCCCAGTAGGGATCCCGCGGAACCCCAACTGAGAAACAACGGCAGAAGGAAAGCTACGCTAGCAAGACGGCAACGGAAAGAAGTAACCACGAAGGCAGGAAAGTAACTACGGTGGCCGACAAAATCTCGGCTCTACAGCTACTCCTACTGTACCAGAAAACACCACCTAGTCTCCCATCGGGGGACAACCAAGCCACGCACCCGACCACCCGATCCACGATCGGGGACCACCAGACACGAACCGCCCTAGCCATGCTACTAGGAAAACGCCACGCTACCTCTGTAGCGAAGGCCTGCCCTCCGAAAAAGGGCCTGAGCCAAAACCACACGGTCAGGGAACACGGTCACGACCTCACCGTTGTGAACACAACACTGTCTGGGGAAAGGCCCTCGTGAAGCTCACCGGAAACCCCAGACCTCGACTCTGGGAACACTCCCGAAACCACTCACGAAGTCCCGTCTCGCGGACGGAAATAGAACCTGGTACACAACACCTCACGTCGCGTGACAGGAGCACCACCCATTAGAAGAATGACCGGATGCGTCCCCTGACGTCTTACACCGCGTCACAAGTGTCTAGCTACGACGCCCCAGGCGTGAGACTCAGACACACTTAGTAACCAGTACGACAGAACAAGGACTAGTTGGGGTCGCGCCTGTCGGTGCCGTCCGACGCCCCCAACCTCGTGTGCACACTCAGGTCGTATGCCCTAGGCCTGTCCTCTAGCTGGTATTTCCCCCTAAACCCGGACTCGGAAGTACGCGGGGCCCTGCGGTAACCAGCCTACTCACCGTCTCTCTCGGGTACACCGCTCAGCCACTCTCAGGCGAGCCAGCACACGCGTGCCGTGGGAAAGCTACGACTAGTGGACGTGTCACAGAACGTGGACACAGAAAACCACGCACGCACCCATTGCGAGTAACATGGAGTAACAGGTGGCACAACGCCACCAGACTATAGATGGTCCACTAGACCTACGAAACCCAATGGCCTTTGAGTCACAAGACTCTGGGTCAAGACCGTTGAACACGACAGCACTGAGCCGTCAATCAGGCCTAATCCCTAGGTCCAAAACCACAATGCGATGACTCACGAGGCGAATTGCAATCGCCGAGACCATTCCCCCACCTGGAACTCAGGAGACCTCCAGTCCCAAGTTAGGACATGACTCGCGGTTCACAGACCATAGACAAGGCCTACGCGGAAACCACAGAAGCACGATTCCCAAGGCAGCCCGCGAGCTGCCACACCGATTTCCCAACCCTGGGAAAAGCGAGAACCCTCCAGCACTAGGCTGGGCAACTGGACTCGCAGACCAAGGCCACACACATGGCCCTCTCAAAACCAACTCCCGGAGAAACCACGACGTGCGGGGAAACCTCGCCGCACTCACACCGATACACGGTGACTCGATCTAGCAAGAACCCGGAAGCCCGGAACACCTGGGGTCACCCGGACCCGCCAAGCCCACGGGCACGCTTATCGAGG
>JAHNEJ010000757.1:0-158283 GCA_022559845.1 Amorphophallus konjac | reverse complement strand
ATAGGGGCAAGTGGTGAATAAGGGGGCGAGGACTGACCCAGGCTCCCCGTTAAGAAGGGTCTCAAATAGGGCAATCCGTCAAGACCTCACTCCGCAAAAGAAGAAAAAAAGAAAGAAGAGAAAGAAAAGGAAAGCAAACAAAACAGAAAAAGAAAAGAACAGGGGCAAAAGCTGAAAGCACAAAGCTCGAAGCTCTCTGAATCCACGAAGGATGCGGCTAGGCATGGCAAGAGTGGCAGTACAGTTTCCCCGCGGGACGTTATGAGCCCGGTCGCATGCGTGCCTAGAGCGGGTGAAGGTTCGATGACGGATACAAAGCCCCGGCGCAACAGACCAGATTCCTTGAGAAAGGGGGGGTCCCGGGAAAGAACTCAAGCCCTAAAAACCTCTACACCTATCGTCGGCTTCCCTACTCAATCTTTTTTACTTTCCCAAGGAATGAATCCCACCCCGGATATGGCCTCAGCAGAAGCACCGTCGAGCAAAGTTGACGCCGATCACGGGCGGTCCCCCTTCCTGCACGCGCTGAACCTTGGAATTCCGTAGCAAGACGAGAAGGTCCCTGCTATTGAGACCCGAGCTGGTTTCAAAACCCAAAAAATTCAAATATTTCAAAACCCAAAAATCAAATATTTTAAAATCTAAAAAAAATCAAACATTTCAAAACCCAAAAAAATCAAATATTTCAAAATCCGAAAAAATCAAATATTTCACAACCCAAACAAAATCAAATATTTCAAAACCCAGAAAAATCAAATATTTCAAAATCTAAAAAAATATTTCAAAACCCGAAAAAAAAAATCAAATATTTCAAAATCCAACAAAAATCAAATATTTCAAAATCCAACAAAAATTGCGTTTACATGTTTTCTTCTTGCATTCATCTGCATTTTCTCGCACTTTGATATTTGCCTATTTAATAAGGCTCACCCCCTTGACCAAAAGTCAAGAATGGGTCGTCTCCTAACTTGCTGTAGGCAAGGGGCTGAGCCTAAAATAGATTTAATATGTTTCATGTTTGCATGTGTGCAGGGGCAGGTCGGAAGGACAGTTGACTCGGGACTACAGGAATATTCAATCCTCGCATTAGCCTATGCAATCACATCACATCATAATCATATTGCAAAGCTCAAACTCAATCTCATCAAATCTTATCATATATCAAGCTGTCCGAATGTAAGAATCCTATCCCATATCATCATAAAAATAGAAGAAAATCACTCAGTCCGCCGCTGGGCATCCCCGCGAGGACGTATCTCTCTCAACTCCCTAAGATAAGCCTGTCTAGTCTCTGAAGCCTCCTCGACCTCTGCTGGTAGGGTACGCACCCTGCTCACCTCCCACATGATCAACGTACTCCTGACCGCCTGCTCGTCCTCCTCTGTCCCGATCCTCCGGGCCTGTAGCATGGGAAGGTAGGGTAGCGTAGGTAGCACCGTCCGGGGAAGCCCGATCTGCAGGTTGCATCTGTGTGGGCTGTACATCGCTAAAGTGGTGTCGCTCACGAGCCTCAAATCCAAGCCAACTCTCCTCGGTAGCCTGATGGTGGTATCATGGAGGAAATCCGGGCGCATCACGAACCTATCCAGGGGCAGCCTGTTGATGTACGGGCGCCACTCGTCCCTGGTCTTCAGATCAGCCGTCCTGCACTCAACCTGTGGAGAAAATCTGAAGGCGCCCCCTATGAAGTAAAGGGGATGGCTCCCAAAGATCCTGCTAACTGAAGTAATATCCTCCCTCAGGGTGAACTTCATCCTAACTCCCATCCAGCACTCCAATAGGATCATCGAACCAAAGAGGGGACCTCCTAAGGCTGCTGAAGTAAGGCCCTCATACAAATAAGCTAAGACAGCTTGAGAAATGGAAAACCCCTGCCAAAGGCCGCTGATGGTGCTGAGTAAAGCAATCTCTAGGACATGGTCGGCCGAAGGGAAAAGGATGGCCCCGCATAGGCAGATGGACGCAGCTTTGGCTATGGCTTCAACCCACCCGCACTTATTCCGGCAATGCTCTACTACCCACTGGCTCAGAGGAAGGAGGTGGATGTGGCGAGGGCCTACGAAGGTGCGAACATCCCCGCTATCAGGTATAAATTCCCCTAGGATGAGTTTTGGGTCGATAGGGGCAACGGTATGGCATATCAAGTCTTCCTCCCCCACCTTGGACCTAGGGAGTCCGAAGTATGTCTCTACCTCCTCTAACAGGATGGTGGCCTCAAAAGATGGGAAGAAGAAAGTGTGAGTCTGAGGGTGCCAAATCTCCATCAGAGCAGAGATACTATGCCAGTCTAAAGAAAGCTTGGGGTAATTCTAACCTAAAACTAGGAGGGAGTGTAGATGCCAGGATTTGAGAAGGTGAGTCACCCCGAGGGGCAATGCACGGACCATGGGAGCCACCCACTTTAAATTAGAAAAGCTTCTCGGGCCGGGGAGAAGTTGAGAAGAGGAAAAGGCTAACGATGTAAGGAAATATAAGGGAAATTGAGAGAAATTACATATATTCTGATCTAACTTACCTCTCTCGTAGGGGAGGCGCTGAGATGATGAGGAATCAAGTTTAGCCGTTGGATCGCCTCCCGCTCCTTTCTAGCTGGTCTCGGCCCTTCAAAGGGCACTCCCTCCGCAGGACTTCCATCATAAGCCCTCTTCATGATGAGGTGACGAGAATCAAAGGTTTTAGGCTTTGGGAGAAAGAAGATGGATGAGTTGAGGGTTCAGGCCTCCCTACTATTTATAGGGTCCATTAAGAAGCCTAAACCTCTTGGGATTAGGCTCAGATAAGTCTAGGGCGGGCTAAGATAGGGTTGTGATTAGTTCAAAGCACCTTGCCCTCGGGCTGGGGACTCTCAAGAGAGTCCCCTCTCGAGCAAATCGGACGTGGGATTGGACGGTCTTACGATAGACCGTCCATACATTGTACGGCCTATCATCAACCGTTCTTCTCTCCAAAGGAAGCTCGGGCCCAGTGACTTGTGCGGCCCGAACGCTGCCGTTCGACCACTCATACGGTTTATATAGAACCGTTCCAACGCATTCAAGCGGCCCTTAGAGAACCGCTCTTATCTATGAGCGGCTTTGGAAGAACCGCCCATATTCTCTGCTCCCCAATTAACCTCTGCACTCATGCCTCAATCATTTAGCGCACTGATAAGTGTGTATTTTTATATCTTAATTCATGATTCTACATATTTTTATGAGCTTAAATTATATTAAATATACACTTCTCACACTTACTGTTGATTTTTGATCAATTGTTTATTTTTCTGAAACTAAATAAATTTTAATCATAATTTTTATGTATTTATGCAGGCACGTGATACGAGGAAAACTCCAAGAAAAAGAAAAAAAAGAAAATAAAAGTATATGTTAACTGAGCCAAAAGCTCAGGGAGTTGTTCAAAAAGAATAGAAAAAATTAGAAAAAATAAATAAATTTATTGGCTATTTTTTAGCATTTTATACAAATATATATAAGAGATATATTTATATTTATATTTATATTTATATTTATATTTATATATACTATATTTATATAAAGAAAAAAAATGAAAAAAAAAGTTTAAAAACCCTCCCCGCCCCGCCTTCCCGCCTTCGCCGCTCGGGCACGGGCGACGAGGGCGTGCGAAGGCGGGGGAGGGGGGGTCGTGGCAGGCGGAGCGGCGCGGGAGGCGGTCCACGCGGCGCCCACAGGCGCGTCACCGGAGGCGCGGGCGCACGCGCCCGCGTGCGACACGCGGGCGGCGTAGCGGGGCAGGACGCGGTGGGCGCACCAGGGGCCCACGGCGGTCGGCCGCCTAACCCGGTCGGCGGTCGGCACGTTGCGCCGGCAGAGAGGAAATGAGAGAATGAGAGAAAGAAGAAGAAGAAAAGGCCATAAAAATTCCAAAAAAATTTGAAAAAATCAGAAAAAAATGACAAAGGTGCAGCACATTCCAGCCTACCAAGTTGGGTCAAAATTAGGTGCACTTGATTGTTTCACATGGGCAAGAAGAGTTTGTAACCCTATATAAGGGCTTCATGTGTAATGGAATGGGAGGTAGTTGTTAGTGAAGGTTGAGTAGGGAGAGAGAGCTAGCTATGGATCATGTGTAATGTAAGTTTGTTCTTTATTTTTCTGAAGTTGTTGATTGTTAGAGTTGTATTTTACAAGCTTTTGAAGTCAAAGTTGTAAGTTGAAGTTCTTTCAATAAAAGTTTCATTTTTGAATTCAGCCTTTTCCTAGCCTTATTTCGCATGGTTGTAATCTTTATTTCAATTTGATTTCTTCATAAAAAGTTGTTTGTTTTCAAGTGCTCTTCAACTTCTCTGTTGATCATTTCTTCAAATTCTTCCTACTTCATAGAGTTCTGGTCCGTTTTCTTAAGTGCTGTTTTAGGTGTTTACTGTTCATCCGTGGTGAGACATTCTAGTTTTCTTATGTTTTGAAGATTTTCTAGATCTCTTTTCAATCTGAGTTCTTCATCAACTTTGTTCCTCTCTTATAGATCTCCATTTCATTCTTCTACCACTTTGTCTAATTCTGTGTATTTTTAGAGTTAGAATTAATTTTTCAAGGTGCTATTTTTCTGTCAGTTACTATTCACCAGCAGGGATAGATCTTGATTTTTCAGTGCCTTCCTCTTATTTTCTGTCTCTATGTTCTTAATCAAAGTTCTTCCTTTTTCAATTCTCTACAACTTTCATGTTTTACACTTCTTCTAATTCCGTCTAGATTTGAAGTTATGCTTTTTCTTCCAACCCCTATTTTCACTTGAATTCTGTTATGTTTTCAAACTTAAGTTTTCAAACTTGTTCTATCCAAATCTTGTCTTCATAAGTGTTTCAATCATACCCGAAGCGGTAAGTCTTCTTCGAATCATCTCACGGCGTCGACTTCCAAGGCGGAGCGATCTCCACGCAAATGCTCGGCAAGGAAACGGCGGCATTCTTCTTCAAATTGGCTAATTATTCCTTTACTTTCCTTTTGTTATTCAAAGCTGTAATTCAAATTCCACTTAGTGATAATCGCACTCCAAATCCAAAAATTGATTTTCCAAACATAAGGATATGTCCAACTTGAACTAAAATCAAATATTCTCTCCCCGTGGGATCGACCCGTACTTACCATTGTACTCATGTTTTCAAATCCATAAGTGAGTGAGTGCGGTTATAAATATTTGAAATTTGTGTGGCACGGCATATTTAACAACGACTGTCGAGCACCACAAATTTTTGGCGCCGTTGCCGGGGAGTGAATTATGATGATAGTTGGATATTCTTGTGTTTGGTGTATATATGTGAATATTCATTTTGCTCTTTTTACTTGTGCAGGACAAAGAAAAAAATTGAAAATCAAAGAAAGAGGAAGATCGAACCTGAAATTCCAAGGATATGAAACGTCGTTAAATAGCCCGGAAGCATTGCTAAAGGGCTGAAATCAAGAAACAGGTTCTATCTTTCCACTTTCTGAAAAATCTTTACAAAAATCTGAAAAATTCTTCAAAACTCTATAAAAATCATAAAACAATCAAAACAAAAGAATTTTTTTGTGCTGGTTAGATAGGTTCATTAACTAAAAAATGAAAAAAAAAATACTTGCACCAAAATCTAAAAAAAATGCATTTCAAGATTAGAAACCACACATCATGTTTTAGGACATGCATCATTTAGTATAGAAGTTTTCTTTGTTCAATTCCTGTCAATTGCATATTGAAGATTGCGAGGGGCAAGGTACGTTCTACTCACCATATTCTGGCATTCATTTTGCATAAAGAACCCCTTGTTTGAAATTGTGGTGTGCATTTTCATTTCAAAATACTTTAAGGGCAACACCCCTAATAAGATAAGGTGGGGATTTCATCACCCTTCCTTAGCCCACAAACCACATTTCTCTTGCATCTTCGCATGACCTCGCCATAAATAAAAGTCAGTAAACGTTGGCCCTAGGATCACACTGTGATTCTTGTGTTATTTAGGTTTATCCTCATATGAAAACGGTGCCTAAGGCAAGACGGTCGGACAGCAAACGCTTTAAGCGGGTTAGTGGTTTGGCATAATAAGGTCCCTACGAAAGTAGGGGGAACCTCCCACTTCCCCACCCCTTACCTGGCTGGTGGTCATATTGAGGGTAAACTTAAGTCTCACTTTAATCATTTTGTGAAACCCTATTTATAGGTCCAGGTCACATCTAGGTCATTAGGGTCATTTGTGTGCTAACTTGTTTATCTTTGCATAAAAAAAATAATAAAATCAAAACATAAAAAAATTTCATTGAAAAATCATCACTCTTTCTTGGGTCTTTTTCATTTCCACATCTAATTTTGTTCAGGCCCAATAATAGATTCTTTGATGTTTAATTATGCGGGCTATGTGAATTCCAACTCTCCATTTACCCCTTATCAACAAACTCCTTCACTCTTCCACAATGGGGTTCATAATTCATCTTTCACCCAAGAGCCATATCAATGGTCATCGGATTTTTCCACCTCTGTCTCCTACACAAACCCAAATAATCAATGGGAAAATCAACAATTTTCTTCTTGGGAACCATACCAAGACCCCATTCAACGTCCTTCAAATCCACACTTTGCAGATTGGGATTCATATTCCAATGATCCTTACAATCAAGTCCATTCTTATGATCAACCCTATTATGGAGGGCAACCAATACACTCTCCTGATTTTCAGACTGAGTGCCCTTCAAATTACTATCCATCACAATCTGACTCTCAGCCCACTTATCTATCTCCTCTATACACAGATTTACATAAGGAGGAGATGTTTGATAAATTGACACGGCTCTTCCAGACTCAACAACAAGCCTTTCAGGAACAACTGCAAAACTTTGAGGCCCAAGTGAGTAGGATTGCTGAAAACATCATAGAAACGGAAGTGGATCCAATGCCTAACAACTCCACAAGTCTTGAGGACCAACTTCTTGGATGTTATAATGATAAAAGTCTATATGCTCAACCTATGATCCCACAATCTACCACTCATATCACTGTTGATTTTGAGGGAATCATGGAAGAGTCTTATGCGGAGGACGTAACGGAAGAGCAGCCTGAGGAGCCTAAACCCCATTCCATTTGTGAAGAGGATTATGATGATCTTGAGTCGTCGGGGGGAGAAGAAGGGAATGATGAAAATCGTATTTGGGCCAAAACCTCTGATGACCATTATGACCCAGCCCAACAGACAAATCATTACTATTCATCTCTTCCACCCACACCTAATGCCTCTGATGATCAATTCATTCAGTTACTTCTCCATAGTCAATCCCTCCAACAGCACATCAATAGGCTTACTGAGGAAGTCAAAACCATGGAGGGAGAGCAATTCTTTGATTCCTCTGGACCCAATCCTCATCAAGTTCTTCACACTGACTACGATCAATCTATAATTCCCCAAGAGCATCACACTCTTATCACTCTTAATTTAGTAGATCACGGGATTATGGAGGGGTCGTGTCAGCAAAATTCACATGAGAACTCTAAGGGGATTGCGGACTTGACTGGAAATGCAATAGATGAAGGTGATGAACTGATAAATGACCATATTCCCCCTCCTACAAAGGAATTTGAGGAGCCAGTGCTTGCTTGTCAACATGAGGGAAATGCAAGAGAGGTGGATGATCTTCAGTTAGAGGGAGAGGATGAATATTTTGAACCTCATCACAAGTCTCTCCCAACCATGATGAACTTCTCTTTGAAGATGGGAATGGAGAAGAAGTGGAGATGGTACATGACTTTGATGAAATTATCTTGAAGATGGGAAGGAAGAAGAAGTGAAGATGGATCTAGAATTGAATATTTATTGGAATAATGAAGTTGGGGTAAATGAGGAATTGAATGATTCGAGTATGCCGCATGATAATTTCAATCTAGAGGAGCAGGTAGAGCTTGTGCCACTTCTGGACCATGGTGATTCTTTTCAAACTCTCCCAACTCATTGGTCCACCCTGGCTCTACATGCTGATTTATCTGATCCTAAGGAATCTCAGGAGGAATATTTCATACTTCATGATATGATTTTTCCCAATGTGCCTCCTCTATTCTTTCCTCGGGATAATGCTTTTGAGCTACCTCCATCTCGATCTCTGTCTCGCCCTTGCATCACCAACCACATTCATTTTCTTCAGGGCATGAAAAAGTAAATTTTGGCAAGGATAAAATTCTTTGGTGGCTCATTTTAAAATCAACTTGTTGGTTGTTGAGCTACAGTGCGTCTGGCTGAAGACGTTAAATTTAGCGCTTTTTGGGAGGCAGCCCAACGTTTTCACAGTTTGGTGTGCAAATAAATGGCTTCTTGGGAGGCCACCCACGGTTTTTGTGATTTGATGTTTTGTTTTAGTGTGTTTCTTTTACAGTTCTCAGGCCACAACGCAATGAAGCCCTCATCACTTCGCCCGACCCATCAGGTTGTATCCTTCCATCCCAACTATATTATCTCTTTACATGTCCTCTGATCTTTCTACTGTTTATGCCATTGAGGACAATGTCATTTAAGTTGGGGGGGGGAGATAAATGTCAAAATTTCAAAAACAAAATTTTCAAAAATTTCAAAAATTTCAACAAAAATTTTTCTTACTTTCTTGAATTGTCATGTTAAACAACAGTTTTCCCCGAGTTGAATTTCTTGATTCATGTCGCATGAAAAGTGATTCTGAATAGAAACAACTGGGAAAAGGATGCTGGATAATTTATTTACTCTAGCCATGGAAAACTGATTTAAAGAATCTCTTTAAAGTTCAGATGCACTTTCAAAAAATAAAATCACGATGCACGCTAATGAAACAAGAAGGACAAGCCTTCTGCTATTTTAGATATACTGTCTGATCTTCTGCACTTTTGAAAAAGAGATTTGTTATAAGCTTTCTGCCATAGAAAAGTATGAGAAAAAAAATAAAGCACCATGAAAAATGCTCCGATTCTGAGTAACCGGGCCTACTTCACCTAAGACGTGTTGAGGTTCGCGTCAAAAGGAAAAGGGAACTTGGATCTGTGGAACCGGGCCTACTTCACCTAAGACGTGTTGAGGTTCGCGTAAAACAGTGAAGGGTAGTGCAGCATCATGTGTGTAAAGAAAAAAAAAGGAAAAGAAAAAGAAAAGAAAAATATATATATAGTGATCCCAAAAGGGACATATCAATAAGGCAGACAAAAAGCTAGTGTGCATTGAACGCTCTAAGTAAGAAGTGCAGAATTGAAAGGCATTTGTTCGAAATAGCAACTGGAGGATGCAATTGTCTCTACTGTGAATTTAGTATTCCACTTGCACAAGTGCTACTGAATTTTGATTAGATTCTTGATCATGTACCTGATTCCGACATAAGGCTAGTCTGTGGTAATTACTCCAGATTCCTGATCTTTAGTTAACTCTATGAAAGATGATCTAGAAATGAGGCATGAATATCTTTAAACTCTTGTTAGTCCTACAATTTTTCATTATATGCATTGCTAAGGGACTAGCAATGAATAAGTTGGGGGGTGTGATAAGTGTGTATTTTTATATCTTAATTCATGATTCTACATATTTTTATGAGCTTAAATTATATTAAATATACACTTCTCACACTTACTGTTGATTTTTGATCAATTGTTTATTTTTTGAAATTAAATAAATTTTAATCATAATTTTTATGTATTTATGCAGGCACGTGATACGAGGAAAACTCCAAGAAAAAGAAAAAAAATAAAATAAAAGTTATATGTTAACTGAGCCAAAAGCTCAGGGAGTTGTTCAAAAAGAATAGAAAAAATTAGAAAAAATAAATAAATGTATTGGCTATTTTTTAGCATTTTATACAAATATATATAAGATATATATATATATATATTTATATTTATATTTATATATACTATATTTATATAAGAAAAAAAATGAAAAAAAAAGTTTAAAACCCTCCCCGCCCCGCCTTCCCGCCTTCGCCGCTCGGGCACGGGCGACGAGGGCGTGCGAAGGCGGGGGAGGGGGGGTCGTGGCAGGCGGAGCGGCGCGGGAGGCGGTCCACGCGGCGCCCACAGGCGCGTCACCGGAGGCGCGGGCGCACGCGCCCGCGTGCGACACGCGAGCGGCGTGGCGGGGCAGGACGCGGCGGGCGCACCAGGGGCCCACGGCGGTCGGCCGCCTAACCCAGTCGGCGGTCGGCACATTGCGCCGGCAGAGAGAGGAAATGAGAGAATGAGAGAAAGAAGAAGAAGAAAAGGCCATAAAAATTCCAATAAAAATTTGGAAAAATCAGAAAAAAATGACAAAGGTGCAGCACATTCTAGCCTACCAAGTTGGGTCAAAATTAGGTGCACTTGATTGTTTCACATGGGCAAGAAGAGTTTGTAACCCTATATAAGGGCTTCATGTGTAATGGAACTAGTTAGTAAGTAGAGTTAGTTGTTAGTGAAGGTTGAGAGGGAGAAAGAGCTAGCTATGAATCATGTGTAATGTAAGTTTGTTCTTTATTTTTCTGAAGTTGTTGATTGTTAGAGTTGTATTTTACAAGCTTTTGAAGTCAAAGTTGTAAGTTGAAGTTCTTTCAATAAAAGTTTCATTTTTGAATTCAGCCTTTTCCTAGCCTTATTTCGCATGATTGTAATCTTCATTTCAATTTCTGTTCTTCATAAAAGTTGTTTGTTTTCAAGTGCTCTTCAACTTCTCTGTTGATCATTTCTTCAAATTCTTCCTACTTCATAGAGTTCTGGTCCGTTTTCTTAAGTGCTATTTTAGGTGTTTACTGTTCATCCGTGGTGAGACATTCTAGTTTTCTTATGTTTTGAAGCTTTTCTAGATCTCTTTTCAATCTGAGTTCTTCATCAACTTTGTTCCTCTCTTATAGATCTCCATTTCATTCTTCTACCACTTTGTCTAATTCTGTGTATTTTTAGAGTTAGAATTAATTTTTCAAGGTGCTATTTTTCTGTCAGTTACTATTCACCAGCAGGGATAGATCTTGATTTTTCAGTGCCTTCCTCTTATTTTCTGTCTCTGTGTTCTTAATCAAAGTTCTTCTCTTTCAATTCTCTACAACTTTCATGTTTTACACTTCTTCTAATTCGTCTAGATTTGAAGTTATGCTTTTTCTTCCAACCCCTAGTTTCATTTGAATTCTGTTATGTTTTCAAACTTAAGTTTTCAAACTTGTTCTATCCAAATCTTGTCTTCATAAGTGTTTCAATCATACCCGAAGCGGTAAGTCTTCTTCGAATCATCTCACGGCGTCGACTTCCAAGGCGGAGCGATCTCCACGCAAATGCTCGGCAAGGAAACGGCGGCGTTCTTCTTCAAATTGGCTAATTATTCCTTTACTTTCCTTTTGTTATTCAAAGCTGTAATTCAAATTCCACTTAGTGATAATCGCACTCCAAATCCAAAAATTGGTTTTCCAAACATAAGGATATGTCCAACTTGAACTAAAATCAAATATTCTCTCCCCGTGGGATCGACCCGTACTTACCATTGTACTCATGTTTTCAAATCCATAAGTGAGTGAGTGCGGTTATAAATATTTGAAATTTGTGTGGCACGGCATATTTAGCAACGACTGTCGAGCACCACCACGGACTCATCTCACTCAAGTCGGCGTGTGCGTCTCTCATCTCACTCAAGTCGGCGTGTGCGTCTCTCATCTCACTCAAGTCGGCGTGTGAGTCTCTCATCTCACTCAAGTCGGCGTGTGCGTCTCTCATCTCACTCTAGTCGGCGTGTGCGTCACTCATCTCACTCAAGTCGGCGTGTGCGTCACTCATCTCACTCAAGTCGGCGTGTGCGTCGCTCATCTCTCTCAGGCTAAGCGAGTTCCTCAAACTCATTCGTCCACTCATGCATGCATTCATCCGCAAAGCAAATAAAAAAAAAACAAGGATAGGCATCACCAATCATAACATATCATATACAAAGGATGGGCCCAGTACAACAAAGTCAAGCAGCCCCCTCTCCCTGGCCCCCGTCGCTGTCCCCCTCACCCTCATGCCTCTTTGGAGGAGGCATCGCTGAGGTCGCCTCATCACGCCGTCGCCGGCGCCGCTCCTCCTCCTCGTTCCTCCGATGGCCGGAGGAACTAGTGAAAAAACTCCTCACAGAGCCGTGAGTGCCGTGACTGCCACTCGGAGTCCCGCTGCGCGATCACCGGCTCATCTCTCTAAAGACCCGCAACTCTCTGTTCAGCCTGGACATCTCAATCAGAGCACGATCCCGCTCCGCTCGAACTCGCACCAACTCCGCCGCATCCGCCCGGAGTCGCTCTAGCTCATGCTGAAGGAGTGCCGTCTCCACTGTGTCCACCAGTCGGCTCCGTGCAGCCTCTTCTCGCACCCGGGCTACCTCCTCCAGAGCCGCCACCCGGCTCCGCTCCAGCTCCGCCACCCGGGCTGCCTCCTCCAGAGCCGCCACCCGGCTCCGCTCCAGCTCCGCCTGAAGGCGAGTCAGCTCGGACGTCTGCATTCACATGTCACTATCAGTTGGTCACATTTCATATATTTCATAAGCATAGTAAAAGAGGAAGTTTAGAGTTGCGTACCCTCTCCACGAGTGCCACCTCGGCCGCCTTGGCCCACTCTACCATCCGAGTAAAGTCTGCATCCCGATCGGCTCGATCTGCTGGGGTCCGGACGGAGGAGGAAGAAGGAGTGTCTGGTCCCGCCCTCTGAACACCCTCGACGCGCTGCATCCAAATACTCCAGGTCAGTTATAGGCATAAGCACAATCATATAGAACTGCATAATTTAAAAGGTCTAAGGTTTAGGAAACTCACCAATAGGGCCAGAGCCTGTCGGGCCTCGTCTCTCTCCCGGATGGTGGAGTGCAGGAGTCCCTGCAACTCTGCCACCCGTCCTGCAGGGTCAACCTACATTTTAAAAGTCCTTTGTTAGTGCATCATTCATAAGCATAATAGACAAAGTTTAAGTTTAGAAGTCGTACCGGTCGGTGGGCGCCTCGGAACACCTGGTCCCGGTAGTGCCGTGCGTACGCGGTGTAGTACGCGCTGTCGCTCTCTGCCCGGGCGGTCACCGCTCGCCCTCGTGCGGCCCAGTCAGCAATCTGCTCGGCGTTCCTCGCTGTCCAGTCGTACGCCTCGCGGAGTCCCCGGGTCGTCCTCGACACTCGTTCCCCCGCCTTCTCGGGCGCGGGGAACTCTACAGCCGGCTGGTGGACCCCGACGGTCCTCATCACCAACCTAAAGTGTAGTGGCTCCACCACATTCATGCAGTGAAGCCACACGTCCCGACCAGAGAAGGCCAAGGCCTCGGTCACCCACGGCTGGCCCTTCGGGCTCTCCTCCATGTAAGGGGTCCACCGTACCTGCAAAGAATAGGAAACTGCATCAGTATCATCAGAATAGCATGTATTTAAAGAGTCTGAGTCTAGAAGCGTACCGAGGTGTACGGTAGAGAGTCCAGGTCGTCCTGCAGCTCCCGAACCTGCCTCCTCAGGGCCATCATTTCCCGGGGTGCTGTCCACCTCCGCGCTATCGGCAGGAGCCCAGGACGGGTCTCCTCGCCTCTCCCCAACCCGCGTAGGCGCACGTAGGCCCACACCTGTATCACAAGGTCGTGTCAGCATTCAGTCAGCATATAGAGTTGCATAATGAAGACTAGGGAAGAGAGTCGCACCTGGAGTAAGGGGGAGAAGCCCCCAAGCATCGTCCGACGCGCCGTCGAACTAAGGGTGTCAAAGAGGAAAGCGAGGACCGCCGCTCCCCAAGCATAGTCACCTACATGCTCGAGCTCCTAGAGGAAGGGGAGGAAGCGACAGCTCATCACGTCCGCCCGAGTGGAGAAGAGAAGCCGCCCGAACATCAGCATCAGAAACCGTCGTAGTACTCGGTCTACCTCTGGTCCCGTTGCCGCTGCGACCCTCGGCCTCGCCAACTCGACAAGCCGCTCCAGGTGCTCCTCTGGTCGCTCGCCCACTGCAACGCCAGCTCGTCGAAGACCCAGGCTGTCCTGGAGAGCAGCCCGGGGAAGGAGAGTCGACTGCCTCTCGGGGCGCCGTAACTGAAGCTCGAGCAGCTCTCGAGCCAGCCCCCGGTAGTCAGGAAAAGTAGTCCCGCTGACCGGCGACCCGTGCACGCGTAGGCCAGTGAGCCTGGCAACGTCCTCCAACGTGGGAACCATGTGCCCCCACGGGAACAAGAACGTCCGACTCACTGGGTCCCAGCGGTCGTGCAGAGCATAGAGCATAGCTGCGTCAAAATGACACACCTCAATACTCAGGAAGGGGGCGAACCCCATGGCAGTCAATCGCTCCCTCTGGAAGTCCGGCAGTGCGAGGTACACTGCCCGAACCTGCAGCCAGGAGGTACGGGTCCTACGTTTCCCCTGCATTCATCCATCTCATTTACATTAGTCATTTAGTTTCACATTTTGTTTCATTTGAATAAAATGCTCAAAGCCCAATTATTGATTTGAAGCACGGTTACTCCAAAACCGCTCCATAGATGTGCGGCGTCACTCAAACCGTTTTGTTTCTCAGGTACCCCAGTTTGAACGGGCCATTCCTAGCCATTTTAATCATGGACGGATCACCCTGAACCGTCTGGTTGCCCGTCTTCCTAAGGAATAACGGCCCACCGTTGGCCGTATTGTTTTCGTGACGGTCATGTAAGGACCGTATTGTTTTGCCTGGCTACATGATTGGACGGACCTATATGGTCCGTCTACGTTTTGAACGGTGGTACCCTCACCGTATTGGGGTTTTAAGAACCCGTTGGCTATGTGGGTATGAACGGCGCTCCCTGCACCGTGTTTACTTGAGGCGGTCCTTTGGGGACCGCATTGT
Organism: Amorphophallus konjac; assembly: GCA_022559845.1. Taxonomy (NCBI): domain Eukaryota; kingdom Viridiplantae; phylum Streptophyta; class Magnoliopsida; order Alismatales; family Araceae; genus Amorphophallus; species Amorphophallus konjac. The sequence continues at coordinate 143,534 of JAHNEJ010000757.1, read as the reverse complement.
TTTGGCAGTACGGTTTCTGTTAAACCGTTTTTCCGTCGTCGACCCCGACGACGGTGGAGGCCCCCAGCCGGCTGGGAGACCTCCGTGGTCCCTAAACCAACCCCCCTAGGCCCCTCTAAGCCCCTAAAACTAACATGCATGGAACGTAAAGGGTAGAAATGGAAGAAAAGGTGGGGGGAACCTACCTCGGGTTCCCGTGGTTTCTTGGCCGCCCCCGCGGGCGGTGGTCCTCCGGCCACCTCCTCCTCGCCGGCAGGGGCCTCTTCGTCGGCGACGACGATGGCGAGCTCCTCCATCGTCACCCCGGGTGTGCCCTCCTCTTCCAACGGCGGTGGCGGTTGCTCCGGCGGCGGCGAGCCCTCACCGGCAGCCGACGGCCTGGCCGCCTGGTGCTTCGTCCGGGTCATCAAATGGGCTGGGGGTGCAGTGAGGATTGAGAGAGGGAGTGAGATTGAGAAGAGAGAGTGAGAGAGGGAGAGTGAGGGCGTTGCTCGCCCCTTCGTCCCTTCCACCGTCGGTTACGGTGGAGGGAGACGAGGGGGTTCCTTTTTTTTTCGAAGCCGCAGAGAAGAACGGTCTATCGTTAGACCGTTCATTATATGAGCGGTTCGTATCTAACCGTATGTCTCTCTTGACCGTTAGTTTTATGTCGGTTGAAATTCTGGGTATGAGCGGTTCTCACGGAGCCGTTCCTATTAAAACGGTGTGTATACAACCGTTCATCACTGGCAATCGGCCCTGAAAGAATTGTTTGAATGTCAGGTACACACGGTTAACATGGAGCCGTTTGGAATATAGAACGGTTAACATCTGGCCGTATATCTCGTTGATGTGTTTAAATCATGAATATTGCATATTTTCTTTGGAAATACATCTCTTAATCATCTTATGCAGCATCACTTCAGCCTTGTCTCGCCGTTTCGCCTGCACAGGTAAGTCAGGTATGGCCTTCTGTCCCTAAATCCCTTATTGCATTATTATATGGTATTATATATACTATTTCGAGAGCCGGCAGGTTTCTTATATGTCCCAGGATCTGATGTTCCCCTTCAACAAAAACAATGATGATCCAGGTTCATGTATCTAACCTTCGGATAGGCCGTTAAGTTGGGATGTCACGAGGAGGACGGTTCTATCCGCGCGCTGTGGTTGCGGACGGTATCTTGACTCTGATATTCCCAGCTTAGCAATACTACTCTCGAATATTTTATATTTTAATCTTTCTTGGCATTTGTTTTAATGATTTCTTTTTATTTTAGCCCAGCATGCATCATACGCATCCTTTTGAGCTTTCATGCCCCATGGTTTGCTTCAGAAATGTCCCGTCGGTAATGGTCAGCTATGTGTTTAAGAGGCTCGAGTAAGATGAACTAATTCCACTCTGAGTTTGAAGGTTCTCTTTGGTCGGTTCGTTGGGGTCAGTTGACTGAAAGATCCCCGTCTGGAGCTTTAGCATCTTTTTCTTTTGTGGCCCCCTCATTGGACCGCGGGATTGTGTCCCCCATGAGGTTGGTCTTGTCGGTTGATTTCCTTTAGTTTAGTCCCTCCAGATTGGCGTCGCCTTTTGGTCAATTACTCCTGACGCTCGGTTCAAGGTTTTCCGAAAGATTCTCATCGCTTATTGGTAGGAACGGGTGTCGTTTACCTTAACGCCCGCTTTTCCGGTCCACTCCGCTACATTTCCGCTTCGTCTCCATGTTCCGTGTCACCTCGGCTTCACCTCCGCTCGCTCCCCTGCAAAGAGGACGTTAAGGAGGGGCATCTGTTGACACCCGTTTTATACCGATAAGTTGAGCCGTTTCTCTTACTTCCATTGATTGATGCCCTAAGTTGTCCATTATCTGTTGGGCCATTCTTTGTGGCACGTCCTGGGCTCATTTTGGGGGTGGCCTCCCTCCTTGGTAAAGGTCGTATCCATTCAGGGCTTATCGGACCCTGGCTTTGATTAAATGAACTGTTTTTTAATTATCCAGTACCCAAGATCATGAACGGTCCCACATAAGCCGTTCAGGACTGGGGCGGTTGATACCAGACCGTTCATACATTTCGGCTAATTTCTGAGGATTTTCTGAATATTCACCGACAGGATTTTGTGCGGTGTGATCAGGACCGTTCAAGTTCATGGACGGGCCTATTCCAACCGCCTATATCTCAGAGTCCTACGCGCGCCCGTTTTCTCAGATAATTATCCAAATATTTGAATTATCACCGACAGGGTAAAACGGTCGTGGTTGTGCCGCCCTACACTCAAACGGTCTCCATTAAACCGTTCATGTGTTCAGGGTCCCACGGCGGATGTTTCGGCCAGTTTGAGAGATAATTGGGATTATTTGCTGATTATTTGAATTTCCACCGACGGGTATGGACGGTTAGTTTATAACCGCCCACCTGGTTGAGCGGTCTATCGTAAGACCGTTCATCCCGTCGGTTGCTGAATTTTAACAGATTTTAATCCTTTTCTCCATGATTTTATCCCTAACTTATTTTGGCGATTTCTCCTCGGATAATCAACCATTTTAGCTGTTGTTTCGACTGGATGAGAGATAATTGTATTATCTACGATTTATCTTCAATAATCTCGTCCCGAAAATGGCTCTAAACCCTAGTTTCGGGGTTGACTTTCTAGGCTCTATAAATAGACCCTAAAGGTCGGACGTCGAAAGGGGGGGAGATTTTGATCGACGGCGAAGCTCTGCCACATTTTTGAGCGACCTAGCACCAAGGAGGGAGGCTCTCTACGTCCACATGAGCCTCCGGTCAAGGGAGTAGCCCAGTCTTCGTAGTCTTTCATTCCGTAGTTTTGCCGTCTTCTTTCATTGCATGCTTTGTTTCTCACCCACGTAACCCCCTCTTTCTCATTACCATGCACACAACCATCCCGTTTTTTTTTGTCACCCTAGGGGTTTAAAACCCCCCAGGTATTCCCCTTTTCATTTGTTCATGCTTAATTCTTCTCGTTTGAATATATACTGCATTATTAAGGTCTGATTTGGGTGTCTCTTTCGTGTCTCTACGTTGTTTCGCAGGTCAGTATCTAATCAGCACGAGGCCCATCCCCTCTGGCCGGCCGGAGAGGGTGGAGGTCGAGCCCTTCTCAACTTGCTGAGTGAAGGTATTGAGCGGTTATCCTCCGACCGTTCAACGGTACGCGCGGTGCAGAAACGACCGTCCTTCCCTGGAGCGCGGTCCCTAAAGTGCCGTCCATCTCACTGCAGCAATTCCTCCCGCGTCCCTCGCAGCGCCCCAGGGCGGTCTATCGTAAGACCGCTCATCACAGAGCGGTTCTAACCGAGCCGTTCACTCCCCAGCGCTGCACTAAGACGAGTGTCTCCTCATTTTCCAAGGTACGGCGTGCCTGTCGCGTACGGCATCTTGGTGGCGATCACGGTACTTTCATTCCCTATTTCCTCTTCTTTCTCTCATTTGTTTCATGCATTTGGCGCACTTTTGACCCCTTTAGTGAAAGGAGAGAGAGGAGAGAAATATATATCTACATCGACCTCGGGGACGACGGCGAAGCTACAGTGGCGGTGGAGGAGGTGCAGGGGTGAGAGGCTCCGGTGGAAGAGACGGCGGCGGCGGTCGAGGCAACAATGGCGGTGGGCACCGCGGTGGGGGCACCACCGACAGTGGAAGAAGAAGAGGAAGGGGAAGAGACGGACGAAGGGAGTGGTGGAGAGGAAGGAGAAGAGGAAGATGGAGAGGAAGATGAAGAGGGCGATGCGGCGACGGACGAGCGAGTGAAGACGGCCGAGGGGGCGACAAAGGCTGCGGTGGTGGATACGGCGGAGGAGGGTCCCTAGACGGCGGCAGCGGCCCCTCGCCGGCGACAGCGAGCTCCCCGCCGGCCACTGTGGGGAGAAATGGACCAAGAGGTGCCTAAAAAGGTAGGCCCCAACCCCATTTCTCTCTCTTACTTCGTGCTTAGAACGATTAGGGCGAGTAGGGACCGGGAGGTAGGGGACTACCAAATAGCGCCCACACCCGAGGGTGCGTAAATTAATGAACGTCCACATGGGTGGACGCTAAATCCATTTTATTTCGCTCAAAAACACAAAACGGAAAACCAATTAGCGGCCATAATGGTAGGCGTTGAAAAGAAATAGCGGCCAAAGGAGTGGGCGCTAAATATCACACATTTTTTTAAAATTAAAAAATAGGGCGTATGAATAACGCCCGCAGCAGCATGCGCTAAAAGGAAATAGCGCCCAAATAGTTGGACGCAGAAAACTTTAGATGAAAATATTTTTTCCTTTTTTTCAGAAAATAGGATGGATGAATAGGGCCCGTGACGGCAGGCGCTAAAAGGAAGTAGCGCCCAAACCTTTGGACGTAGAATGCTTTAGATGAAAAACATTTTTTTTAATATACTCCTTGTGTTTTGCAGGGTGTGATGAAGACCCAAATCTCCTGGGTCCTGGTCCATGCTGCCTACCAGGGCCTTCTAGATTTTCAGAGGGAGAGACTGAGAGAGATGGGGTTTGGGCCGCTCCTATCGATTGAGCCATTCCGCCTGGACTTAGTACTCATCCAGGTGTTGAGAGAGAGGTGGGATAGGACTAGCAGGGCCTTCCTGATGCCCTGGGGGCATATGGTACCCACCGTGGAGGATGTAGTTAGGATCACTGGGTTGAGGGTGGATGGTGAGGCAGTGAGTGGGGTGACTTACCCTGACTATGGGGAGCGAGCCCTTCGGCTTCTGGGCTTTCCCACAGTGTCGGAGAGACCCAGGGACTGTAGGATGGTAGATAGGGCTGAGTTGATGGAGTCCCTCGGGCTAGGAGGGGGGCGTCCGAGGATGGGGGAGTCCCTAGAGGAGTTTGCTGCGAGGATGGCTGAGAGAGCTAGAGCCACCTTCTGTACTGACCCTACCCAGAGAGAGAGAGCAGACCTAGACCTCAAGAGGTTCCTGTTCTTGATGATGGGGCGGCTGCTGCTGGGCACGAAGGGAGATGACATGAACTGTCGCTTCCTGAGTGTCCTCGAGGACCTGGAGCAGGTGGGGAGATATGCATGGGGTGCGGCCCTACTGGCCCACCTCATTGCGGACCTGTCCACCAGGACAGGGAGAGAGACTACCGCCAGTGGCTTCACAGCATTCCTTCAGGTATGCAAATTTATTTTATGTCTATATGCTTCTATTCCTATTATGCTTTATGATATGCTAATGATTTGTGGATGCAGGTTTGGTGCTACTTGTACATCCCGATGGGGAGAGCCGCCATCTTCCACCCGGAGGCGGTTCCGCTGGCTAGGCGTTGGCTCCCGTACGCGACGGGGGCCCCACACGCCTACGAGCTGGTGGCAGTGCGACGTGAGCTGCGCGACTTCCCGGTATCCATGGTATGTATGCTTTATGCTTATGCATTTGAGTTAATTATAATTATGATGATGATGATGATATGATGATATGAAATGCCAATGCAGGTGGTGTGGAGGCCCTACGTGGGCATGGCCGACGACGACCAGCCTTGGGTCGTAGCGGGCCGACCTTTGTTCGGGTGGGAACTTTGGCTCCACTGCCTGAACGAGATCGAGCCGCTACGGCTCAGACTGGTGATGAGGACGCTAGGCTTCCACCAGGAGTGGGTGGTTGTAGAGGAGCCACGCAGGATCGGGTGGAAGACCCGAGGACGAGCTGCGACGACAGACTGGTGGCTCCGCTTCCCTGACCAGTGCGCCGACTGGCAGAGGGGTGGCACACCGATCGTCTCTCAGGTGGAGGAGAGCACGACCTACCTGTGGACCTACTGGAGGACCTATAGGCGCCGGCCTCAGATGAGGCCCCTAGGGGTATGTATGCTTTATGCATCTGATTTAATTGAAAGTTCCTATATAATGAATGCTTTGACTAACATGTGACCAATGCAGGACGCTCGTGATGAGGTTGCGGCCGACATGCAGATGCGGCTACACACGTTGGAGGCACAGCTAGGGGCGACCCGACACAGCCTCCAGGTTCTGGTGAGTTCTTTTTTTTACATGTCATGTTATGATTCCTGAACTTAAGTGTTTATGCCACTAACGGTCTTATAATGCGATGAAGCGTGCCCAGCAGAGGAGAGCGACAACGACGGCCGTAGGAGGTGCTTCGAGCTCGAGTGCCCCTGCCCAGAGTGCCCCGGATCAGAGCGCCCGAGTCACGGCGTTGGAGGAGCAGCTGGCGGGTGCCGTCCACTGGGCTGAGGAGGCAGAGAGGGAGCTAGAGGCCTTGGTGAGTAAAAAGGTGGTTTTAATTCAGGTTGATTGTTTATATATATTGTAATTGTCTTATCAATCTGACTTGTTTTCTTTTGTGGTGTTGTGGAGGCGAGAGCTCCAGGAGGCGATGACACGGGCAGCACTGGCGGGGACCGAGCTTGCGGTTCACGACCAGTAGTTAGCAGAGGTTGAGGAGGTGCGCCAGCGTGCTGTCAGAGAGCTGACGGGGATGAGACACTCGACCACTGAGGAGCTGGCTGCGGAGAGACGTCGGGCTACAGCGGAGCTGGAGCAGGCGATAGCAGAGGAGCGGCGTAAAGCCACACGGGAGTTAGGGGAGGAGCGACGTCGGGCTACAGCAGAGCTGGAGTGGGCGACAGCTGGCGCGGGGGAGGCGCTTCCCCGAGACGTGCTAGAGCTACAGCTGCTTCTGCGGATGGAGCAGCGCGAGCACGAGCGGGAGCGGACAGAGCGTGATCGTGAGCGAGTGGAGCGGGACGAGCTGAGGCTTCATCTCGGTGTAGCAGAGGAGCGGGCACGGATCGCAGAGGAGCGCTACCGCAGGGGTCGTGAGCGGGCACGAGCCGAGGGGCGTCCCAGCGCCTACTCTGGTTCGAGTTTCTTTGCGGGTTCCTCCATCGTTGAGAGGAACCAGGAGGCAGACCGGGCCCGAGCTGAGGTGTCGACCGCCAGCCAGTGGTCGATGAGGCCTCCACGGAGTCGTCCTGCAGACCGGGATGGGGCAGAGAGGAGGAAGATGGAGAGAGCTAGAGAGTGTTTGACTTGTACCCTTCCTCTCTTACTTTTGTACTCATGCTTATGACAGTTATAGCTTTTGTATTTATGCATGACAGTTTATAGAAATGTGATACATACTTTGTTACCTGAGTCAGCTATTTTTTCTGTATTGTGCACTTGTACTTTCTGCATTCACTTAGATTAAACAAGTTAGTTAATCTATTTGGCTTGTGATGCGGGACGAGACCACGGACACGACAAGCTCATGACTGCCCCTTAACGAGGGAAGCGTCGGACGTGCGCGGTTGAGAAACCGGCAGTGAGCTAGGGTTGTCGGCTCTCACTTGTGCCCGGATCGGGTCACGGGACGGTAACACTCTCTCTCGCAGTAGCGGTGATATAAATATAAAGTGAGCTAATTGTCCCTACACATGCTCTCTAGCAGCGGCATAAACAAATATATATGAAAATAAGCAAATGCCGAGTGTAGGAAGCGAGAACGATACCTCCACGCACTCGGCGTGGGGAAGACGGACCCGGCCGAAACTCGTACTCCCGGAATAATAATACACAATATTACAACAATACACATCGCTGCCCACTCCACGCAGGGAGGTAAAGGGCTACACAATGGGGCCCGGGTGGACCGAATTCGGGTTGACGGGCGGCTTCTCGCGTAGCTTCGGCAACACCCGAACTAGTGACGGTGGGGCCCACGTGTTGTCCGGAGGGGCCGTGTGGGACCCGGTGGCACCGCTGTGGTGGTGGATGCCTGGAAGGGTGCTCCTTGGAGTGGAGGCGCGCTGGTTCACCGGCCGGAGGCCGGGCGGCTCCGATCGGCACCGGTTGGAACAACCGGCCACGGATCTGCAGCTTCTGGGTTTCAGCGCGCGTCCCGGCGAGAACGGACGCGGCGATCAACCTCGATGTCGGATCGACACGAAACTGGCGCCTTTTGAAATCTAACTTCAAATCCTTCAATCTAGGCCCTGAGATCTGGTCTGGATCTGCACGGATCTGAACTTTAATGAATTTACAACTTCCTGTTGTACAGTAGCCGAACACTCAGATCTGCAGGGCTATTCTCTGAGAACTGCCTTTGACTTCTATGAAGACCTTAGATTCAGACTTCGACCGCTTCATGAACGTTGTGGGAAATTGAGCTAGGAAAATGTCAAAACTAGTTTGGATAAGTTTGGATATGGCTACGATTTGATAGGAGTTTTTCACTAACAGTGGGTCGGATCTGGAAATGGGCTGAAAGCACTGTAGCTGAGATAGAACACGAATTTTGAAAAATGGATAGATGGCGGATAAAAACTCAAAAAAAATGGTGGATGTAGGGGATGATGGACAAAACTCCCAGTAAAATTGGGAGGGTTTGGAAAAATCAAAAAGAGGGTCGGAGGTGAGAAGCACAGGGCTGCTGTCATTGTAGACAGAGACAAAACAGATCTGGGAATGAAAGATGCACAAAAATGGAAAAATACTAAACGAGGGATTTTGGACCTGAATTGTTTTGTGGATGATGGGGTATAATATAGGAACACACCATAAAAATTGCAGACCACGAAGAGGCCGTGTCTGGTAGAAGGAATTTCGGGAAGACACCTCTATCCAGCAGGACAGAATACCGAAAACGATTTTGCGGTGGCTCGAAGGCGGCACGAACGGCGGCGGCGGCGGCACAGATGATCACCGGAGATAGAGGGGAGGGGATAGAAGATAGAAATCACTCTAGAACTGGAGGTTGGAGGAGAGAAACCAGAGGGAGAGAGGAGGGGCTCAAGAACACTCTTGATTTTCCAACAATTTTCTCTTCATTAATGCCAACAAATGGAAAATACAACCTTTTATATGCCTTACATCAAACCTAATCTACACCATTAGATCTAGGGGAGGGGATTGGATGGCTGGGATGAAGTGTGAATAACACACAAAAAAACCATAAAATATTAAGGGGAGGGGCGCCCCCTTGACCAAGAGGGGACAAGTTGGAAAGGGTAGGTAGCCTACCTTGGAAAATTTACCCCATTTGTCTCCCATGTGGTCAATTGGCATTCAACCCTTCTAGATGGCCACCTAGGATGGTTGACCAGCCCCACATGGTCTAGGTGGACCAATGAGAAAGGGGTGAGGGCCCCCTGGCTTGGGCCTACTGGAATTTTACATATAAACCCACTAAGACTTACAATTGCGTACCCATATAACACAAGGGTATACATACAAATATGAAAGAACATAAATGCAAACAAAATGCGGACGGTCTTGCCTCGATGTCCCCATCAATTCTCCCCAGGTGGGAGGAACTCGACCCCGTCGAGTAGGGGTATAGATGCTCGAATACTCCGGCGGATCCGTCACCGTGCTAAGTAACGCGGGTACGCTCCACTCCAAGTGACCAGCACCTGCTCATTCCATATATACTCGATATGCACAAGCTGCCATGGGCTAGAGGTGGACACTCCGGGTGGGACACTCTCAAAGGGAAGGAAGCAGCTCGAAGACTCACTAGGAATCACCGCTGAGTCCCTGTAGGTGACTGATCCGGGTATAGATGTAGAACCGATCCCATACTCATCGAAGGAGTCCAATCACCTATTTTTTCTGTACTTGCATCCTTTGCATTCTTGTGCACTTGTACTTTCTGCATTCACTTAGATTAAACAAGTTAGTTAATCTATTCGGCTTGTCCCCTTGCTCAATAAGCAAGGGGATGCTCTTCTTTGACCTTGATAAGGGGTCAAGGGGCCAAGCCTTTAATCAATGGAGGTGAAATAAATGAAGCAAGGGTAAAATGTAACATGCAGGCAAGCAAATGAATACCGAAAATAAAGGATGATCAGGCATCATGCAACTAAGCAAATGATATGTTTTATTTTTGTTTCTCTGCTTTTTTTATATTTTTTTATTTTTTTGTGTTTTTTTATGCATTTTTGTGCATTTTTTTGTTTGTTTTTTTGAATAATAAAGTGCGCACGTTACGAAATCTTACTCGTTCATTACCTAAAATTCATTAGTCATTCTTAAAGAATCTAACAAAGGGTCAACATGCTCAATTGTTACTTTTACCCAGTCCCCTCGTACGGCACTTCTTCCTAAACTCATCTTTTACCGCCCCTTGAGCTTAGAGCGTGCCTCAGAGGGAGACGGAAGACCATAGTGAGGAAAGTTCACGAGGTGGGTCGAAAGGGTTAGCGGATGCCCTTACCTTACCCTATTGCCCGTTGGGTTTCGGTCTGTGGCTTGGGGTGATTTTAGTTGCCCATGTCTGAACTAATACATGTTTACGTCCAGGGTTTTCCCTGCGGGGACTTTGCCCTCTTGACATGTTTAAGATTTTGAAAGAATCTCCTCGTGCATGCTTACACCCAGGGTTTTCCCTGCGGGGACTTTACCCTCTTGACATGCTATTTTAACTTTGAGGTTAGCTTCAAGGCTTTCAGCGGATATTCCCCTTTTGGGCCTTGACTTCCACCTACTAGGGTGGCGGGTGAGTTCAGTGGTCTGACTAAACCATGTCTTCCCCCCTCGTAAACCGAAGAGAAGAGAATGAGTTACACTATCCACTATTGGTTTGGCTTGGACTTGCCTTGGATTCTGTGCCACGCGAGGTTCGAGAGTCAAGCGTGAAATGTGTGCGGGTGTTGACCCACCTGTTAAATTATTAAGAGTGAAAAATGAATTAAAGGTATTGACCTTTCTGTTTGTCGTGATACACGCACAATATCACCCTTTTCCTTTTCTGATTTTGCTTTTGTTTTTGTTTTTTGTTGTTGTTGTTGTTTTTTTTAGGCTTTTTGCTCTTTTTTTTGTTTTTTAGGGGTTTTATCAGGGGTAATATTTCTTTAGGTACAAACCATTCCAAGGGTGAGCCAGTTCTTCCCCCTCTGCGTTAACCAGTTGATATGCATTACCAGGATACGCTTCTTTTATCACATATGGCCCTTCCCAATTTGGTTGGAGTTTTGAACGTGGTCCGTCAGGTTTTACAAAGATTATTTTAATTATCATTTCACCGACTTTAAATTTTCTCTCAATTACTTTCTTTTGATAAAACCGTGAAAGCCTGTTTTGATATACTCTCGCGTGTTCAGTGGCGGCCAGACGCCTTTCGTCTAAGAGTTCCAATTGTTCAAGGAGCGACTCGCTGGGCTCGTCAATTGATAACTCCTTGTCTAATTGAACCCTAAGAGAGGGTACGAGAATCTCATACGGGACTACCGCCTCCATTCCATATGTGAGGGCAAAGGGAGTCTGCCCAGTGGGTGTGCGAATGGAAGTGCAATAGGCCCATAGAGCTTCAATTAGCTTCTTTGGCCAATCCGCAAATTTGTTAGCTTCACAGGTTTTCTTAATGATTTTAATGAGCATTTTGTTTGTTGCCTCTGCTTGTCCATTACCCTGCGGATAATAAGGAGATGAATGATACAATGCAATGTTATACCTATTGCAGAGGTCCTAAGTTCCTGAGAGATAAATTATGGTCCGTTATCGGTGACGATGGTACTCGGGATGCCGAACCTTGCGATGATGTTCTTCATGATAAAGTTGCAGACTGTAGATGCCTTGATTTCCACGTAAGCTTCCGCTTCGGCCCATTTGGTGAAGTACTCCGTAGCTGTCAGTATGAACGATTTGGGTTTGGCAAGGAGATTAGGGTCACCAAGGGGTCCAATGATATCAAAAGTCACATGGAAAAAGGCCATGGGGAGGACATAGGATGAAGTGAAGAAGTAAGAGAATGAATCTTGTCGGCGTGCAGTTGGCACTTAACACACCTTCGAACATAGATCGAGCAGTCCTCTTCTAAAGTGGGTCAATAGAAACCTAGCCTAAGAATCTTCTTAGCTAGCATCTGACTGTTCACATGGCCACCACACACTCCTGAATGTGCCTCTTCTACAATCTTCCAAGATTCATCATCGTCAAGGCACCTTAGCAAAACACCGGTGAGGCCTCTTCTGTAGAGCACACCTCCAACCAAAGTATATCTCTGAGCCACTCTCCTAATTGTCTTCCTTTCTTCTGCAGTGGCTTCTTCAGGATAGGACTGATCGTGGCAATACCTAGCAATCTCATAATACCATGGTTTCTCCTCGTCAGCTAGTTCTTCTTCCCAATCCATCAACATAATTTCCTTACTCTTAATGATTTCACCTTCCTTAACCTTCTTAAGCACCTTCTCCTGCACACTAAGAAAAGCTGGATCATGTATAGCTGGAGTGTGGCGCTTATGGACAATAAAGGAATGAAAGTCTTGCTCAGGGAGGAAAACCAAAGAGGAAGCAAGGGAAGCAAGAGCGTCAGCTAAAATGTTCTGGTTGCGAGGAACGTGGACAAAGATCAGTTTAGTGAAGAGCTTGGCGTAAGCAGAGACCAATTCCTGGTAGGGTTTGAGTTTCAGATCAATAGTGCGGCATTTGACGAGCACTTGGTGGAGAATCAGTTGACTATTGTCCACAATCCGCAATTGGGTGACACCAAATTGATGTGCGGCTTGGAGGCCGGCTAGAAGAGCTTCATACTCAGCTATGTTGTTGGTGACAGGAAAAGTGAGCTGAGCAGCAAGTGGGATGGTGACACCCTCGGGCATTAGAAGGACCATGCCGATACCCTTACCGAGAGAGTTGAAAGCCCCATCAAAATGCAACGTCCACATAGCATCGGAAGGTTGATTAATGGACATCAATTCTTCATCTGGGAACTCTGACTGAACAGGATCAAAACGGGGTATGGGATGATGAGCAAGATGTTCTGCGATGGCATAGCCTTTAATCACCTTTTGCTGAATGCAAATGATGTCAAACTGAGAGAGGAAGCTTTGCCATCGTGCTAATCGATCAGTGAGGATAGATTTTTCAAGAAGGAATTTGATAGGGTTCATGCGTGCAATCAAGTGAACCTCGTGGGCTAAGAAATAATGCTTGAGCTTCTGAACTACCTAGACTAAAGCTGCGCAGGTCTTCTCCATAGCCGTATACTTCTACTCATAGGGGTTGAGAAGCTTTGACAAGTAGTAGGCTGCCCTCTCCTTACCTTCTTCATCAACCTGTGCAAGGACAGCACCTACTGAGTCATCCAGGATCGAAATGTAAAGAACTAGTGGTTTGCCTGGAACTGGCGGCCTCAAGACAGGAGGACTGGACAGATAGTCCTTTAATCCGTCGAAAGCCTCCTAACACTTGTCATCCCAACTAAATTTAACTCCCATCTTAGTAAGCTCATAGAACGGCCTACACCTTTGTGAATGCTGGGAGATAAACTGGCGTATAAACTGCAACCTCCCGACCAGTCCTTGAACTTCCTTTAAATTCTTGGGAGGAGGCATTTCCCTGATAGCCTTCACCTTGTTGGGGTCAATCTCGATACCCCTATTATTGACGATAAATCCTAACAACTTCCCTGATGAAACGCCAAATACACACTTCTTGGGGTTCATCTTCAATTTATATTCTCATGATCTCTGCAAGACCTTAGCCAGAACCCCAGGGTGCTCGATCCTTGTCCTTGACTTCACTACCAGGTCATCAACATATACCTCAATGTATATATGGATCATGTCATGAAAAATTACCATCATAGCTCTCTGGTATATAGCTCCGGCATTCTTAAGCCCAAAGGGCATGACCACGTAACAATAAGTGCCCCAAGGTGTAGTGAACGAGGTCTTCTCCTGATCTTCTTCAGCCAAACGGATCTGATTGTACACTGAGAAGCCATCCATAAAAGAAAGGGTCTCGTACCCTGCCGTATTATCAATCAGGACATCAATATGAGGGAGGGGGAAATCATCCTTAGGACACGCGCGGTTGAGGTCCTAGAAATCAATGCAAATCCTGACTTTACCATCATTCTTCATGACCGGTACAATGTTAGCCACCCAGTTGGGATAGAGGACGACTCTAACGAATCTAGCCTTGTGGAGCTTATCGGCCTCTTCTTTCATTTTCAATGCCATGTTTTGGTGGAAACGCCCCAACCGCTGCTTGACCGGAATGGACCCTGGCTTAAGTGTGAGTCGATGTTCTACAAGCGCAGGGTCCAATCCTGACATATCCTCATAACTCCACGCGAACGTGTCCTTATACTCTTGGAGAACTAAAACGAGCGCCTCTTCTTCAGAAGGCGGCAAATTTTCCCTGATGAGGACAATCCTAGGGTCTTTCTCAGTACCCAGATTAATTTCTTTGGTTGGTTCTTCTACTGAGGCTGACGGTTCATCAAATCTCCTCATGCCACTGGCAAAAGCGTCAGCCTCGTCCTCATATTCTTCATATTCCTCGTCCCCCTCTTCAACAGGGTCTTCTTCATTCATGATTTCATACACGTCAAAACCTTCATTGAAGACTCCTGAAACCTCATATTCAATTTCTGGCAAGATGACTGGATCCTCAATAAATTCAGGGATGGCTAAGATTGCCTGACACCTCCTGGCTAGTTCTCTCAAAAACCTGTGAGGAATCTGCTTACCCTTGGCTTTCCTAGCAACTACCCCTGGACTCTTAATACTAGAAGCAGAAGAACAACTAACCTGACTCCTAGACTCTGACGAAGAGGAGGAAGAAGGGAAAGAACCGGATACAGAGGGAGGTACAGAGGTGGACCCCTCGCCAGAGTGGTAGAAGAAGTCCACTAGGGGGCCTTGAACGGGTGGCCCTTGGATCGGGGCGCACTCATGGAGAAGGTAAGAGGTTTCCTCAATGAAAATGTGGGAGGTGGATTGGAGAGTTGGAAAATTGACATTTTTTTTTTGTTTTGGTTTTCAGAGATAACAAAGCAACAGGCGGAAGGAGAAGCGGATGACGTTGAGGAAATAGAAAGATTGGAAAATTGTTGGAGCAAATCTGGGTTGGAATTGATCAATTGCCCACGTGGGGGCGTGATGGTAAGTTGAGAGAACTACTCATTGAGTAGAGGAATAGTGAGTGAAATTTGAGAGAAATCTGGATTGATGGATATCATGACCGCGGGTGGTCTAGGAATATTGCTGAACAGCCTGGAATAAGCTGCACGGATCGAAGATGGATGAATAGAATGTAAAGAGAAAAGGCTGGCCCACAGCCTATCCACAGTGAAGCCCTCTTCATACGGCACGTCCGACTCACCTGTGTCTATATAGTTACTCAACAGCTGTCTTTTATCTGTAATTGCAGTTGGCTTCTCAATCACATCATGCACCAGCGGCGGCCATTCTGGATCTGTTGGCATAAATAGTCGACTCAGAGATACAGCAATGTCCTCCATGTCGAACCATCTATACCATTCACATTCTGGATCATCCATTTTCTTCTTTTATCTGGCCTCAGAGCCTCTAGAGCTTTATATGAAACCAGTGGGGCCACATGCCTGGCAAACTGTCTGGCATGCACATCTTGGCAATCCAGAACGGAAGTGAGAATCGTGGCCTGTTCTTCTATCTGCTCAGTAGGTCCCTTCACAAAATGCGTATAAAGAGACCACATAAGAGGCCGTCTGTTTGGTTTGAATGTGGACGTCATGGCGGTCCATAACTCTGCCTCAGTCTCAGCTGGCTCTTTCTTGTCTTGCCCTTTGTAACCAAGGCTGCCTCTGGGAATAAGCTTCTGGTTCCTAACGGCCTTGGTTCTGCCTTGTAAATTGACTCCAAGGCCCTTGCCGGACCTATACCCCATTTTCATCATAATGTTCCATCCTGGGGTAGTTAGCACACTTTTCTTCTTCTTTGGAGTCGATGTTGATGTGCATACTGCAGCTTGTGGCTTCAAAACATCATGCCGCTGGTCGGCAAGATCCAGAATTGACAGTAACGGCATGTTTGACGGCGAAATAGAAGGTACTGAGGTAGCTAACAAAATATCTGCCGTGGGTAGGATGGGCATACTAGTCACCTTAACGATGCGCCCCTTATGTGAAAATTTGATACACTGGTGTTTGGTAGAAGGGATGGCATCGAGTGTCAAAATGTAAGGACGCCCCAAGATAGCATTGAAGGTGGGGTCCATATCAAGCACATGGAAGTTTACGGTGACAGATGAAGGGCCCAGCCCTACTTTCAACGTGACCATACCCATCGGTGGCTTCTTAGTGTTATCATATGCTGTCACTATGATGGATGACGGGCGAACTTCTGACTCTGGAATGCCACATTTCTTCAATGTACTGGGCGGTAAGACATTAATAGATTCACCAGTGTCCACCAAACACTGGCTGACAACCACTTTGTTTATATTAACTGTGATGCACAAGGCATACGTTCTCGCTGGTTTTGGTGCTAGTTCATGTTCATGAAACACAATCGCGGGCTGATCCCCCGCTGGTGTCAACACTGAAGTGATTTGCTCGGCCGAGATGTCCTCATTGACCATCACCTTCTGCAAATATTGCTGCAAAGCCAACTGGTGAGTGGTCGATCTCCTGATCAGCTCTAAAATGGAGATCCTGGCCAGTGTTCTATCCAAATGCTTTAACAAATCATATTCCGTCCCCGGGACGAGCTCTGGCTCTTGTACCTGCTACTCTTCCTGCCCCTGCACGGGCTCCTGTTGTCTCTGTTGGGGGAAAACCCGATGAAACATCCGCCCACTGTGGAGCACCATAGTCTGTGATGGTTGCGCCTCCGTCGGACTGAAAATGAGTGGAGGGTTGGTAGAAGAAGAGGGTATGTCAGAATTGGGGATTTGAACAGGAGGAGCCGGTTGGGGCATTCTGACAAGGGGTCTTCTCGGCTGAGTATAAGCGAGGGCTGGAGCAGGAAGTGGATTAGAGAGAACGGGAGCTGGTGAAGGGGGCATGTGGGATGCCAAATGGGTGGTGGGAACTGGGGTTCGGATTAACAAAGGTCTCGGGGTGGGGGCGTTTGGTGTAAAAGGTGATAGAGGTGAGGTACGGAGAAGAAGCGACCTGGAAGGCATGGAGGTGGTGGAAACTGGCGGGGTTTGTGGAGTGAGTGAAGAAGGAGAGAACGAATGAGCAAAGGCCTTTGCAGTGGGGGAGTTGAATAAGAGGGAACTTGATTGGTTGTTCGTATTAGTGGCCTGGAGTTTTTTGGAACTGGAGGTTGGTTGGTTCTTAACAAACGAGGGGATTTGTTAGGATTTTGGTGATTGAAGGAGGCGACGGAAGCGTTTTCTAGGTGCCACCCTTGACCTCTCTCCACCTCGTGGAAAGTGGTGACATGGTTGACCTGTTGGTTCTGGTGCTCCGGTAGTGGGTTTTGAACAATCCCCATCTCGGCTGTGCTGCTTGCGCCTGCTGCTGCGGATCCTGCTGTACTGGCTGTTGCTGACCTTGCAGAGCCGGTTGCTGTTGACGTGGCGGCCTCCTTGCCTTCACGGCACTGACGGCTTTCCTCATCTCATACCAATCGATGCCTCCTTGATCATTCAAATGATAAATGTAATCTTTAAACTGGAAGCAATAATCTATGTTGTGCCCCGGCTGTCGGTGGTAGATACAATACCGAGAGGTGTCGGCATTCGGCGCCCAAGTCACCCTTTCTCTTGGTAGAACGAGCAGGTTGGCGGCCATAAGGGCGTTGAAAATGTCAGGGAGGCTTTCAGGCAAGGGAGGATACTGGGCTCTTTTCGGGTCTACCGGTCTTCTAGGTTGTTGCAGGTCATAGTTGGCTGGTGGGGGCACATTATGGTATTGCCTGGGAGCTGGGGGATTCGGGTTTTGCGGAGGAGGTTGAGGCCGGAAGAGTTGCTGGTGCGGTGTTTGGTTAGGAAAAGAGGGTTGCTGGAATTGTTGTGGTGGCCTTTGGTTACGTGGTTGTAAAGGGTGGCCGATAGCACTAACCTGCTTGTTTACAACGACACCCTCAGTAGTGGGGCCTCCGCTATTCACCAAATTGCCCTTCATGGGCGCTCTCGGCTTCTGGTCAAATATAGAGAGAATAGGTGAGTCTTTCATCTGTGTCTGAATATAACTCGCCCTCTCATACAATTCCTCCATCGTATTTAGCTTATTCATTGCTAGAATGTGACAGAACTGAGGCATAGCATTTGAGACTATCATCTTAACTTGTTTCGTCTCCGAGAGCGTGTCCCTCAACTTCTCAGCCATCGACCTCCATCTATCAGCAAATTGAACAAAATCTTCATCCGGCTTCATCTTCTCAGCAACCAGATCGGTAACAGACAAAGAAGGGCCCACACGGTCTCTATACTTCTGCAAAAAATCTTCTCTTGACAATATCAAAATCACCGGCCTCGGTTGGCTCCAAAGAATAGAACCATTCAAGAGCCGGGCCATCTAGAGATCTCCTGAACAAATAGGTCAAAGATGCCTTATTATTCTGCCAGAAGGAGGTTTCATATAAAAAGTCCTTTAAATGAGTGAACGGGTTTCCCGTTCCATTGTACCGGCGGAAGGTCGGCATTTTTGATGGTGGCAAATGAAATAATGGCAGAGTTGGCACAACAATTTCTGGAGCATCCTTAGGAATGGACATCTTCTTAATCTGTTCTTCCATGTTTGCTATCTTCTTCAGCAGGACGTCCATGTTGGACTCGGCTGGGGCCGGATTGGAAGGGAACTAGTTTGGCAAAGGTTTCCTTAGCAGCGACTGAGCTGGTGGATTTTGGGGTTTAGCAAAAGAATAAGCCGCCGGGATGGGGGTTGCACGACGGGAAGAGACGACAGCCTGGTTTGCTTGATGGACCGCTTGGTCCTTTTGAGAACTGACTTGATGGCCACTTGCGGCCTGAAGGGGGTTCGAGGAGGAAGAAGGGACAGACTTTCCCTTCAAGGTAGCCTGGATCTTTTGGCACTGTGCCTCATCCAGTTGCGAGAGAGCATTGATAAGATCATCAACGTTGAGGGAGGAGGCAACTCCTCCGGAGGTGGATTGGGGTTGAACTTGGGATGATGCGGGGTCTCCCACCTGACTAGTGTCGACCATGTAGACCTGGGGATTCTGGAGTTGGGGAGTGAAATAATGAGTGGGAGCATGGTCTCCCTGAAAGTTGACTTGTTGACCTGGAGGGGGTGGGTAATAAACTGGGACGTAGCTCCCCTCCGCCTGGTACTGTTGCTGGGAGAGCTCAACGGTTTGCTCATACTCACCGACTTCCTCGTCTTGGAACTGCTCTAAGCTGGCCATCTCTAGAGTTTTACCTGACCTGAGCATCATGTCTACAATGACTGTGGGAAAGAGGTCTAACTCAAATAAGTGCAATTTGGTCAAAGACCAGAATCAATAAAATGATAGCAGTATGATCACCCAAAGTCTAACACAACCACATCTAACCGAACATCCAAGTCCAAACTATGCAACAAAGAAGTTGTGATGCATTAAACGCCCAGATTTTAGGGGTTTTATCCAATTAAAGATGTCTTCAATTGTGCATAGACAAGGGGTTTTCACACACTGTGATGAGCTAAATTCCAATTTGAGTTTTCCGTCGGGAACCTAAATTTCACTCTCTCAACCGCAAATAGGTTCACTAACGTCCGGGGTGCTCCAAGGTACAACCTGCCTAGCTTCCGTGAGAGAATCCACGGGTGCGAGGGCTTACGGAGGTCTTAGACAAATAGGTGCCAGTCCAAAGAGACGGAATGTTCAATGGAGAGCCCCTATAAGTCCAAGAAGGGTAGGGATCCTAAATAGGGTAGAGGGAGGAGGTCCCCCGACGGAGATGCAACAGTAGATGATATCCTCAATATAGCAAGCAACAGTATCAGCAATACAGCAGTGATGGAACAGGAGGTAAGCACAGTATAATAGACACTGTAAAGGATAAATATGAAATAAACCGAGAGATAGCAAGAGTAGATGGCAGGTATCAAACCAAACACAGGATAGCTAAACAGATACCCAATAGCACCAAAGTATAGCAGGAGCAACAACTAGCCAGCAGATGCTGTGAAATGATGATAGCAATAATGTAACAGGAGCAGCAAGCAGGGTCTTCAGTTAGCCAAACACTCTCGGGTGCCAAATTGCAAACAGACAGTAACGGGGGGCGCCGCAGCACGACTGATGAACAGAGAAATGGCGTCCACTAGGAAGAACGCTAACTGAAATAGCGCCTATGCTGACAGGCATTGATTCAAAACATATTTTTCTTTTCTCTTTTTTAGCAGATGAAATGACGCCTTCTCCGAGAGGCGCAGATAACAAAATATCAAAAAAAACAAAAGGATTTGATGCCCTCCAGAGGGGACGCAGATCATGCAAATTTGAGACAATGAACGATGGTAAATAAAATAGCACCTATCCAGAAGAACGTTAAAAGGGATGAGCGCCCTGGATGTTGGACATCAATTCCTTGACACCACTAAAAAACACACAATCAATCAAACAGACGATCAACAAGCAACGGGCTCACAGATCAGTAGCAGGGTGATGTGCATGTGGTGCACCAAGGAGATAAGGGAAAAGGATGTCACGTGGGGCAAATGAGGAGTGGCACACGTGGGTGCCGATGAAAGGGGTAATCAAAAGAAGGAACACCAAGGGTCCCACCGTGATCGCCAATCTGTGAACGCTGTCACTTGGAGACGATTGCGTGATTAAAGTGTGTTTTAAATGTAACACTAAAGGTGTGACTAAGATGAGCACGTGGTGCACGAAGAGGAAAGGGGCATGTGGTGCTCTAATGGATCGTGATCACCAGAGGAGAGGAAACTCCTCAAATAAATAAGAACAAGAAAAAAAATGAAAGATCGCGGTACCTGTGAATGGGAGAAGCGTGGGTCCTTTACTTCCTCTCGAATCGGCCGGCCGACCAAGAGGGCTCCTTCCACTTTGATTACCCTGAATGCAAAGAGAAAACAAATAAATGGAACCAGATTAGTTGAGTGAACAGTGTAGCATATGCTCAAACAAGGAATGAAAATGTGCAATCATAGGCCGGAACACACCTGGATGGTGGTTTTTAAACCCCTTTAAGTGTTAAGGGATGGGGAATGCATGCAATAAAAAATAGAG
Source organism: Amorphophallus konjac (assembly GCA_022559845.1). NCBI lineage: Eukaryota > Viridiplantae > Streptophyta > Magnoliopsida > Alismatales > Araceae > Amorphophallus > Amorphophallus konjac. The sequence continues at coordinate 122,680 of JAHNEJ010000757.1, read as the reverse complement.
CCTAAGTGATCTGGGGTGGCCAGATGTGATGTGCTATGATGATTATGAATGGTGAAATGCCGTGAACACGCAAAGAAATGAAAATCAAAATGAGAGATAGAGAAGAGAAATGAGGGTGATCTCCCTCCACCGGGGTGCACTGCGGTGAAGAAGCTTTTGGCAAGGAGAAGTGGAGGAAATCACAACCAACGTGAGCTATGAGATCTCCTTCTACTGTTTTCTTTCTGGCTGTTCCTCGTGTAACTCTGTAACTCCTCTCTTTTCTTAGCTCTGTAATTCCTCTTGCCTCTCGCGAACGCTCTAAAAAAAGGGCACTTATAGGGAACGTGAATGATGCCAAGGTAACAATAGAAAGGGAATGGGAAATGGCAAGGTTGCCTCTCAGGGAGAAATGGCAGGTTACGAGAAGCGGCAACAGTCAACTAGGGAAGGAGATCTTGATCGGCAAAAATGGAATGGGAAAAGGCGCCCACACATACATGCGCTATTTGAAACAGTGCCCAATAAGGAGAACGCCAATTCTTGGAGCAAATTTGGTAATATCTGGACTTTCCAAAATAAATAGCGTTCACATAATTAGGCGCTAATTAGAATGTCGTTCCGGCGGAGGGGCGCTCATTCTTAACTGCTATTTATTAAAGAAGATAAATGCTCCCAGAATAGGCGTCCGCCCAAGAAGGCTCTAAAAATAAATAGCATTCGTTATAGAGGGCGCCATTCAGACAGGATATCCAAAAATAGAAATATTCATCCCGTTCAATCCTAAGATGGAATCCACCTGGGACATTGTACAGAAACATGAGATTTACACATGCCAATGTCATTTTTAGCGTGTCTACAATGGGCACGCTAATCGAGGTAACACGGCACCTCCAGACACCCCAGAAACACAGACACGGAACCCACGGGGTGTCCGGGACACTCACGAGGCCGATGTTCAACCACTGGGTCACAACCGGGTCGACCGGAGACCAACACAACGCGAACCCGACATCGCGAACATGGAAATCTCCTAGTGGTCTAACCTTAAACAGCCACAAGGGCTAGCGGTTCAACATTAGGACGCCACAAGGACTATAGCGGTCCAACATTAGGTCGCCACCCCCTGGGTTGCGAAGGCACAGGCGGTCCTAAATAGGGCTGCCAAAAGACATGAGGCGGGCGTACCCTCAGCCGCCAGACCCAAAAGCCTCCAATGGTCAAAAACCAACGGTCAAAATGCCTCAAAGGCCACGCCGACCAACTGGACTTAGCGATCGGACCTTCGGCCGCCACCTGGGCTCTGGCGGCTCATCGTGAGGCCGCCAGGCCCAACCCACGCACGGAAAGGTTGAAACGGTCGAACGGGTACCGTCAGAAGGATGTGGCGGTCACTGGAAGGACCGCCACACTTCCAAAAAACCGAGAACGGCGAGAAACGCCCCAAAAATCCGATCCATGCCCCAATCACCGCCGGGTGATGGGGAAACAAAGGGGTATCCATCCCCAAGCCCCTATGCATGCATCTAAACCCCTAGAACGGCCAAAAACGCCGCGAAACGAGAGATCCGGCTCACACCCCAAAAATATGGATTTTTCCCAAAAAGTTCAAATAAGCCCGCTTGGCTCACCACGGCCTACAAAACTCGCGAAAAGGAAGTGCACAAGCTGGGAGTCCATCTCCCTACCTCCACCAAAGATTCGACGCGCCATGGATGCCGATCCACGAAGAAAACTCCACGAAACCCTCGCCGGTTCACGAACTCGCACCCGAGCTTCACCGCGCCACCGGCCCTCGATCCTCGACCCGTTCCTCGTTCCTCGCCTCCCGCCATCACCACCTCGCCCTCCTCCGCCACCGTCGGCCACCCGGGGAGAGGGGGAGAGAAAGAGATGAGAGAGTGTGATAAAGAGAGAATGAGGAGGGGGAGAGGGAAAAGGGGTTAATATATAGAAAAGCCCAAAAATTGTAGAAATTCAAAAAATTATGAAAAATTACCTCCACGATCCTCGAGAAGAGCACATCGTGCCGGTACTGTCCCGGAGTCAGAGAACGTCACGGTTTGCCCTGCACAGAGTTTTGAAGGCACATCAGGGAAAAATACGTGTAAAACACAAAATACACTCCGAGACCCACTAAAATGATCCGAAAAATATTCGAAAAATCTGGGGCGTTACAACCAAGCTCCCTAACGTGCTCGTGCCAGCGAGCACTCTGCACCATAAGGTTGACAACAGTCGTGACCCCTGGCAATCCTACCGTCAAATCCTCGGGCCGCGAGGACTGACTACGTGCAGGGGCCCCCAGCGAAGGAAGAGAACCAACTGCGGCGACAACAGGAGCTTTGCCCCTTTCACGCCCCCGCCCTCCGGAGGCGGGCGCCGGAGCAACAGCTACCGGCACTACAGGTGACGGCGATGGGGGAGCACAGGGGGGAGGCGCCCAGAGGAAGATGGGGGACGACTCCTGGCCGGGGTTGAATATCTCCCTCTCTTCCTCGGCTGGCGGCGCCTATCCATCTCTGCCAGCTCGTCATCAGTCAGAGGGATTCGGCTACTGCCAGCCATGGCCGACTCTTCACCAGATGCACTAGGGGTGGCGTCCGGAGAACTCCGCCGAAGATTGGGCCCTCCGCTGGCCACAGACGCTTCAGGTGAGCGGATTAGAGGAATACCAACTGGTGTCAAATACTGCAACCTCCCCGGGGTGAACGCAACCTGGGCTTGGGGGGCGACGACCGACACCTGACCTGCTCCCAGAGCGACATGATCCACGGGGTGTGGAGCAAGTCGCGGCAACTGGACGGTCTTGTAGGTCCAACCCTGCGCTTCGGCTACCCCTGGAAACAGAGTGAGGTTAGTCGAGCACCAACTACTACCGACGCGACCCTACGGAGAAATAAAGACAGTACCCTACGGCAGCGGAAGACACAACCCCAGCTCCCGGAGCAACGCCGGGGTCAGAACGAGGTCTGCATCAGCAAGGGGATATCAAAAAATAGCCTTCAACTTCCGACGATCCTCGACACTGAGGGAAGGCTTCGAATCACGCCAAGGGTGAGAAAAGCCACTACGCATCCAACTATCGGAGGCCCTTTCCCAGTCCTTCGACTTGATGAGGTACACGTACCGCTCCGCCCAGCCTTTGCGGTTGGACGCAGTACGGGAGACTGAGATGAAATGGTCGCGGGCACGAGCCTTGAAATAGGCGAAATAGGTGTCAGACGGACAACTCTGGAGGAGGAAGAAGTACCGGAATAGATTGACACTCGGTTCCACTGACGCTCTGTGGCACGCATAGACAAACCAACAGAGGATGCTATAAGAATTGGGGGTTATTCTCCCGGGATTCCGTCCATAGTGATGGAGGACAGATTCGATGAAGGGGTGCACTGGAATACAGAGGCCCGCCTGGAAGGAGGCCACCGGAATCATGATCCCGCCGGAAGGGTGACTCATTATATCGTCTCCCACAGAGGGGAAGATGATGTCGTATTCAGGGGGAATCTGGAAGGCCTCCCGCAGGCCATAGATTACCCTATAGGCTACTAAGGGTGGGGAACCAGGCCGACTAGTGCCCGCACCCAAGGTGCTCGGCACATCGCCCCGACCATGAAGCATCTCCTCCGAAGAGGAAGAATCGACACTGAGAACTCTCCTACGCGGAGGCATCCCTACAGACAAATGAAAAATACAGGGAAGGAAGGATCCTCACCAGGCAAAGGGAGGAAGACGCCTACAACGAAGCGCGACAACTGGCAAGATGTGGGTACAGTTTTGCGAAGAGGTCTCGCAGCAGTCCTTATAACCGCCCACTACGGGTCGATGTCATCCCCTGAAGGGTAGGTGAAAGGACGCCGGCCGCTACGGCGGTACGGCTACCCAGGCCAGGGGACCGTTCTGAGCCCACAACGGGACAAGACCTAGGGTCATCATTGTCAGCGTGGCCTCTACCACCGTCAGAGGCGCCTTGCGCGCCAAGCAGGTCTCGAAGCCACCAACTCCTACTGCACGAGGATATCGCCTTCGGATCATACACTCTAGAAGAACCCTCTCTTAGACTACTCTCAGCCCCCTGCAGAAGTGCTCGGCAACCGAGAGTAGGGGAGAAGTGAGTTGGGTAAATCCGGTTTGACCCAGGAACGGCCCAGTGACAGGCGGCCCACTAAGATTCATGCGCGTTAAGCCCAGCCAAGAGGCGAGCGCCCACGTTCAATCCAATAAGAGGAGGTTCGGCCCAACAAAGCGTTGGATTCCACGACGCACGACGGACCTGGCCCAAGCGCAGTTCTCGCCGGAGGACACTTCCACGACCGACCGTTGCCCTCATGACGTCGGCCTTGACCCCGTAACGGGCAAGTACGCGCCACGAGCGCCGTGAGACTCGCCCAGGGACCGGCCGGCGCCGAGGCTATCGGCCCCCAACGGGAAACTCCCACCAACATAGCGGGGGAACGTTACTCTACTAAACGGATCCTTCCCTCCCAAGGGATGAGGTCCCTCGCTCCAGGACAACCCATATAAAAGGGATATCGACAAGAGAGGAGAGCACGGTAGATTCTTCTACTAAACCCCATACTACTACGCAAGAGGATACGGTGGAGACTTCCGCCACAAGAGCTTACTACTGAGAAGAGAGCAATCGACCCTGCTACTACGACAGAGAGGCAACCCGCAGCGACTAGAGAGAATCTTCCTCCGACACGGCCTTACCACCCAGCAAGCACTCTCCGAGTACCCGCTGGAAACGGCGAGCACGCGTACAGGGGACCTACACGCCTCTCAGATCATCTACTACGGCCTCTACTCTTCTCTTACTTCGCTCTTCTCTATTGCTTATTGATCCCTTGCTGACTTAAGTATCGGAAGGTTGTCCCCTGGGATAACACCTGGGACTCCTTCTAACGCCCTTCTGATTTCTTGGTGTGTGCAGGCCTCCACGGATGTGAGATGACTTCCCTAATAAATAAATAGAGAAGGTGGTACGTGACCTAAGAGCCATTTTCCTGCCACTATAAAGTGTATTTGAAATATTAAAATCATTTGAGACTTTTTGTCGAAATGTAAGGTTGAATGTTGTTATAAAATACTCCAAATATATATAGATGGCCAAGAGATCAAAAGAGCCGAACAATGGTGGAGATGGCACGTGGCTAGCGACATGGTATAGGTAAAATTAAGGACTTCCAAATTGCTTTTGGGCTGAAACGGTAGCCGTGCAATGTGTTTGTTGAACATTTTGCCCACATAAGTCGTTTAAAATCAAATATGACATATAACGCATGTAAAGGTAGAAACTCTCCGGAAACCATTCAGGAACTTTTGGATTGATAGCCTATACCTATTTTGACTAGCTACCACTAAAACTCAACGGAAAATTGGTAGGGAGTATGCATATTAATTTATATACTTACCAGTCCAACCTGTAAGGCTTATTCATATATTTGCCTTGTAACTCAAAAGGATGGGAAGATACTTGCTAGCTGAAATGTTGTATTAAATGAAAACTCACGTTGGTAGATAAATTTTAAGGGCCTCTTTGATAACATATTAGGATAAATTATATGAGATGGATCAGGGTGAATTATTCCTTAGATTTATCTTTTTTGAGTTTGACAATTTATTCTTACTCTGAGAATAACTCATTCCATGTGAAATGGTAGAATGAGTTACTCTTAGAATAAATGCCTTATTCTTAACCGATCCTAAATAACTTAACCCTGCTATCAAACTAGGTTAATGGGGTGTTTGGTTGCTCTTTTCTACCTCTTTTTTCTCTCAATTTAAAAAAAAAAGTAAGAGATCTTATAACCATGTTTGATATGTCTCTCCTAAATTTTAGAGAGAGAATCTGCTCCCGTGTAAATCTTCCTAAAAAAAAAAAACAACACTAGACCAAATTTTTTTTAAAAAAACACTCACGACGTCCCTCTCTCCCACTAGTGAACCCGTCCCCCCCCTCCGGCTCCCCCCTCTGCCCGCAGCCCCCTCCGGCTCCCCCCGCAGCCCTCCCCTCCCCTCCCCCCCCCTCCCCCCCCCTCCTACTCCCCCCTGCGCCCGCAACCCCCTCCGGCCTCCGGCTCCCCCCGCAGCCCTCCCCTCCCCTCCCCCCCTCCTACTCCCCCCTGCGCCCGCAACCCCCTCCGGCCTCCGGCTCCCCCCCTGCGCCCTCCCCTCCCCCCCTCCGGCTCCCCCCTGTGCCCGCAGCCCCCTCCGGCCGACAGCCCCCTCCCCCCCTCCGGCTCCCCCCTGCGCCCGCAGCCCCCTCCGGCCGACAGCCCCCTCCCCCCCTCCGGCTCCCCCCTGGGCCCGTAGCCCCCTCCGGCCCCATGCAGCCCTCCCCTCCCCTCCCCGGCAGCCCCCTCCCCCCCCCCTCCGGTTCCCCCCCTCCGCCCGCAGCCCTCTCCGGCTCGCCCCCTGCGCCCTCCCCTCCCCGGCAGCCCCCTCCCCCCCTCCTGCTCCCCCCCTGTGCCCGCAGCCCCCTCCGGCCCCCTGCAGCCTCCCCTCCCCTCCCCGGTAGCCCCCTCCCCCCCCTCCGGTCCCCCCCTCCGCCCGCAGCCCTCTCCGGCTCCCCCCCTTGCGCCCTCCCCTCCCTTCCCCGGTAGCCCCCTCCCCCCCCCTCCGGCTCCCCCCCTGCGCCCTCCCCTCCCCTCCCCGGCAGCCCCTTCCCCCCCCCCCTCCGGTTCCCCCCTCCGCCCGTAGGATCTAAGTCGTCGCCCATCGAGTTGTACCTATGGGAAGGAAGATGATGCCAGACATAACAATATAAATTTTAAATATTATATCAATGATGTCAAACATAAACGGTTAACTTTTATCAATTTTAAAATTTAAATTAAAAATTAACACATCACAATTTTTTAGATAGAAATAGTTAAAAAAAAATTTATTCTCAAACACCCTATAAAGATGAGTAAGCAGAATAACTCATCTTATTCTTTTTTATTCTGATATCAAAGTGGCCCCGAGGCTCTCCAGAAAACTCTCTCAAAAAGAGATCTCCCGCAAGAAGGTTGCACACAAGTGTGACTAAAAATGGTGATCGACTTTTGATGTCCTCGTCCGGTCAATATCATGTTCTATTTATAACCTAAAAAAATGTACGAAGGAAGTGTCTTTATGATTGGTAAGTAATTGATCTCCTTCAAAATAATTGTTCTAAAAAAAGAAGAAGATGCTTCTTTAAAACAAAAGTAAAAAAAATGTCCTTTGTACTACTAAACATCACATCCGTGGCACATGGGCGGCTTTTATTCTTTGAGCATTTGCTGGGGTAGCTTGGCATGCGAAGGGCATAATCACATGACCTTTTTTTTTTTTTGGCAACTAATTTTAGCAGTTGCTCCGTCGAGTAGATTCATCTACTCTGAGTGCATTTTTAAAATGGAAACTCTCCCATGGCGCAAAATTAAAGATGGCATGCATGGGGACAATTATTATTATCTCAATATCAATTTTTTATTGAAAGGATATTCGGGTAAAGACCACCATCTACTCGATGTTCTCATAAGAGGACTAAAAAATATTTAGGCCGGAACGATGAAATGGCAACTAACATCATGGAAACGATTATCATTCGGAACCACGCAACATCGACTTCATTTTTGTAAACATATATAATGATGTTTCTTTATGAAAGTTCTATGCAAGGAGAATATTTTAACGTAGATTTGTTCGTCACTTCGGTACGAAAAATCAATTGTACGATAAGTAGTCTCGATTGGACAAATCTAAAAGTGGAGATTTTAGAGTGAATAATTGAAAAAGAAGCCGCCACGAAATTCTTATTATAAGAAGACAATTGTATCCTTGTATTATTTCTCTAGACCTCTTTAATCACATACTCTAAAATAAAAGATGAGAGCAAGATTTATGTCAATTGTTCTGGAGATTAAATTCCTCTGAACCATAGATCATCAGACACTACCTCGACGAAGAGCTAACATAGTAGATGCCACTTAAAAGAAGAACAACGTGAATCTACCCCAACTTTCAAACAACTCAGCATCTTCATCGAAAAATGTAAAAGATGTCAACAAAAAAATCGGGATTCTACCCTTCATATGCTGAACTACTGTAGCAAATGCTCGAAGAATAAAAGCCGCCCGTATGTCACACATGATGTTTTGTACAAAGGACAATTATTTTTACTTTTTTAGAAGAACCATATTATTTTCACCTGTAAAAATGCTTTGGGAAAGATATTTCCTTTGGTTTTCTAGAAGGCACATCCTTTTTCCACCTATAAAGATAAAGATGCTAGCTGTAGGATAATTATTTCGAAGGAGAACATATGATTTCCAATTGTAAAGATACCACCTTCGTACATTTTTAGGGTTATAAATAGAATATACTCTGGACCGACCAAGATATCGAAAGTCGATCTAAGGTTCGGCGGATCGTTCGTCCCGTCCATCTCGATTTTTGACTGAGACGGGACGAGTCGGTACTATTACGTACCGAGATAAAAAATTATATTATATATATATATGTTACGTTATAAAATAACTCAAATCATGTTATATCCCAGTTGATTAGGTGTTGTGCGATTTTAATCGACATCTATGGTTTGAATCCCTTCTCACGCATCGTCTTAAATGTTATTTTTAAAAATAATTTTTCAAAAAGAATTCAAAAAAATACGTCATAACCGAGTTTCGATCTCAAGATGAGACGCTAAATCAACCGACTAATATATTAAATTTGTTATAAAAAATTAAAATAATATATGAAACGACTTGATTGCGTCTTACAGACTGATCGTCTCGGTCTGTAGCTGAGACGGGCCAAGTCACACGAGTCAGACCGTCTCGACTTGATTTGTCAAATCCTAAGTCGATAACATTTTTAGTCACAATTGTGTGCAACCTTCTTGCAAGAGTTTTCCCAATAGTCTTACAAATTTGTCCCCCTTCTAGTTGTAGAATTAAGCAATTATCATACCGTCTAAAGTTGTATAATATTATATTGTAATCTTGTAGAGTGATATTATAGTGTCACTCTTTCTACTATCTAATTTGTCATTCTCATCTAAACCTAAGCCATATGTGTGATGGGAGACTTGATACGAGGTGAAGTCATCCAATTTAAGACTTACTTTTCTAATTATATGATTTTCAAATTAAATGACGAGAGACAAAATACGTTAAACTAAGCAATAGAAAAAGTGATATTAATAAATATAAATATAAATATATATATAATACTTAAATGATAGTCAAAAAGTTAGGTCCAAAACTATGTTTCCTTTTGTCCTAAATGAAAAGCATTTAAATATTCTTGATGACATCAAATGTTTTTTTAACTTGTATTAATATTCTTCCGGTAACAGTCGAAAAATGATCATCCACTTCTCGAGTCACATGTCCAATAATTTATTTGAATGGAACAAGTAGCCTCACCGAAGAGAGAGATGCAACAACTAAGAAGAGTAAGGAGTCCCGAGAGTTATCTCAGGGGACAATCCTCCGACGATTAAGTCAGACAACTGTGAAACGAAAGGAGAGTGTTAGAGAGAGAGAAAGAACAGAAGGGCTCGAGGGAAGGTGTTCGCCTTATTTTTCCTTATCTTCTGGCTATTGGGCTAGAGTCCTTATACTATCGCCGGGAGAGTTGACTGCTGGGTTGTCGTGGTCGAGGAGACGTAAGCCACCCAGTTCGTAAGCCTGACGAAGTAGGAGACATGGCCGTTGACTTGTCGTTCTCGCCGGAGAGGTAGTTCCACCATTAATGCGACAGTGACACCGACTATTAACGAGGAAGGGCTCGCCAGAGAGGGCGCGTGCCTACCCTGATAGATGGAGAGGCACAGTGTAGGGGGTGTGGTGAGCTGCCTGGCATGGTGGGTTTTTGAGAGTTGGGTCCTTATAACGGGCCGGAGACCGAGTGCTACTGAGGATGAGTCCTCCTCACTTCTTTTTCATTATTATTCCCCGACAATACCTTTTATGTTAAAAATAAAAGTTAAAATAGAATTTCAAACAAAGTTCAACCAAAATATATGTAGACTCACCGGATAACGATAACTTTTAGATCCGATAGTTATGAAAGTCCAATTTGAATGTACCGACTTTGCTTCAAGTTTTGCCGATGATTTAACGTATTCACCTTCGCACGCAGCCAGAAGGCAACCCGTACTCGGATCCAAATCCAAAAACACATACTAGTTTGTTGGTTGTATTACTCCGGTACATTCTCGTATCCGACATATGGTATGGACTGTTTGGTCCGGATCCGTATTCCCCCTCTTTCCCACGTTTTATAAGGTCGCACCAACTTGGAGGGTCAGTGTGGCCCCACAAGGACCGGCCGCCGTTCCGCCATAAAAAACGCCACCAACCCATGTGCGCTTCTCTCTCTCTCTCTGCGCCTCACCTCGTCTCCAGCTTCCACCCACCCCCACCCCCACCCCCACCAAAACGCCTGCAGCAGGAGGCGGCGAAGGAGAAGAAGAGGGATAGGCGACCCATATGGAGACCGGCAGCCTCGCCTTCTCTAGGCTCCGCGCAAGCCACAGTAGCGCTCTCTTCTCCTCGCTGCCCTCCTCGCCCGTCTCTGACCGAAGACCTCATCTGCCCATTCCTTCATCGCTCAAGGTCGCTTACCCCACCCCTGTTCTATCTCTCTTTCTCTCTCTCACCCAGACATGCACGAGGACGATCGGTCTTCACAGTGTAGGGGCTTTTACGCACTGCTTAGTTTTCTAGTATATTGTTCCTGTTCGTGGGAGGAAGGGGGAGATTTGTTCTGCGAGCGTTGGGTCGGATTGGGAACTGGTCGTGGTTGACTTGGTAAATAGAGTCGCGTATTGCAAGGGAAGGGAAAATGTTGCGCATGCGGGGAAAAAGGATATTATTTTTTGCAGTCTTTTTGTTCATCATATGACGTAGTGTTGGAAAAATCCAGGTTCGTTTTGTTGGAATTAGTGGGGTGGTAACTGCATTGGCTTGTTTCACTGCCCCCGTGGTAGGAAAAAAATTTGGGCTTGGCGGTCATAGAGATAAGCAGCTGACATGCGTTTGAATGGCGGATATCTCTTGATATCTAATAATCAGTGGAACAGCTTATAGCACGACCGACACATCCCAATTGCGTCAAATGTTTTGTCCTTTAGGGGGGCAGTAAATTCACAAAGAGTATGGCATTAATGTATCATTATTTCCACTTCGTGGGTTTTTAAACAGACGGAGATGTAGACATTGGGAGCTTTTCTCATCCCTATTGCAAAATTCAGTAGTGGCTGTCTGCAATAACGAATAGGAGCTTTTCTCATCCCTGTCGCGAAATTGAGTAATGGCTTTCTGGAATTTGGAGCTAATGGCCTCATCAATTTTTGAGTGCGTAGACTGTTTTACCTGTTTCCTTTCCGTAGGCCTTCTTTTACTGATGATGTTTATACATTGGTTCTCTGCCATTGGGTATATCATAGTCGGGAAGAGCTGACCATTTCTTGCCGTTATAACTTTGCAGTTTCCTGGTCAACTTCCCTGCGTTCCTTCTATTGCCCTGGTGGCTTCTAGCACGAGATGTGGAGCTACTGGAGCAAGTACCTACAGGTGTGTTGTACTTCTTCTTTTATTTTGGGGTGTTGGAAGGGGGGCTGATTAGGGGTGGGGGAGGAGGGGAGGAAAATCCTATTGTTTTAAGGAAGTTTGCTCTTTGACTTCCAAGTTTATTGGCTTCCATTTATGTGTTGGACTTTGATATTCTACAGCGAATTTGTTGTTGATGAGTGCTAACGGAATGCAACAGGGAAACCTATGAGTTAGCTGATATTAACTGGGATAATCTGGGATTTGGATTGGTGCCTACTGATTATATGTATAGCTGCAAGTCCACTGAAGGTGGAATCTTTCGTAAAGGTGAATTGCAGCGGTTTGGGAACATAGAACTGAGTCCCTCTTCTGGTGTCCTAAATTATGGGCAGGTTAGTAATATTGGAGTGTATATATATATTTCTATGCACACTTTCTAAATAATCAGATGTTCTACACGAAATGTTAGTTTCTTTAAAGTCTTTACTTGCTAAATGGCTGAGGACTTGTTCTCTATCATTTCACATGCCTTCATCTCTCTGTGCACATGACTTTTGTCTGTTTCATTAGGATTTGTCAGCTGCCATCCAAGCATCTTTACCATAGTTATTCATTTACACTTATCATTTCCTACTCTTCGGAAATTTGTTTGGAAACCCATAGTGATCATCTGATGTGTTCTCTCCTCTTCACTGCAAACATAACTCTAGCAGTATGTCTTTCATCCATGCATCCTCCATTTGTGTACATGATCATATAGTTTTGTAGTGAATGAATGACATAATCTATAATGTTCTGAGGAAAATGATGTGTTACCCCACATTTTGTTTACACTCTATCCTACTCCTCCCCATGCTTGGACTCCATCTTCCCAATTGCGAAATACAAGCAAGAATTGTCTCTGTCTAATCAGTGGAAGTGTGCCAAGAATGTGGCAAAAGGTGTGGTAAGGATTATGAAAGAAAAATGCTTTTCTCATGCAATTCTTGGAAAAAAAAAGGGGATTATGTTTGCATTTTTTTTTCAGAAAACTATGTGGTAAAAGTCATATTAATACCAAAATGTCAACATCATTATCCAAAACTTTGTTTCAATCTAGTCTTTACGTGAGCAAAAACAAAAGGGTAAAAATGTTTTTGCTAACTCAACAAGCATACCAAGGCTCAGAATGAACTAATGTACTGCTCAAATTTTACTTTTGTTGTGGAAACATATACTCTTTTTCTTTTGCAAAATACTGTGAATGCATGTGTACAAAACTATGAGTACAAAAATTACAGAAGAACATGAAGATCTCTACTTATAAAACTTCATAAAATTGCATCAATTGCCTGCCATTGAACAACTCGAGATCGTCAGGTATGCTCTATATTTACATAAACATGGTGTAACTTTAGATGTTTACTTCTGACAATTCTTTTGGCCTGTTGGCCCTGTTCCATTTTGTCCTTTTTCCCACTGTAGGGACTATTTGAAGGATTAAAGGCGTACAGAAAAGAAGATGGCTCAATTTTGCTCTTTCGTCCCGAGGAAAATGCTCATAGAATGAGGATGGGTGCAGAGAGAATGTGCATGCCTGCACCAACTGTTGAACAGTTCATGGATGCTGTAAAGCTCACTGTTTTGTCAAATAAACGTTGGGTAATGCACTCTTTGGAACAGATTGTTCTATAATACTTAGTTGCGCTTTTCTCCATGCTGATATTTAATGGATGCAGGTGCCCCCTACTGGCAAAGGATCGTTATATATTAGACCACTGCTCATGGGAAGTGGAGCTGTTCTTGGTCTAGCGCCTGCACCTGAGTACACATTTCTAATTTATGTTTCTCCAGTCGGCAACTATTTCAAGGTTGGCGTTTTCTCTTGTTTGGTTATTATCAGTATTGTTAGTCTTATATCGGATATCCATGGGAGTCTCACCTCTATATATGTAAGGATTCTCTCAACTAAATGGTTAGGATTGGGGTGATGTCAGAGCAGGTTTATCCATGGGATCCATATGTGGGCACTTGGCCCTACCCGTGATGGTCCCCAAACTGGTTGGTTCGGGGGTATTGTGGTTTAGTCCTATATCAGATATCCATGAGTCTCACCTCTACATATGTAAAGGATTCCCTCAACTCAATGTCTAGGTTTTGGGTTGAGTTCGAGCCTCCAACAATCACCAATCATTTTGACAAATAATTCACATTGTTATATGTTTCCTTTTCTTCCAAATGAATTTGGTTGACACGTTGATATCTTCGCATTGTTTACAGGACTATACTGTTTTGCTTCATGCTTCGCATTTGAAATACAAATTTTTGATGATCATTATTGTTCTTATGCTTCATCCTGTATGATTGGTTAAGTATCCATAAAAGCTTTTGCATTCATTTTCTTCTGTTTCTCATTATGTGTCATTGATCTTTTCTATAGCATGAATTAGTTTCTGCCAATGTCTGAATGATATAGTGCGTCACCTACTGAATTTTAGTTAATAACCAAAGTTGAATTATCTGACCAAAAGCTTGTTGCTTAAAGAAAGAACCAGTTGGGTATTGGGTCTGGGCCTTTCCTTTTTGTCAAGACTCATGCAGGGAGGACAGTATGGGACTAACTGTAAATCAGCTCGCAGATTTGGAGTTTGCTCCAATTGTTTGGGAGGATAGTTTCTGATATTCCTGAGGTGCCAATTGTGACCATGTAGCTTTTCTCATTGTTTATCTGTTAATAGTTTATTCCATTAAGGTAGTGGTCAACATTTTGTGAGAAAACAACCTTTTTTAATTTCTCCTGAAACTGTCTGATGAATTGTTTCACTTGCAACAAGGGACAATTTTTAAGTTCAGGTGCTGGATTATAATAGGGTATTGTGTATAAGCATATTTGATGCTACAGAACACATCAAATTTATTGTTAATTCCAGCTTCAACTTTTTGTTCTTACTGCAAAGAAGGGTTATCACTGTCTGTATACAGAATAGTCCCATTTATGATATGAGTTATTGTTTAGCATGTCTACTGACGCAGATATGAACAAATGGTAAGATGCAGGGGAAGTAAGCTTGATGCCATGTATTGGCTGTTGGGCAGAGCTTGCTTATTCATCAACTTAAATCTTTTAAGGTTCATCTTCCGTTGACATAGTCATGAAATGATATTGAGTTGCATTGTTGACACTTGACCGCAATTTTCTACATTCCATGCAATGGCAAGGTGGCATAAATCATTTTTATATCATATGGTAGTTTACTTTTGGAAGTGCATGGCATTATGCTTGATTATTTTTGTCAAGTTTTGTGAAATTCTTCAGTCACAGACTTCCAAAATAGCTGAAACTATGAATCTGGAAAGACCTTTCTAAAGCTGACACCCTATTGATGTTGCTGAATTTATAAATGTTAGACAAGATCTTTTGTACTCTATTTCATTGAAAATATAGGAAACTGCTCTATGAGTCAATGCGGGGCATGCTCTTAACAGTCGTCCTTATTTTTTTTCATGTTTTGTAGATGTGGTCTCATGTCAAACTACTTGTAAAGTTGTATATGCATTTGTTTTGTATTCAATCATGCAGTATCTCATATTGATTTTCTGTCAGTTTAACAAATGATATTAATTTTTCCAGGAAGGTTTAGCACCAATAAACTTGGTGGTGGAGAGTGAATTTCATCGTGCAACCCCTGGTGGGACTGGAGGTGTAAAGACAATAGGGAATTATGCTGCGGTAATGCAATCTTGTAATGCAGACTCCTGAAACCATGGTTTTTGTAAATAGTATGTTCGTGGCTGGATATTTGATCTCATTTCTTATGTTTTTGCTTTAGGAGTTATGAGATGCTATACCATAGACCAGCTTTTAGTATTATCTGCCTATTATGTGTACAGTGTATGGACTGCGCTGTCTTGTCTCCTAAATATGCTTCGGAGTCCATGTCATCTATGAACCTAGTCTTTATATTGCCTTGACTTGCAATGATTTACTTCATTACGGTAAGAATTCTATTGTGTCTACTGCACACAGGTGCATGGCCATTTAGCTACATAATGGATTACATAGGAAATAATACTATAAATATTCAGATGGTACGAGGCTGACTTTTGGGTTGTCTGTTAATCTGCTAATCTTCCTCTGCACTTGCACTCTCTCCACTACTGTGAGTATAAAAATGTTAAGTAGGAATAAGTCTTATCCAACTTATGAAGCAGGCCATTGATCATCTGGAGAACACATGCATCTATGTCAGCGATCACCTACAAAGTATAGGGTAACAGACTCATTAATCTTAAAGTGTAATGTTATATAAAATCAACTCTAAGACTTTACATTTGAATCGCATGTCCCTTTACCAGATTATCTGAGAGAATACCGAAATAGAATATGAGGCAAATTATCCAAATAGATGAGGTGAGTATGGAAATAAACATGCAATTGTGAACACATAAAACTAAATGAATATGCAGAGACTGGTTCAGCTCCATCCAAGTGGAAGTACACCTTAATGAATATTAAAATGGAGGACAAGTATATCACTACATAGTGCTAGCCATTTTGTCACAAACATGAATAGTGGAAGAAACTGTTTATGCTTCATATGTCTGTGATTCGTCTAAATCTTTACCAAGCACTGAAGACCCTATGTTTTAGATTGTCTAATAAAACATTAATGGTTGTAGACTTTGTTGCCATTAATTTCACATTATTTGATCTCTTCTTGAGCACGAACCCGTAATCCAAACCGAATTGGTCGATTTGGTTCGGTTTGGTTCGGTTTGGATTCAACTGAACCTATTAAAAAATTCGGTTTGGTTCGGTTTTGATTTTCAGGAAACCAAACCAAATTGTTTAAACCGATTTCAGGGGCATTTTTGTCAAGTTAATATAAATGTATAACCCTAATTCCTAAAGACACTACCTGCAGTCCCGAGACTCCCGACTCCCGACTTCCCCAGTCCCGACTCTGCGACTCCCCAGTCCCCACTTCCCTAGTCCCAATCGGCGATCGCAGCCTGTGGGCTTCGCAGGCGGAGGAGAGAACAGAGAAGAAAGAGAGGAGGAGAGAGATGCAGGCAGGCAGGAGCTCTCCCTACCAACGTCACCGTCTTCTTCCCATCTGGTTGTCTTTTTTTCATCTGGGTGTTGCTCCTCTGCAACCAAGGTAAGTACTTTATGCATACTTGTCTGTCTTGTGAAGGAAAGGGCTCTCCTTTTTCTACTGGGACATCAATACATCATCATCCTTCTTCTTGAGCTGTTACCCTCTCTCTCTCTCTGTGTGTGTGTATGTGTGTTCCTTTTATTTGCCTGTGTGGGGTGTTGGGGTTCGCTCTGTTGGTGTTGACCCCTGCCTTGATAAGATTATTCCGGCGCCATCTCTGTTATTGCCACCAACTTTCTGAGTGGTTAAATTAATTTGCAGCAGCCGTCGAGCCAAAAAAAACCAAAACCAAAACAAAAAAAAAAAAATCATTTTCTCTTATTTTGTTTTTCTTTGGTTTTGACTGTTGTTTGAGATGTGAGTAACTGTTATCTGGTAGCAGAACAATTTGGATTCTCTGGTTCAAGTTTATGAGAGGGTGGGAATCATGAGATGAAACATAAATGTAGATTTTGTGTTTGAGAGCTTGTTTATTTTTCATATCTTTCGTCTAAATGTCTTAGACTTTTTTTGAGCTAATATACCGTTGTTTTGTCTTACTCTTCCAAAGGATCACTCATAAACACATCTTTGAAGTGATAAAGGCTGAGGTTTTTTCTTTATTGGCGATATCATAATTCTTTTTAGTTAGTTATCATTCTATCGAGTTGGAATCATCATACATAAAGTTTGATGTTTCAGTCTTCTAAGCTCTAATACTAAATCAAGTCAGGGGATAAAATTTACGCCTGAAGAAAACAGCGGTTTCATAGGAGCAATGATAGCTCATAACAAGTATTTCATTTATTTAAGACTTTACAAATGCATTACCCAATACATGCACTACATAGTAAAAGTGAGCCTTGTCATTTATGGTTCAAACCAAACCAAACCAAACCAAACCGGGTTTGTTCGGTTTGGTTTGATTTGGGTTGAACTTTTAATCCGGTTTGGTTTGGTTTGAGAAAAATTCTCTTTAAATCAAATCAAACCAAGCCATGCTCACCCCTAGATGATTTGGCTCTGATGCCTCATTTTCTTAATCCATGGGCATTTCACATGTTTTAATATAATGAGCCTTTGCAATTTTTTCTCCTCTTCATATCAAAGACATCCACATATATGTTATGCAAGGTCAATAGCCGGGTGTTACAATTCATACTTTTCTTTTAATATATACAGTGATATTACCCACTTTCCAAAAAAAAAATCCGGGTGTTACACACTTACACAGTGGATGATTCTTACTCCTGCCCACTGACCTTCACTTGGCTTAGATAGACATGCAAGCAAATACGCATGGGTACACAAAAACTCAACCAAGGCAATTGAGTCTTCCACATATGAATGTTATATGACAAATACTCCATTTACCTCACCAAATTGTAAGGGTAAAAGTTATAGTCTATGCAGATCATGAGTGGCTTTCTCATCCCATTTTCATCTCCCCATACCTCGACCCGAGGTCACTATTTGGAGACTTCAGCCCATCCATGGTAATATCATGAAGCACCACACAAAATCATTAATGATCCTTGAAGTAATGGCTTGCCCTCTACCATACCTTTTCTTAATGCACATAATTTCTCCAGGTGGGACCTAAGGCTGCCCCAACAAGGATGGTAATGCATTTGTTCTGGTGTCCCAAAACATCACGTTTGAATTCGTTAGAATTCTTTGGAGTATTGACACAAGGTCCTCCCTAGTCTAGAATTGGAATAGCAGCACTTTCAAGCAAATTGGGCATGGAGTTTATATCTTGAAGAGAATTGTCACACTTGCAGTTGATTGGTCTTCCATCAGCAGCACACTTTACAAAGATACTTGGATCTGCTCCATATATTGTTTTAATGGCCTAATGTGGTCTCATAGTGGGGTGCTTCTCTTTCTTTCTTTTACTATATTTTTACTAGTTTCTCAGGTCATGCATTTCCTTGGGATTATCATCTTGATGGTTTGTTTCAGGCCGTTGGAGCACAGTGGTGCTTCTTTTGTACCTTTTTTTTAAAAGCAGGTAGTACCACTATTTTATTAAAAGTAAAAGACGGATGTACAGATGTTGTCAATGTGTTCCTAAAAAAATCCCTATGCAATCACAAATAGTCGATAGCAAGACAATGTGA
Organism: Amorphophallus konjac; assembly: GCA_022559845.1. Taxonomy (NCBI): domain Eukaryota; kingdom Viridiplantae; phylum Streptophyta; class Magnoliopsida; order Alismatales; family Araceae; genus Amorphophallus; species Amorphophallus konjac. The sequence continues at coordinate 103,924 of JAHNEJ010000757.1, read as the reverse complement.
GCCACTCTAATTACCCAACAAAACAAAAATGGAGTTGTTTTGTGAATTCACATTAGAAAGTAGCTTTGCCCACTCTCACTCTTTCATAAATAAAGGAGACCAAGTTGTCCACTGTCTTAACTTCCCCTCTGAAAATTCTTTTGTTCCTCTCTCCCCATATTGCCCATAGAGTTGCATGCTTGCATGAAGGATAATCCACTACGTAAGTTCATCCCTTTTAAGGGTCTATCCTCTGCCCCACTGCCTAATTAACTGATGCACATCTCTATGCAATACAATAGCACCATGTGTCTTGCTCTCAGTCCCTCCCCACACATCCTATGTCTAGGAGCATCCTATAAATAGGTGATTCATAGTCTCATCCTTCTTTCCACATAAGCAACATAAAGTGGGTAGACCTCTAGAAAGGGAGTAAGCCTATCACAGGTTAGCAGTCTTTCATAAGAGATCCTCCAAATAAGGAAGCTTCACTTCAATGGAGTCTTCGGACTCCAAATTTGTGAGGTGAAACGGTGGTGCATCTTTCAATCTGAAATGAAGGTGTAAGCCGACCTAACTAAGATTGCCCTCATTCTCCCACCTCCACCACCACTAGTGCTCTCCGTCTGGCTTTAGATCAAAGTCAAGAAGGAAGGCCAGGAGGCCCTTTAGTTGATCCATCTCCTCTGGTCTGAGATCTCTCCTGAAAGTCAATGTCCATGTATCTCTTGGCAACTGGAGATCAAAGGTCCAGGAAATTGAAGCCAATGGTGCTGCTGAAACTACATAGACCCTCGGAAAGGAAGGCTCCAGGTAAAAACTCCACCTCAATCTATCCTTCTAGAAGAGGCACTTCTCCCCTCTTCTTAGTCGTACCCTGACACTAGAGCCAATAATGTCTCCACATGACCGAATCCCCCACTAGATGGGAGAAATGTTATACCGAGATGTTGGTGACAAATCCATGTCTCTCACTCTACCATAATATCTTCGCCTGATAACTTGTTGAACACGCAAAAAATTAATTTTATATATCCATTTGTTTGATAAATATGCATATATCTTATTAATTGAATGGCATGCATATTATTAATTCCGCGAGTTTGGTTTATCAGACGATTTAGGATTTGTGTATTATACTTTTTCCCTCTGACCGTGGTCGGTGTTTATTTACATCGGCGTGAAGTCCGAATACCTTTGATTAACTGTCAAAGAAACTCTTGAACCTCTACAATATTTGTTGTGATATTGTGAGTTTTGATCAAAAGGATCACCCATTAGGGATACACATTTGCACGAGAGAATTGAATATTTCATTCTGTGAGTTCATGATACATGGTACATGAAACCTCGATAATATGATTGGGTCATTTGGTTTATATTTGGTCTTGAATCGACAATTGGATTATATTCGGTCATGATCCAACTCTTTGATTTGCTTTTCTCTACAATCCGACTGTCAGATTTAATATCTAGTCACGATTAGGCTATTGGATTATGTTTCCGATTAAGGTCGGGCTATTGGATTTGTTCCGAGTCACAATCAGACCGTTGGATTTAAATTGCATGATGACCAAACCGTTAGATCGTTAATATGATCACTATCGGACCGTCAGATTGACTTCCGGTCAAGAGCAGACCTTTGGATTTGCTCCATGTCAAGATCTAATTGTTGGATTTAAACTTGGTCAAGATCCGATCATTGAATTAGCTCTGTGTCGCGATCTAACCATTAGATTTAAGTTGGTTAAGATTTGACCATTGGATTAGCTCTGTGTCGCGACCTAACTGTTAGATTTAAATTTGGTTAAGATCTCACCATTGGATTAACCCATGGTCATGATCATTCTTTTGATCGTGATTGGACCTTTAAGTTGACTTGGTGTCAATAAATGACTTTTGCACAAAAGGCGGGGTATATTTGTACTTTTCCCACAATCGGGGGTATATTTATAATTTTATCACAAGTGGGGGGTTATTTCTATAAATTTTTCACATGCAGGGATATGCTTATACATTTGAACTTTTTTGGATACTTGTGCAATTTTTGACCCATCCTGAGTATTATGCAATTTTGCAAAGCTGTGAGATATATTTGCAATTTTTGAACATGTTAGGGTTTTTCCTCTAATTTTTAGTCTTTGTGGGGTTTTTCCAATGATTTTCAGACATGATGGATTTTTCCCATAATTTTCAGACTTTATAGGATTTTCCCCACAATTATTTGACATGAGTGAGTTTTTCCCATAATTTTTACACATGATAGGTTTTTCCCATAATGTTGACTTTATAGGGTTTTTGTCATAATTTTTCGACATGAGAGGGTTTTTCCCATATTTTTCGGACCTTGTATGATCTTTTCTACAATTGTCTGAATATTTTTGCAATTTTCTGTAATTTTATGAATGTTTACACAATTTTCTAAAAATTCAGGGTATTTGTGTAATTTTCATATCCTCCAAGGTCTTTTATTTTTTTCCTGAATTTTTCCTGAATTTTTGTATTTTTTACGAATGCTTATAAAATTACCAAGAGTTTTCCTAAAGTAAGTGTATTTATGCATTAACGAGTGCTTGCCCTTCAACAAGACTTTGTAAGATCAAACGATCAAATCAAGCAATTTCTTGGGGGCTGGGCGAACCAAGTTTTATCCAAAGTCTTCAAATGTTCTTGGAGTTTTTGAGAGGATGTATTCTCCTCGTAACTCTTTGAACTTGCCCCTCGGATGCTCTCTGTGAAAAAAGAGCCCCTCCTCCTTTCATAGGGGGTAATGGGGGGGCTCCACATGTGCATTTAATGCATTGGGGAGATGAAGAGACCCGGGAGAGGTTGCCTGGTTAACTTGGGCGCACATGGAGCTGAATCGGGGGAGGTTCTCTCGGTTAACATGGGTGTGCAAATGGAGCTGAACCGGGGGAACCTCTTCGGTTAACATGTGGAGGTAAGTTCACTTCTGAAGAATGGAGGGTGTTCGCCCGGTTAGCATGAGAAGGTAACTTCACCCCCTCCATTTATTGTATCTATTAAATGGCCAGTGGGGTTGTTTTTTGGATGGAAGTGAACTGGAGGAGGTTCTGCCGGTTAGGCATGAGGGTGGAGGTGGTACCCGGGGGAGGTTCTGCCCAGTTTAGACAAGTGGATGTGACCAGGGGAGGTTCCCCCAATCCAAGCTAGCAGCACAAAGAGAAGAAATAGGGGGGTGTTCCCCCGATCTAGTTGACAGAGTAGAGGAGGTAATCAGGGGGAGTTCCCCCAGTCTGAGCAGGCCGCGGACAGGAGGTAAACCAGGGGGCCTTCCCCCGATTAAGTGGGCACCAATCGAAGGAAGTAAATCGAGGAGGTTCCCACGGTTAAGCTGGTTTAGGCGGAGGAGGAAACTGGGGGAGGTTCCCCTGGTCCATGCTGGCAGTGTAGTAGGGAGAATCGAGTGGAGTTCCCTCGGTTCAGGCTAGTAGCACAATACGGAGAATCGGGGGGAGTTCCTCCGGTTGGCATTAAATGGGTAACCAGGGGACGTCCCCCCAGTTTGCATTTTGGAGGATGAACCGGGGGAGGTCCCCCCGATTTGCACTTCTCATGTATATATATATATATTATTTATTTATTTTCCTTTAGAAATTTTCGGGTTCAACACTTGTGCCCACAACCCATCATCGCCTGCCCCTAGATTCCACAACCACTTGCACAAGAGAGTCGAATTGAAGTCTTTGACATTTTTGATCCCCACATCTCTCATATCCTTACTTTTGACAACTCTGTCCTAGGAGATATCATGCCAGCACCTCCTCCTTTCACCACTATTATGTCAGTAGAATCTCGCCTGAATTGACTCACTTTTCTTAGCCACCGTATTTGGAATAGGTAGGCTACCAAGAATTGACCTGCATGGTTCCAATCTCCTCTGTAGAGAGTAGTCTCGCCTTCTAGCTTGCTAATCTTGATTCATATCTCTTCACTACCTGCTGCCACTCACTACAATGTAGTGCCCATGGGGACAACGGAAGACCCAAATAGGAGAGGGGAAAGGCTCCTATTTGACAATCTGTTATAAATGTTGCCCTCTCATGAGCCCTATCCTCTATTGCATACATAGTTGTCAAGGCGACAAGGCGAACCAAGGCGCTTACGGGGTCTCTAAGCGCTTAGGCGACAAGGCGTCCGCTTAGGCGTCGCCTAGGCGACACTTTGGCCACTGATTAAAAAATCTAAAATATATATCTCCTAATATATAAAATAACAAAAAATATATGAAAATATTATAGAAAAAATACAAAAAATTCATAAGCATGAAGAAATTGCAGTAATTAAATTGCATGACAATTATAGAAAATTAAATTGCATCAAAAAATACAAAAAAATCTAAAAATAATTCATAAAATTACAAAAAGAACATAATAACATCAAGAAAATTACAGAAAATAAAGGCCAAAGGTTTAAACACACTAACCTGTGGGGTACATTTTTTTAGCTTCATCTTTTTATTAGCTCCATCCTGAAAGATATTAGACATAATATGGAAAACAAATCCTACCAAACATAAAAAATTATTAACAAATAACAAATCACATCATTAAAAAAGAATCAAATAGTGGCACTTAACAAGTATGATATAAGATAACTAGTTAACTACTAAGAAATGTTCATGTCTAAGCGTCTTAACATTACATGAAAGACTAAATCCTAAAACCAAATGGCACTTCTGCTGGAATGGCCTCATCATGATTGTCATTCTCATCATCTTCTTGGTGAGCTTGACCTTCTTCATTAGACTCCCATGGAGCATCATCATCATCCTCTTCAGATTCTTCTTCTAACAATTCTCCATCATCCGACGGATCATCATAATCTCTTGGTTGTGCTCTACTTCTTGTTGGTCTTTCATATGATGCTTCCATAGCAAGCTCAACATCTGCCCAAGTAAGATCTTCATCATCATGAACTAAATTCTTTGACTTTTGAGTCATCCACTCACTCCCCCAATCTAAATCTGGTAGACAAATGGGATCATATTTTTCTGGATGATTTTTCCTCTCTTTGAATCTCTCTTGAAGACGACGATTATATTTAACATATACAAGATCATTCAATCTTTTATGTTCCAAGCGGTTCCTCTTCTTGGTGTGAATCTACATGCAAAGAATACAAGTGGATAATGTTAAATAAGGATAATATTAATCAATGTAAAAGAAAAATTAGAAATTAGATGAGTTTGTAAAACTTACAAATTCAAATGTACTCCAATTCCGTTCACACCCAGAAGCACTATAACAAAGTCCCAAAATTCTTATCGCAATATTCTTCAATTCGGAAGTTTCCCCACCATATGTTACCCACCACTCAACTATAAAAAAATAACATGTCAAAATATTGTTATTTGAAAAATACCAAGTAAAATTTAAAAATTATAAAAAAGATACACTTACTTGGCATTCTCCTGTCGCGAGCTCTTATGGCTAGTTCTCTTCCGAACATCCCTCTTTCATTCAAATACATTGTAACTTGATCACCTATCTTATCTTGAAGGTCCAAATCTGGCACCATTCTTTCAAGACATGTAAAAAAATCACTCTCAAACTTCCCACATGAACTAACATCTTTCTCTCTAACCTTGAAATATAAGCTGGGATTTAAGAAAAACCCCGCCAAATGTAAAGGACGGTGCATTTGATCTTGCCATCTTTTATCAACTATCTTCAGAATTGGCTGAAATTTTACTTCCTGCATATATATGGATGATGGAGTTTAAAGCAAGGTAACTTTTTAAAACAAGCAAATTAAAGCACTGTAAATTTACCTTGGAGCCAAAATTTTGCACAATTTGCTCTTTTGCATACTCCATGGCAGCGTATATATAAGGCATTGCAGGTTTTTCATCTCCATCAACCAATCTTAACACTTGCAAAATTGGTTGAGAGGCTCTCAAAACATCTTCAACACCATGCCAAAATCTCACCTGAAAGATAATACTTGAGGCATTCTTCCCTGCATTTGTTGATGACCAAATACTCTTATACCAAGCTTCAGAACTAAATAGTCTTCGAAGAGCCCTTTTTATTGCATCATCATTCAACCTCTCCAATGTAAGAAATGATGTGGCAAATCTAGTCACACCACATCTGACCAATTCTCTACCCTTGGTTTCCTTTCTCATGTGTTCAAGAAGGCGAGTGTGAGTGTAAATATAAGCTGTCAACTTCTTAGCTTTTGTAATTACACTTTTGTAACCCTTTAACTTACCAATATCTTCTAACATGAGATCCAAACAATGTGCAGCACAAGGTGTCCAGAATAATGTTTTTCTTTTATCCATCAACAAACGACCAGCTGCTACATTATATGATGCATTATCAGTTACAATTTGCACCACATTTTCTTCTCCAATTCTTTCAACCATTTTATCAAGCAACTCATATAACCCTGCGTCTTCCTTCTTATCAGAAGCATTAACTGACTCAACAAAAAAAGTCCCTTGCGAACAATTGACTAGAAAGTTGATTAACTTTCTTTGTCTTTTATCGGTCCAACCATCACACATTATTGTACAACCATATGTCTTCCAATGCTTTTGATATTCCTCATACATCAAGTTTGTCTTCTCCACCATGTCCTTCAAAAGGGACACTCTCAACATGTGATAGCTTGGGGGCTTATACCCTGATCCAAACCGTCCTATAGCCTCCACTGCATGTTCAAAGCATTTTAGACGGGCTACATTGAATGGTATGCCACCTTCATAAAACAAAGTGGCAACATACTCATCAACCATCCTTTTGTTTTCTTTGTTCCATCTATTTTCTAACGTGGATTGAATTTTCTTCCCACTTCTCCTAGCATCAACAAAGTCTTCTATACTCATTCTTGCAAAGGCATCAATTGGCCCTTTGGATTTAGCTGTAGGTGGTTTGCTCGTCCCCGAACTCTTTGCAGAAGAGTCCAATGTTGTAGAACCTTGCCGGGACTTTTCCACATGTCTCTCCACTTCATGTTCATCATCAGAATCTCCTTCAATCGGAATACTCTCATTTGGCTTTCTTTTTTTATTTTTGTTCATCCAATTGAGCATCTCTTCGGCAATTTGTCTATTAGTATTTGGACATTTTTTCACATCCCCAAAACCACCAACCAAATGTTCCTTTTGTCTTTTGATGCCCCCATTAGTAATCAAGCCACAAAGATCGCACTTGACCTTGTTCTTATCATTTATGTCAGGCCAATATGCATACTTCCATCCTGGGTCTTTTGACTTTGCTTTTAATTTTATCTCGGTCTCAGCCGTGGAATTATTATCTGCCATGATCTACACGCAAAACAATAATTAATAATAAAAATTATTTTAATTTCAATTTAAAAAATTAATCTAAAAAATTTATCTAAAGAACTATAATCTACCATGGGGGTCGGGGAGAGGAGGGAGACCGGGAGGGAAAGTCGGGAGACAGAGGAGGGAGACAGAGAGAGGCCCCCTCTCTCTGTCTCCCTCCTCTCTCTCAGTCGCTCTCTGTTAGACAGAGAGTGGCAGAGAGAGGAGAGGAGACAAAGAGAGGGGGCGGAGGGGAGAGCGGAGAGTGACTGAGAGAGAGAGAGAGAGAGAGAGGAGGAAGAGGAGGAGGAAGAGTGGGAGACAGAGGGAGAGATTGAGAGAGAGAAGGGAGACAGAGAGAGGGGTCGGAGGGGAGAGCGGAGAGTGACTGAGAGAGAGAGAGGAGGAAGAGGAGGAGGGAGAGTGAGAGACAGAGAGGGAGAGACTGAGAGAGAGTTGAGAGAGAAGGGAGACAGAGAGGGGTCGGAGGGGAGAGAGGGAGAGAGAAGGAAGGGAGACAGAGAGAGGGGCCTCTCGTTGCTCCGGTGAGAGAGAGGGAGAGAGGACTCAGAGGAGGGAGACAGAGAGGGGCCGGGGGGGTTGCTCCGGTGAGAGAGAGAGGAGGGAGACAGAGAGGGGCCGGGGGGGTTGCTCCGGTGAGAGAGAGAGGAGGGAGACAGAGAGGGGCCGGGGGTTGCTCCGGTGAGACCGTGAGAGAGAGAGAGAGCGGAGGGAGACAGAGAGAGGGGCGTCGGGGGGGAGAGCCGAGCGAGAGAGAGGGGGGCGTCGGGGGGGAGAGTCGAGAGAGAGAGAGGGGCATCGGGGGGGAGAGCCGAGAGAGAGAGATGGGCAGGGGGAACTAACCGGCGGTGGAGAGGATAGGGGCGCCGGCGGTGGCTCCGCGCTCCGGTGACAGCACCGGAGGAGTTGTTGCAGGCGCGGAGGAGGGGGACGTCGCAGCCGGGGCCCGGGGGGAAGTCGCAGCCGGGGAGGAGGGGACGTCGCCGGGGCCCGCGGAAGACGTCGCCGTGGTCGACGATGACGACGGAGGAGGAAGACGCCGGAGCCTGCGTGGGAAGCCGCAGCCGGGGAGGACCGGAGGAGGAGGACCTCGCGTTGTTGCCGCAGCCGGGGAGGACCGGAGGAGGAAGACGACGTTGCAGCGGGGGAAGTCGCAGCCGGCGGGGAGGAAGACGACGTCGCCGCGGCGGGGAGGTGACGCCGGGGCCCTCGACGACGACGACTGCGGCGGACGGCGGACGAGAGCTAGGGCAATCGCGTCGAACGGGACGGGGGGGGGGGGAGAGGCAGGCAATGAACGGGACTGTCGGGGACGGGGGTTGACCATCGCGGGGGTTAAGTAGCGGTAGCGGTTCGGGCTCGCGGGCGGGTGGGTTACCGGGTCGGCTCGGGCGTCGCGGAACCAAGGCGACCGGGCGCCCGCCTTGGCGCCCAGACCGCCCAGGCGGTCCGCCTGGGTCGCTTTATCACCCTCCTGAAAAGCGACCGTCCGCCTATCACAGTCCGCCTTGACTACTATGATTGCATAACCTCTAAAAGACTCTTGTTAAAGTTGACCTTGAGACCACTGACTTCCTCAAGCAATTCAAGTATCAGCATGGCCACAGAGAATTGGGGCTCCTCCCCTATTAGGAACAGAATGGTATCATCTGCATACTATAAATGGGTAATGGTACCCTCACCTTTGTCGGCCTGGAAGTCTCTAATCAGCCCTGCAGCATCCACTTTCAACCCCATCCTGCTCAATATGTGGGCCACCTGCACAAAAAGACGAGGAGACATGGGATCTCTCTAGCGTATCCCTCTACCACTATGGAAAGGTGAGGAAGGCTTCCCATTTACTAGTAGAAGCTACATTTCTTTGGTATTCCCCAAACATAATGATTTCTTGTTTTCTCTTACCTCCCGTGGCTGTTTCATGTTTACTTCATCTTTATGTTCTATTTGGTTGTTTTTGTGCCAGCTGTCAAATTGTTGGGACTATGCCCTGGTTTTACATCTAAGATGAAGTTGTTGTCTTTTCTTTTCCCCACTGATATTGCTCATCACTATATATTTCTAAAAGTAAGACATGGCGACAATTCCTGGAACAACGCAGATAAAAACAGATGTTTATCTTTGTATGTAAAAGAAAAAGAATTTCACATATGTATTTTTATATTTGCGATACTATTTCTGATAATGTGCTATAGGATCGTATCAACTTCTTGAAGATGTTTGATAAATTTTGTTTGAAACGTTAGTGAGGTTTGATTTTTTTACTATTATTATTTTTTTCTGTAGGTCCTCAAGGCACAGTCAGCAGCGAAGGCCAAAGGCTATTCTGATGTTTTGTATCTTGATTCGGTTCATAAAAAGTACTTGGAGGAGGTTTCATCCTGCAATGTTTTTCTTGTGAAGGTCATTATCCTTCTTTCTTTCTTTCTATGCTTCCATTCTTGATGTAATAAATTCACCGTCATCTCTTATTTCTGTTTAACTGTACTTGTTTACATGCAAATCGCAAATGGCATCTATTTACAATGTGACCACCATGTTCTTTTGTGATGCCTATTCTGTCTCTATTTTTTTGCCTTAACTGCATTCTTGTGGCTTTCATTTTGTGCCTTTTCCTGCATTTGAGTAGCATTCTGCTCCATTGCAGATGTGTTCTTCCTGAAATTTGAAGAGCAACTATAATATTGGAACCATTTCTGTTGATTATGCATAACTATTGGTCTGTTGATTATGATCTTACAGAATAAAGTCATTTCAACTCCAGCAATAAAAGGAACGATTCTACCTGGAATCACACGGAAGAGTATAATTGATGTTGCTCGTAGCCAAGGTTATGAGGTATGCATTTATATGGTATTATGTAGAAGTTGTACGATCTTTATCATCTAATTTCTTTAGTGTCTGTGGAAATATGTGTTTTCTAGAGGAGCTTTGTGTTCTCTGCAGATACCATCTCCTAAGGTTCAACTATGTTGTAATAAAACATGAAATACAGTTCCAAACAATTTTTCAATGTGCACTTTTCTATCATTTAGGAAGTTTTCGCTTTTAGATAGCTTTTCTTCATCTGGATTAATCACTCTTTCATATGCATGATATTATGTTACCGCAACATTCATTTGTTTTTGCATATTAAAGCCTTCATATAATTGCTACATACTCCACCTTCCAAAAGTAATTGTTACATACTCAACCGGATGGCCCATTTTAGTTCAAAAATTTTACAATGGTGATAGATAATCTTGCTTGATCCTGTGGTGGCTATGACCTCATGTTTGATGTAATGCATCTGAATAAATGTTTAACGTAGTTGCATTCGTTTTGGAATTGAATCATATTTAATTTCCTTGTGTATTATCTTTCATTTCAACATGTTATTTCTTTTTCTCTTAAGTATATTCTGGAGCATCTGCAGGTTGAGGAACGCCTCGTATCAGTGGAGGAATTGCTTGATGCCGATGAAGTCTTTTGCACAGGAACAGCTGTGGTTGTATGCCCCGTGGAAAGCATAACTCATCTAGGGAAAAGGTACTTTTGCATTGTCTTTTTGGTTTAACTATCTCGGAGTCTCCATGGGTTTCTTTGTGGTCATGGCTTTACTCTTTTGATCTATTCTTAGACGATTTGCATTACTATGCATCTATTTAGTAGAGTTGTTCAGAGAACTTTATATGGGTAATGGGTTTCTACCATATTAATAGGATAATGGCAAAATCCGTATTGACTGCTAACATATATTTCGTTACTCTGTGTGACCTCTTTCTAACCCTGTTATCCGAGTATGACACCACCCGACGTGAACTGGGCCAAAGCTTCTATTACAGCTTTCTGGGTCTAACGCTTTCTTTTTGGGCAAGTAAATCCGTAGGGTGTAGTGTTTTAGGAAAATCCGGTGTACAGTGCGCATTTGTAATTATGTAAATAACCCTCTTATATGGTCATTATACACATATATAGATACATAACCCCTGAATATAAGTCAGGTAGTTAATAGTGTATGGTAAACGTACAGGCGTTATTTACATTTACTCATTGCAGAGGGAGTTTTTGTCGCATATATGTTAAGAACCTATGTGCGGAAGTTCCTTTTTCTTTCCCTATTTTAAGAAGGCATATCATGCAGTTACTGTTCTTATTTTAAATTGTGATATCATGTGGTTCTTTTCAAAGAGGATGACTAACATTAGGAAGTAGACTACGCTATCAGAGGAAGGGATAGTTCCCACCTTTTTATACGAGGATGGTACCATTTGTTGTCAATATGTTTCCTTTCAGCTATCATAGTTAGATATTTTGCTCGGAGTCTTTTTGCTCCCGAGCTGGTAATAGAGGGAGAACAGGGGGGGGCTGCTAGCCATCACCATTACCAGAGACGGAGAGGCACTGCAAGGCAGTGCTAAAATACACGAAGTCAATTACATTGTGAAAATAGTCTGGGTAAATACACGAAGACCTCACACTAATTCGTTCATACAAATAGTCTGGGTAAATACACGAAGGAAGTTAATTATGTGTAGTCAGGGTCTGATGTGTGAAGTGGTCATCTGTGTGCCAAAGCCAGCGTTTCTTCATGATGGGTTTTCTTCGACCTGGCAATTGCGGTTAGTCGATAGAGTTCTTATTTACGGTAATTTTACTTTTTTTATGGTTGCGGAGTCAATGGCTTTATGATATTGGCGGTGATAATAGTATTGCCGAAGACATAACACTTATTTTCATTTCTTCAAAAATTTTTAAACGCGAGATATGAAAATTCCCCAACTAATCCAATGTTTTGCAAGAATGCTTCATTTTTGTTGCCAAACAGACGTCCCTTCTTTCCTCGTGCCGATATGATCACAAAACTCCATGTGCGAGGACTCCTAAAAAAAAAAGAATCTGCAGAACCGGTAGTCTCTATTTACATGGGCTAACGTTGTTCTTCCGCTTTTAAAACATTTTGCAGGGTGCAGTACAGGAATAATGGGATTGGGGTGGTATCCCAGCAACTCTACTCCGGTCTGACGAGGCTACAGATGGGTCTCACCGAGGACAAACTTGGTTGGACTGTGAATCTGAACTAGGTGACCTGAAAACGTCGTGTTTCCACACGGGGCACCAGACTTACAGACCAATAATGTTTTCCCTTCTTTTTTTTTTTAATTTTGCTGGATGCGGTAGGATGGCTAGTGTCGTTCAACAGTAAGTTATTGGCAATGTTTTTTCTTCGTGCGCGTCATTTGGGATTGCAGAATGTTTGTTTGTCGCTGAGCTTTCATTTGAATTTTTTCTATGTAAATTTTTGCCCATGGATTTGTGCCAGTAACAGCTTGTTGGAGTGAGCTTGTTTGTTTAGATCACGGTTTGCCGGATGGGCCATCATGTGCCGGTAAGAGGTGGCCCGACTTGGACCGGATCGGGCTGACTCAGCCAAGCCGCACAATTCAATCAATTTGATGTCGTTTTTTTTGTTTATAATATAAAATATTCATGAAATTTTAAGGCTCTTTACATAAGTCAATAATATAATATAATAGTATATTTTGAATTTTAATTATTATTTTTGAATGCTATACTATTATTTAGGTAATCAATCAATCAATCAATCAATAGATTCTGACCTAATATTAAGTCAATAATATAATATAATAGTATATGTCTAATTTGAACTATTTTTTGAACGTTATGTTGTTATTTAGGTGATGGCTCAATGAATAAATTTAAAAATAGAGTTTCGTGATTTTCATCCATGAAAATGTAAGATCCATGGGTAACATTATATCATTATATGATTACTATATTTTTTCTGTTTTTAATTTCAAATTTTAAATTTTAAATTATTATTTATATAGTTAATATTGGATCAGAGGTCTGCGTCCCAGATCATGGTTCGACTGGTCCATGAACCAATACGAGTAGCTAATTGTTTACTTGAGAGATGGTGCAAGCTTAGGACTAGGACTCTGGGAAGGATCGACCCCCAGGGTCCATGGAAGTAATCCCCTGGGGCCGAATTATGAAAGGTCTTCATGGTTATTGGTGATAGCATGTGTGTGTGTGAAGGATGTTTTTGGCGACACATTGTTAGCTATATGTAGTACGGTACAATGGGGATACTTGTGGATGGTAAAAACGGTCCAACGTAGTGATGAAAAAAAATTGTAAACTTACCGTTTTAACGGAGTAATCCAATACACCTAGCAAGAGCTCATAAGAGTGCATCTATAACTTACAAAAGGCAACTTTGATAACCGGATAAGGTCGGTTGGGATTGCTTATTCCAGTTAACTGACTTTGGAACGCGGGTTAGCATAATCGGGTTGAACAGGGTTAAAGGGGGGTTTGGCCTTTATTCGCTCAAACAAGCCATTCAGGTAAGGGAAGGACGAATGTCGTAACCGAGATTAGATTGGGCACAACCAGTGGTCGTCTGGCCTCATCCGACGGCGGCCGACGTCAGTGGAGGGTTTGGGCTGTAGGGCCGAGTCTAGCAAAATCTCCAACATCGGTTTCGTCGTCGTCCAGTGAGGCTTGCGATGTTCGATCGAACTTCTTCTCTCGAGCATCCAGCGTCCACCACAAACAAGGCGCAGTTGTAGCGAGGACACGGTGGTGTCTAGTGTCGGCGGCGAGTTTGGACTGTATGGCCGTGTCCGGCGCCGTCTCCACCCAGATTCTTCGAGTTCCAACGGTGTCAAACACACCACCCCACTTTTTCCCTTGTCAAAGTAGAACCAGTTAAGGGCAATCACGCCGCCCTCGATTGCCTTATTTTGACAGTCACATTTTTACTATTTCTGTACTTATTTTTGACTTGTACAATAAAATAGATTCAGATTAAGTGATTGAGAAAGATGTGTATCTCGATCATCAAGTCTTAATTAAATTGGACTGACATGAAAATTATTTCCTTTTTCAACAAGAGCATTTCACTGAGTACCTCAACTCTTTTTTTTTTACCAACCCCACCTCCTTTTTTTTCCTGATCTCACTCCTATACTCCTATTCACTCCCTAGTGCGTGCCATCCTCTTTTTTCCACCCTTCATATGCATCAAATTCGTAATTTTGGTTATTTGGTTCCAACTGAAGTTTAGGGTGTGTTTGGCAGGGCGTCTGCCCTGGGTCGTATGTGAAAAATCCCTCCACCGTACTGACCACTGACAGGAGGTGGATTATCATCATTGCGGAATCTCTCGAAGCTCCTCCTTCCCAGCTTTGAGGGCCGCTATGAGAAGCGGTTAGGATGGCAGGGCGGATGAGAGAGAGAGAGAGAGAGCGGTGGGTCCCGCTCTCTCCTCACACTCATCCGCGCTAATCGGGATCGGTTAGCGTGCTCGACCCTCCCTGTCCGGTTAGCAAAGGCGCCCTGAAAGATTTGTAAAAATGAGTGATCATGTGTCTGCTTTCTCTTTCATGTTGGATTTTTCGAAGCACAAAAACCCAAACATAATTGAGGGCATTCGGTAACACTAAAAAGTTGTCAGGGATTCCAATGATTGGAATCCCCGCTCAACGTGTCACCAAACATGCCCTTAATTTCTATTTAGGAAAAGCTGTGGACGTCTGGGCGATTCTCTATATAGTGTTGTAACATTTGCTTCAACATTTAAGAGTGATATTCTGGCTGCAAGTGTGTGGACCACTAGGGCGTACTCCAAAGATGGTGTCTTGCCCACGCCCAGTGTAGCAGCCCAAAAAAAGCCCAATCCAATTGGTTACGTGGGTTGATCTAATTGAGACACATATTGTTTAGGAAATTGTCATAGACAGATCCATGGATCATCCACTTGGATTTAGGAATCTAAGCAAACCGCGTTTAACGAAATCAGGCTGACATTTGATGATGTCAAAAACAATAAGAGGGCAAAATATCATCTCATGTGTGATATCATAGCTGGTTCGATACGTCTCCACCCGGTAAGGGGAGTTCAAATCTTGGCATTCATAATTTTCTCTCCTAAATGGAAGATTAGTTTGGCACCACCATGACTATTAATCTACCATTTTTAGATGACTATTGCAAAACTTGTGGGCCAAATTTCTCCTCTTGTAAAATCATGTGAGGTGAAAATCGAATCTAAGACCTCTCTCATCCTCTTGACATGCATGGATGGAGTTTGTTTTTATTTTTAGTTAAGAGACTTGTCAAAGAAAATGACTTCTCAGATCTAATTTCGCTCTTTTATTGCAATCACTATTGTAGAACATGATTTGAAAATGGCATTGATTTGATGACAATGGGGAAGGGGTAAGACTTATTAGCTTGCAAAGTGGTCAATAAGCCTTGACTACTGGGGTCTTTTTAGATGGCCCTCTTTTCTCTTCCTATGCTATTTAATTCCTTCTTCTTTTTTTTTTCATGATGACCACGTGATGATATTCGAGTCTATGAGGAGTGGGAGAGACTTGAGTTGGTGGACCCCAATATATATGTCCCCAACTCAACACATAACATTTTTCTCTAAAACTAGTAAATCTTGGACACACATCACCCGCAGATTAAATGTGACTAGATATATCTCTTAGGGATCCAACTTAGTTAATTTCTCTCTTAAAAATAATATTTATGTAGATAGAGACGTCATCATTTGTGTATTAGGCCCATCAATATTTACCTCGCAACCAAACAGGCTGACCTGAACCTGTTATAATCTAGGCTTGAGCGTTGTCTCCGAAGGCTTGAATGCAGCCCAACCAACTTTCATGCCAGATTAACTTACGAGAAAAGCATACTGCAAACCCTGAGTATGATGCACACCCTAGGTGTGCAGTGTCTTTAAATTTTTTTATTTTTTTTAAAGTTGCCTCCAAGTTATCCTAATTTGGAGTGCAAGACATGTCACCATCCAATTATCCAAAACATTAAAAATAAAATGGATCAATTTTTAAAAGAATATGCCCAACATTATTCATTCAATCTCGTTTTTTTATTTCTTTATTTTCAGTCCAAGTTAGGATATCTTGGGGGTCACTCCAAGAATGTTTTTAAAAAATAAAAAAATTAAAGACATTACACACCCCGAGTGTGCAGCACACTGGGCTGTGCAATGTCTTTGTTTTTTTTGAAATTTTTTTGGAGTGGCCCCCAAGTTATCCTAACTTAGAATGTAGTCACCATCTAATTATCTAAAAAAATTAAAAATGAAACAAGTCAATTTTTAAAAGAATGATTCCAACACTATTTATTCAATTTAATTTTTTAATTTTTTTCTGGGTATCTAATGGTGACGTGACTTACATCTCAAGTTAAGATATTTTAGGAGTCACTCCAATTTTTTAAAAAAATTAAAAAAATTAAAGACATTGCACAACCCAGGTGTGCAGCACACCTAGGGTGTGCAGTGTATTCAATTTTTTTCATTTTTTTAAATTTTTTTTGGAGTGGCCCTCACGTTACCCTAACTTAGAGTGCAAGTAATGTCACCGTCCGATTATCTAAAAAATTAAAAATTAAATAGGTCAAATTTTAAAAGAATGGTCCAACAGTGGTCATTCAATCTAGTTTCTTTTTTTATTTATTTCCGAATGATCTAATGGTGACGTGTCTTATACCCCAAGATAGGGTATTTTGGGGGCCACTTCAAGAAATTTTTTAAAATATAAAAACTTAAAGGCATTGCACACGCCGGGTGTGCAACACACTAGGGTGTGTAACGAGCCTTCCTCTTAACTTAGAGAAATGCTTGTTGCACATCTTCAGTGTGTTGCACACCCTGGGTGTACAGTGTCTTTAAATTTTTATTTTTTAAGTTTTTTTTGAAGTGGCTCTCAAGTTACCCTAACTTGGAGTGCAAGCCACGTCACCATCTGATTATCTAAAAAATTAAAAATAAAATATGTTAATTTTTAAAAGAATGATCTCAACACTATTCATTCAATATGGTTTCTTTGTTTTTTATTTCTTTGTGGGTAATCTAATGGTGACATGTCTTGCATCTCAAGTTAGGACATCTTGGGGGCCACTCTAAGAATTTTTTTAAAAAATAAAAAAATAAAGGCATTGCACACACCGGGTGTGTAGCACATTAGGGTGTGCAATGAGTCTTTCTCTTCACTTAGAGAAAGGCTTGTTGCACACCCTAGGTGTATTGCACACCCTGGGTATGTAGTGTCTTTAAATTTTTTATTTTTTTAAAAAATGAAGTGGGAACCCCCCAAGTTATCATAATTTGGAGTGCAAGCCACATCAACATCCGATTATCCAAAAAACGTAAAAATAAAATATGTTAATTTTTAAAAGAATGAACCCAACACTATTCATTCAATCTGGTTTCTTTTTTTAATTTCTTTCTGGATAATCTAATTAATGGTGACGTGTAGGCCTGTCAACGGAGCGGATATGAAGCGAATATATGACTATCCGTATCCGCTCCGTTTTAAAATTAGAATTATCTGATTTTGATCCGCTCCGATTTGAATTCGGATACGAAGCGAATATATGACTATCCGTATCCTCTCCGTTTTAAAATTCGAATTATCCGATTCAAATTTTAAAAAATATAAATATAATTATAAAATATTAAAAGTATATAAAATATAACTATAAAATGTGAAAAATATATAAAATAAACTCTAAATTAAAATACAGTTGTAAAATGTCTAAATTTCTCCATAATATTATTTATTTTATAATATATTATTTAAAAATATGTATTATATGATATATAATATTACGAATGAATATTTTTCGAAGCGAATATTATAGTATCCATATCCGCTCCGATTCGAATTCGGATATTATCCGTATCCGAAAAAATGAATACGAATTCGAATATTATCCGTTAATACAGATTCGAATTCGAAACGGATCCAGATAATATCCGAATCTGTTGACAGGCCTAGTGACGTGGCTTGTACCTCAAGTTAGAATATCTTGGATACCATTTCATTTTTTTTAAAAAATTAAAAAATTAAAGATATTGCACACCCCTAGTGTGCAGCACATCAGGATGTGCAATGTCTTTAAATTTTTTATTTTTATTAAAAATATTTGGAATGACCCTCCAGTTATCCTAACTTAGAGTGCAAATCACGTTACCATCCGATTATCTAAAAAATTAAAAATAAACAAACTAATTTTTAAAAGAATGGGCCAAACGCTATTCATTCAATCTTATTTTTTTAGTTCTTTTTGAGTAATCTAATGGTGGCGTGAGTTACACCTCAAGTTAAGATATCTTGAGGGTCACTCTAAATTTTTTTTTTAAAAAAATAAAGACATTGCACACCTTGGGTGTGCATCACACTGGAGTGTGCAATGAGTATTTCTCACACGTTCAGTGTCTTTAATTTTTTTATTTTTAATTTTTTTTAGAGTGATTTTCAAGTTACTATAATTTGGAGCGCAAATCATATCACCATCTGATTCTCTAAAAAATAAAAAAATAAAACATACTAATTTTTAAAAGAATCAGCCACCATTATTTATTCACTGTATTTTTTTATTTATTTCTAGATAATTTAATAATGACGTGACTTAAATCCTAAATTATTTTCAAGAGATGGCAACACTTGAGTCCAGCCTTGACCGGCCCAACTTGGGCCGAACGTACAAGGGTTATAATGCCTACCTACATCATGAACTTTCTTTCCGCAGCTGCTGTTAGAAACGCTATATATGTTTTCTGACACGAACCATACTAATTAGTAGCCATAGCATTCTACACAAGAGATTAACGTGTACTTGTAATATACACGATCAAATATTAATATCTCCATCTGCCTAGTCCGGCCCTACGCCGTGGGTCGAAGTCGTGGGCACAACCGACTCCCTACGACTCAGACTTTCCGGTCCATACATAGGCCCGCAGAATTCTACAAAGCCCAGTCGCAAGTCGGGGTCAGGCCCAATCCATATATCTATATGTTTCAATCCAACCCATTGACGGTCCCATCGCCTGCCAAGCTAAACTAACTAATGTCTTATCACTAGCTGTGAACCAGCAGATGTGTATTTAAGGCCGGAGTCGGACACTTTCTTCTCGTGGAAATAATTAATCTCCCTGACTTTCCAGCACTTTGGTGGGAATACCTTTTGTTTTGTCAGATGGGATATCATCTGTTCTCATCGGTCAAATTGTCGCAACCCCGTACTTACCACTTACCAGCCAAACCACCCACCAACCAACCCCGGCGACGTGACATCTGCACGTTCAATGCCCGAACGTGTCAGAGCACCCCCCCAACACGCATGACAGGTAAGGGATGCCGTCACAATGTATAGAACTTTCTATCCGGAAGACTGCGTAGGCGTTCACCAAGGGTAGGCACCGCCTACATCAGTCGTCTTCCCCTTTCATGCAATCAAGATGTGGACGCGCGCGCGCCTTCGTTTCGTTATGTGGAAGGTGGTGGCTTTGAAGTTGATCCCATGACTCTCTGGTTCCACTGGGACCGGTCCATGGACTTGAGAGTTTGAAGGTAGACCTTTGCATCTCTGAAAAATGGAGACGTTGGACCTTGCGCTCTTGTAACAAGGGAAAACGCGCACGCAGGCACACGGAAAGAAGCCATGCCATATCCTGCAACTGCCTGCCCGCGGGTCCGTGGCCGAGGGTAGAAATTGTTAGACATCAGTGGACCTAGTTAATTATATATGCTGATACAGAGTCGGCCGTCATCGCGAGTAGTTGATCGATGAAGTAGAGGAAGAAGAGTACATGCGTATAATAATAGAAGGGCGATTAATTAGCCTTTTGGTATTTTAATGGGAGGTCCCGGCCGGGGTAGTTAATTGGAAGGTTAATTAAATAGTGTACATTACTCTATGATCCTTGAGGACGTTGCTCCGTGAGAGGGAAAAGGAGAAGCCCCCCATACTCCTTAGACTAACTAACCCCAGAGGCTCGTAGTCTCGAACCTAGCTAATATGGCCCAACTCCTCGGATGCCACAACTAGATATATTAAAGAAGAGGCAACAACTATGGAAATACGTACGTGAGAAGATGTTGCATTCGATTCAAATGGCATTTAGTCAAGTCACTCGACCACATGAGATCACCACGGGTGTTCCAAGGGCGTGCGGTGGACTCTTCCTTTGCTAGCTAGCTGCTGTTTTAACCAGAACCTTTGATGTAATTTTACATGCAGCGTCTGAAATGATCTGAACTCACTGCCAGCAGGCCGATCGACTTAATTCCCGCCGAACAATGGAAAACTGGGTGATGATGCTCTTCACCTGTTCTGCGAAAAGGCTGTGCCTAACAGCCGTGCCTGGATGATCGAGCTCAAGGCGTTTGCAAGACTCGATCGGTAGTACACTGATACATTGGTGCCAGTCGATCATTTTGGCCCACATGGCTTGCGTAGATTAGCTTCACTGATGTCATAACAGTAGCTTGTCAATTCTGGGTTGGTGTCCCACAGTGGTCGTGACAGCTGAAGGCTTGAAGTTTTTCCTTGGAACAATGAGAAATCCCTGCATACCCTGGACTTCGTTTCAAAGGAGATGATATAATTGCATGTTGGAGAAAATTTCACACGACAGTACCATGAACCTTACCCCTTTGCCTCATGCCATATATAGCTCCCTACACAATGCCTTCCCTCTTTTCTTTCGCTTATACCATATATAGTTCCCTTTGGATATTATAAGATATCTCCACATTAGGTGAAGGCAATGAAGATAAGATAGCAATGTAATGTAGTATATCGTCTATATATTCACTATCTTTAATTTTTGAGATAGATAGTTCAATGAGGCTAGCTAGCTATAGTTATATTCCTAAATTATGTGCCGTGTGTTTGTCATTACCTGGTAATTAGTGTGTAATTAAGATAATTAGTTGAGTAGAGATTGAAAAAGATAAAACATAAATATAATTACTGTCTTTAGATTTTGAGTCGATCGGACCGTCTAATAATTTAGTTGGGATGCATGCAGAGTGAACATACAGCATGCATTTTAAAATATATAGATCAAATTCGTGACGCGCACCTGGTTTTCCAGATGCTGGTGTTGCCTGTGGCGTGAATCCGTCCATGGAGATGCATGGAGGCCTTCGTACTCTCTCTCCATGCTCTTCTTCATAACACGTACGTGTTCACTCGATCTGGTGGACTGTGGACATGGAGATGTCTCTTTCATGCATGGTCCCCCAAGGAACCCCGTTCTCTCCTCCCGTCTGCAGAGACCGAAGCTCTAATGGATCGGACATGCCAACTTTCAACCTCTAACGGATCGGAGGGGGTCGGCCACGGTTGCCACATGTCTGCCTCCGCAGGCATCGGCGTCGATGGGACCTGCGCAGGGCCCTCAGGTTTGCGTTGTGAATCCGCTGACCGATCTTTTCTTCCCTATCTGAGATGGGCATGTGTCAAACAATCATGGAAGACACTTGATAAGCGCAACTGTTAGGTTTCTGCTTCAGTGATTGGTGTAAAATGCGAGCTATTCCATACTTTTAATTCCTCCTGTTCATCGATCGATCCCACGCTTGAAGGTCCACATCCAGGAAAAACACACACACACACACACACACACACATGCAGAGATAGAGATAGAGATAGACAGAGAGAGCTGAGAGAGAGAGGGGTGGGGTGGGGTAGAAGATTTCTCTACATGGGTGTAGATGACGTTGACGCATGTCGACTGTGATGGTAGGCTGCCACTTAGGTGAGACCATTTGTCCTCTTTTGTGTGTGTGTGTTGAAACGATCCTCTAATCTTCTCTCTTATTCGTGCATCTTTTCCTCATAAAACGCATGGGAAGAACCAACACTAGTTACTTTTTCGGTCTTATTTGTGCATATTTTCCACTCCCTTCGGTCTTAAAAGAGACTCGACAATAACCCTAGTTACTTGTTTCTGTTAGATGTGGAAACTTTGATGCATCCATTACACCCGATATATCCTATTACTGTCAGCATATATCATTCGTGAATTTGTCGTGTTGCCATGTAATAACTTCAACTAAATCACTCAATTGTAGAGGTTATATATATATATGTTTTAGCATTTATTGGAACGTACGTGGGACTAGAATCCGATGGCTGCCAATGCAAGCAACACAGAGAACCAAAGTGAATGCGTGATGTACAGGTTATATATATATATAAGTACACAACCGGCTGTGAAGCACAGAAAACAAGGAACATCATATATCTGAAGTTAAAATCCTGAACTGCTAATTATGCAGCCGCATAGAGTACTGGTGACGCCTAACAATGTCTTAGACTGTTCAAAATTCCCTCCTTTTCAATTGCCCATGAGTTATGGTGGCCACACGTGGTAATAATTAGTGTTGAATCGTTCTTTAGATCTGATTATTTGAGTTAAGAACCTAATAAATAATTAGATCCTTAATGGGTTTTGTATTTATCTGGATGATGGACTTTCTTGCAGCGGGAAATTGATCGTACGCACTTTCTTATATATGGTAAAATACACAGATTTGTGTATACATACATTGCATGGTAGATATTTTTTTTCAACCCTAGAGCTCCAAACAGTGGGCTTGCTTGGATTGTATGTATGATTAAACTTTGGACTTTGGGGGCCCCGGGCACTTTCCTTTACATCACGTGGTGAGTCCTGCTGCTACAGCAGGAACCCAGTATACTGCCTCACAGAAACCCTCACTCTTCCACAACTGTTTAATAATTGGTTTGTATGACAGTCACAGCCACCGAGAGGGTGTGTCTGATTGTGTCCAACCCAACAGGATTAAGCACTTTTAACTCTTTTGACCAGATCTAGAGCGCGATGCACGTAAACTCCAACTCGATCGGGGCCGGGAATCACAAGGACGGCGGAGGAAGAGGGAAAGAGATCACAGAAGTAACCTAGCTAGGGAACCTTCTTACGAAACCCTCCCCGCACAGTTTAAGTCAAAAATGGTGACGCGAGGGCACCGCACCCCCCCCCCCCCGCCCCCACCCGGTCTTTACTTCGTCTGGACGCCCCGCCGGCACGTTTTCACCAACAGTAAACGTCCTTGCATTCGTGATGCACGCGTTACGTAAAACGTCCGTACGGGCCCGGATCGCATATGGATGCGGATGATAATCCGATGACTGATGGATGAGTAATTCTATAGTGTCATGTTTTTTTATCATCTTTTTTAAGAGCGTCTGAAGCTTAAATTATTTAGCTGAACATCTCAACTAGCTCCTCTCGTCGACATCTTTTTTGAGTGGCAAAAAAAAGTGATAAAAGGAATGATGTCATAACATTTTTTCTAATAAAAGAATGATATTATAATAAATTAATTCTCTCTTGACAAGCACAACGGCAGAAGATCAACTGACCCATAAAATTACAAAAGAAAGAGAAAATCTCTTAAAGCTTCGACCTTAATTCATTGTATAAGGTATGTTTTACAGTTCTACGTATACCTTGAGATATTTGTATTATCTTTAGACGGAATTGACGACTGTATCTGACCAACCCAAAAGCGTGGGAGATTTTGAGTTCAACAACCACTAATTCACACACACACACACACACACACACACACACACACACACATATATATATATATATATATATATATATATATATATATATATATATATATATATATATATATATATATATATATTGGTGGGCCTGCAGCTGAATTTCCTCCCATCATGAGAAATCACCCGGACAAGAATATTTACCTTCCAGTGTAATCAAACTATTTCATCCTGTTCCGGAAAAATATTCATGTCTTTTTTTTGTTGTTGTTGTCTACGTGTTGCGCGTTGGTGCCATGTTAGTGAACGAGCAGCGGGCGCTGATGGCTGCATGATATATAGATTCTAGCCTGGGAAGGACAAAAAGAAGTGGAACAAGGAACCTCGATGGCTGGCCCTTTGTCCATGTTATTTTAATTGCGCACCCTCCCATTTTCTCCAGTACAGGAGGTCTGCCCTTGAGCCCTTAAGTACGACCGCGAGAGAAGAAGAGCAAGGGGAAGAGCAAGAGGGGAGAGACAAGAGATCAGGGGAAGACCCGTAGACAACTTGGACGAGAGTAAGAAAGTTTTCACCATGGGAAGGGCACCCTGCTGTGACAAGGCCAACGTGAAGAAAGGCCCCTGGTCGCCCGAAGAAGACGCCAAGCTCAAGTCCTACATCGAGCAACACGGCACCGGCGGTAACTGGATTGCTCTCCCTCAGAAGATTGGTACTCTCTTCTCCCATCCTTCATTACTCCTGATCAATAGCTTTCATGACCATTACACACTCAGCTGGCTCAGATGGAATACCTTATCTTTCTGGGTTTTGTTGTAACGAGGCCTCAAGCGATGTGGGAAGAGCTGCCGCCTCCGATGGCTGAACTACCTCCGCCCAAACATCAAGCACGGTGGATTTTCCGAAGAAGAAGATAACATCATAT
Source organism: Amorphophallus konjac (assembly GCA_022559845.1). Classification (NCBI taxonomy): domain Eukaryota; kingdom Viridiplantae; phylum Streptophyta; class Magnoliopsida; order Alismatales; family Araceae; genus Amorphophallus; species Amorphophallus konjac. The sequence goes on along the minus strand of JAHNEJ010000757.1, from coordinate 79,322 downwards.
GCAGCCTATACATGAGCATTGGGAGCAGGTATAACGCCATATATATATAGATATATGAGCTCATCCAATCGTCTTTATTGTACTGTCATTTGTGTGATAAGGAGAATTAATAATCTTCTCCTTCCAAATTCCGGCTGCGACCGTAAAAGCAGGTGGTCTATTATCGCTGCGCAGCTGCCTGGAAGAACCGACAACGACATAAAGAATTACTGGAACACAAGGCTGAAGAAGAAGCTCTTGGGCAAGCCGCGCAAGGACCAGCAGCAAGGTCGACGAGCTGTAGGCGGTCTGAAGCAATTACAAGCCAAGAAAGAAGAGAATGGAAGCTTCACCGCAGGCTCCACCAGTACCAGCCAGGCCCCGTACTGGCCGCAGCCAGCGATGCCCATGTTCCAAAACCGGTGTCACTCCATCGCCGACGACAGTGAATCATTGAGGAAATTGCTCCTAAAACTGGGAGGGAGATTCTCCGACAACGACGGCACTCAAAACCCACTGGTTGCTCCTTCGTCGGCACAAAATGTTTACGACAGTTCTCTGGATCTATTAGCCCCTTCCGACCCGGTTACTTCCTTCAGTGACAGCTCGTTTCTATTGGGCGGTATGCTGCAAGGTACGAGCGGTACTGGTTGCTTCACGACTGAGCTCGACGATATGTTATACTGCAACCCGATGAAATTGGAAGGATTTGACGACCTATGTGGAATGGGGAACATGGTGAGCGAGGGCAGCGGCAGCAGCTCGTCCGAGAGCTTGAGCTGGAACGAGATGATCAGCCCTCTGGTGTATGCCCCTCTTGTCTCAAATTGCCAAGCGATGCAGCCCCAGCAGCCGTGCCCCCTCGAGGAGCAGGTGCAACTCGGTATTCGTTGAGGGCGGCTGTACATGGACTCGTGTAAATTTGTTCCATTGGTGGGGGTTGGATGGTCGGGTTGGATTTTGGATAGTGAACCTAATAAATTCTGACATTGAAGGATTTGTTTGCTTAATTTGTGTTTAATATCCAGTCACCTTTTGACTCCGGGAATTCCTGAGAATGTTCTACTACATTAGTTTCTGAACATGTAGTTGTTTGATGATCTTTTCTATTGTTGTCTTTTGGGATCATTGTTCGATATTGCCCTTGCTTCCTACAATATCTAAGCTCATTCCACCTCAAGAACTTCTTCCTGGTCAGAAAACATGGGCAATTCGTTTGTTCTGGCCCGCTTCATGTGCTGATGCAACGAAGAGCAGCTACTTTCTTCTAAGAGGTTCTATAGCATTTAACCCAATCACACAGCTCGTCACATGCATAACCTTCTCTTCGGGCTTCTTGAAAAACACGTTAATCAGAATGCAGTAAAGTAGAATGAGGCGCGTGGCATCATGGCATTTCTTTTCTCATCCTTTGGCAAGTAGGCATCCCAATTAATGGCTTCATTCCTTTATAAGGATCTCCATGTCTTCACGTAGGCAGCTGGTATTCTAGCTACTACGGGTGGAGTTTTGTAATCAGCACCATCTCTCACAAGCTTGATGAGGAAGAGGCAAGATTCTTAATTTTGTACCTATTATCAGATTCTTTAACACTGAGTTGCAGCTCGAGAACAGCGCTGTGCATATATAGCTTGCTTGAAGCATATTCATCTTAATGCTTACGAGGCAGCGATTTAGCTGCTGTCCACACGCCGGTATACGTACAGTAGAAATTGTGGAACTTCACGGAGACATGGTGGATTAGGATTGGAACTTAGGCTTCATGTACAACTACATAGTTTTATGTCTTCTTTTCTTCTCAGCTCTCTGTAACATAATCGACCACCTCATCCTTCATCTCTGCGTTCTTTAATTCTCTCTGCTCTTGAGATGAATCATATATATATATATATATATATTTCCAAAAGAAAAAAAGAATCGTATTTCTAAACACCCAAAGGGTGCGTTTAGCGCTCATGGCCGATGTCACGATCGAATACTCCCTTGAGACATATATATGTTGCCAAAAATCCCCCTTCTCTATAGGTTCTCTTACGTGTACTAGAAGAAATGAGAAGAAGATGGTGGGGAAAAATCAAGATATTCTTGCACAAGTCCTCTTGCAACGAAACGAAAATAATCCAGTTTATGATGTTAAAAGCCATGCATCCCCAAACTCCTTGTACACACCTGGTGATTGAGTTCAGCCTGCGAGGAACCACCAGTCTGTTTCTGTGGCTGCTGATGGAGCATAGCTTATTATGCAAGAATATATATACATACTCTACAACGATAGGCTTCCAATCTATTTATACGTACTTTCCCTTTCATCTTGGAAAACCTTTCCAATGTTCCCCCTTAAGAGAGTTTTCTCCTTACAGACGCAGGACTACGTAAAGACAGATTTAGGTCTCAAACTAAATTATCCAACAGAATTTATATATAACTTTCTCGGTAGCTATTCGCATGAGTAGTAATGGTAACAGCTTCAAGGTAAAGGGGAATTTTTTTCATATATAGTACGTTAAGATTCACTGAAAGAAGCTTAATTAATTAATCAGACGTTTTCTAGTGCACGCTTCATCTGATAGAAGGGAAAAATCAATGGAGGTTATCTTTTTTTGTTTATTTATTTAGCTGAAAGTACTGTTCAAGTGGAGGTACGTATATATCAAAGATTAAAGAAAATATTCAATCCCAAGGATTAATTAGTTGATGGAAAACATAGGTATATGTGTTCAATTAAATGTCGTGGCCTGCCGGGAGTGTACGTCTATGTAACATCAACGCCAAAGTTTATCTGCTTCGCTGATGCTGCAGAACAGTCAAAAATTATATATAACCCATGCATTGACCTATAGGAAGCGAAGATCGATCAATTGCCTTTGCTAGGTGACTTAATTAACATTTCCTTCAAGTATGATGGTCGATTGGAGATGCAGTCTGCAGACTCATATGTTTTACGCAAAGATTGTATAATTAAGGAACCCTGGGACATATCTAGCTGGGAGATGCAGAGTGAATCAATGCTGGCTAGGTGGCATGCGAAAACCAAATGATAGAAAAACCTATATATCTTCGCATTCGCTGATGAGTAAAGAAATTCATCTTGAAGAATTCGTAGACAACATAATTAAGAAGCGGAGTCAACATAAAGAATACGGCTCCAGATCAAAGCTACATCAAAGGTGACAAAGTCAGTGTTTCAGGCTAACAAGAGGAGCAGGAGATTTTTTAATAGACCGGTCATGATTATTCCTCGTAAGAGTATATATCCATTTCTTTTCACGTACGTACTGCTAAGCTAGGCTGCATACGTTTCAAATCTAGATCTAGCTACATGTCATATATGTGATTTAATTAGCGACTGATCATTGCCGTTATCGATTAAAGCTGAGATCTAGGGATGAGTTCATGCCTAATTAATATTCGCCATTTGTGGGACAAGCGGAGAATATTGGATGGATAATTCCCCATGCTACGTACCAACATAAGAATATTGCTTGTTTCGGACGTACGTCGACACCAATAGTACTGTTTTAATTTGAAGCCTAGTTAGAGGGGTACTGTTTGCTTTCTATAACAAACGCACATATATACATAGTACGTACGTAGTAATTTTAATATTGCCACTAGCTAATTAATGTTTAGTGTCAATTAGTTGTATTCTATCAGTTCGGAAACCATATATATATAGAAGTATTAAATTTGCATTTTGCGAGGTTCTCAACACCCTCTCATTTCCTCCTATATCTCCATCCATAGGACCATAGCTCCTTTCCTCCGGCTCCCGCCCTATGCATGCAGTGCTAGTCCTCTTACATCGATTAATTAATATAAAGTAAAGTACATTAGGTACTCTAAAAATATTAATATCGAATTTAATACTAATATAAAATCCAATTAACAGACCCACTAGCTACACAGGAAAGAGGCGGGTCTGACGTCTGAGCTGCTATATATTCCGGCCGGCTGTGCATACATACATGTAAATTGACCGAAGAGAGAGTACTAGAGGATAAGGATGAGGCTAATTAATCATCCATGGAGTTTTAATTGCAGTTAATTTGAGATAAACAGTGACGTACTCCCAAAAGAGTGGCCGCGTTGATATATGAGAGCCAATTAAAGACGTTTCCTGGAAGAATCTGCTACACCTCCCATCGATCATGATGTTTTGGTATTTTCTTCTTTTTTAGTCAAATTCCGGTCGACAGTCTTCGCTAGCGAATATCACTGTGGTGGTCAACAAAGTACGTATTCTTAAAACATATGTCGATCGGCCACCTTTCAAGAAGAAATCAAGAACGTACCATTGATGCCTTTTACATTTCCTTGGGTATTCATAACGCTATATATGCGGAAAACTATCTCTTACGGCCATCCGTACAGCCGATTCCTTCTTTCTTCGCGCGACTTGAATGGCTGATAAACCACACTGACACTACTCATGTCTCGTGAAAATGTTTGGGTCTCCCTTTTTCTATTTTTTTTCCATACATAGATACTCGCTCCCTGCTACCAAATTCATGTGAGAGTATACATCACTCCTGTAAATGCATGAACAACATGTACATGAAATAGATAGCTCGCTTCATAGTTGCGACGTACAGGTCCTTAAAATTAATTATGTACCGACGGTACGTCTTCTGACTCTTATCTTAATTAATTTGATAGGATATATTCGATGCATATTTTGTTCAAATGATACGTTAGCTTGTCAATCGCTTGGCTTCTCCGTTTGGAAGGACAGAAGAATGAGATAGAAAATGGATATAAACCTGCACTGTTGGTTGTTAATTTGAAACCGTGGTTAAGAGTTTAACCCACATATATATGGTTATTAAGTTAAAAGAACTCTCTCTTAATTACGGCAAGGGGCTAAAGGAGGAAGCTGCTTTTTTGGGGGTGAGGAGATGCATAAACAAATGCACCAAAAAGTTTGGCGGTTCTACAACTTTTTCCATTGACAAAGATGTATATGCAAAATCCCGAAGTTTTTTTTTTTTTTTTGATGCTCCCGCTGGAGTGGCAGCCACGGACAACCGTCGGCTACACGGACCTTCTTCCCATCATGGAAACAGACAGCGTTAATTCGTGGACTAGCTAAACGAAGAGTCAAATTAATCCCTATAAAAGCTGTCGCTTTTAAAAAGTTAACCAGAATTCAAACAAAAAAAATCATGTCGACGGAAGTGTCTGGAAAGTGAAGACCATGTCTTTAAGATTTCTGGTCGGCAGAGTCACCAACTTGTTTTTGATCGTTTCCATAATTAGGCATGCGTACGTATGTGTGTGTGTGCATGGGCACGTACGCGAGCGAGAGAGAGAGAGAGAGAGAGAGAGAGAAGTCGGTTTGCACAGCGTTTTACCGTTACAAAAGGGTAAGAGCCCGCAAAATGTTCAAGAGCTCTCTGCGGTATTCAAGGTTTTCATATGTTTCTTTAAAATAACGTTGGCATTAATGGACTGCTAAAATTTGTTTGGAAGAGAAGATGTTGAATATTCTCCCAACGCATGCAGTTGACATGATTTAGAAGCAGTTGATCATGCGAGAAAATAATAATAATAATAATAATAATTCAACCTCATTGAGCTTTCTCCTTGCGGCTGTGAATTATATGCAACATCTGGAACGTGTTTTACTTCCAATTAATCATCTGCGTTATATATATATATATATATTTCTCCTTAAAAAGGAGGAATAATGAGGTCATATCTTCTAGAATGTTATTTATTCAACATGAAGACTTGAAGTTGTATGGCTAGCTACGTACGTTTGGAACTGTAGATCCTTTGCTGTTCCAATTATTTGACGCCGCTTGGATACGCAGACTCATGCATATTGAACTACGAGTCGGGGAAACGATTGTTTATGATCGAAGTCGAGTTAACACATGAATGGTCCCCGAGTGTAATTAAAAAAATACTCAACCAAACCTAGCTATAGGTTGCCAAACTATATATATATATATATATATATATATATATCCTAAAAACAGCAAACAAATTAAGTAGAGATCATTAGATATCATTAAGGATAGATAATGGCATCCACCCAGTAATTAACCTCAGAAGTTTCCCTTCTTACGGGATGCTTGTGTCAGCAGTGACATCGAGGAGGGAGTCATCACCTAAATGTTTACTAGATGCTTCTTCAGTCCGTGTACGTACTATACGATTTCTACAAGAGCAACAAATTAATCACCCAAGCCTAGTAGGAAAACCATGCACGGAAGCTAGCCATTCCCCCACTTTCCATATTAGCGTTTGCAAAATAGGCTCATCTGCAAATTAAGAAGTATTTATACATCCCGTTGTTCATGCTTTCGACTCTATACGTCTAAATTGCTGACTTGTTCTAACACGGTGGCAATAAGAAAGACGTACGTCTATATATACATGAAAACTGCACGAAATGGTGGGCTTTCCACTGTGTACTAATTGGGAGGTCTATGATTGAAAGGCATATTTTTAGTCTGCATGTGATGTAAAAAAATGGTCTCTTTGATATCAAAATTGAAAAAATTTCCGACTTGATGCCATACTTTTGCATGTGATAATGCGACTTTAGATCGGAGTTTGACAAACCGATCCAATACGTGTCCGCAATATCGGATCGTGCCAAGGAAAAGTCGGTATGGGCAAGACGTGGCACGCATATGTTAAGCCACCCCTAGTCGCCGACGGCATGACAGAGGCGGTGGTGGTGGAGATGGCGGAGGTGGGGACAGCTTCGGCCGAGGCGGTGCATGGCTCGAACAGAAGGGTGGGAGATGCTGGCCTGACAATTTAGGGTTTAAAGTTACCGGAGGAGGCAGGCGAGGGAGAGGGTGGAGGAACGATCCGACAACGGCATGGTGACGTATCGCACCTACCGGACCGTGACGGAGAAAACTTGGCATAGCCGGTATGAACGGCACGTCAAACCCTGCTTTAGACTAGGCGTGTCCCAACATTTAAAAAAAAGGTGTATGTCATGTTGGAGGAGTGTGGAGTTTGATCCGGATATTGGTAGGCTCCCCCCTGTCCTTTCGCGGATCCAACTTTATATATAAAGGCAGCATCCCTTATAATGGGGGGTATTATTATAATTTCACCCAGGAGGGTTGCCCTAGGCTCCTTATATATAAAGGCAGCATCCCTTGTAATCGCGATAGCGTGTGCGAAATAAGAGATCTCAGTGCGGCCGTGGATGTAGGAAGGCACATCGCCTCCGAACCACGTAAATCTCAGTGTTCTTGTGGTTTGATCTTCTCTTCCCCCTTCTTTCTTCCTCCTCTATTGTTTGTCCATCTCTACAGGTACTCCGGTTTCTAACAACTAGTATCAGAGCCTTGTTCTGGTTCGGGGGAGTAGTGGGAGCGATGGCTGCAGAAGAGGGAAAGGTCAGGATCGAGAGGTTCGATGGCAAAGATTTTGGTTTCTGGAAGATGCAGATGAAGGACTACCTGTATCAGAAGAAACTTCATCAACCTCTTGCTGGTACGATGTCGGAAGGGATGAAGAAGGAAGATTGGGATCTGATGGATAGACAAGCTCTGGGGGTCATCCGGTTGACGTTGGCCAGAAACGTTGCGTTCAACATCGTGAACGAGAAGACCACAGCAGGGTTGATGAAGGCACTATCAAATATGTATGAAAAACCATCCGACTCTAATAAGGTATATTTGATGCGTCGTTTATTTAATTTGAAGATGGTCGAAGGTGCTTCTGTTACAAATCATATCAATGAGTTCAATCTGATCACGAGTCAATTGAGTTCGGTGGACATCAACTTTGAGGATGAGGTTAGGGCATTGATTTTGCTCTCCTCCCTACTAGAAAGTTGGGGTGCGACTGTGACCGCTGTGAGTAGTTCTTCATGTTCAAATAAGTTGAAGCTGGATGAGGTTCGAGACTTGATTCTAAGCGAAGACATTCGCAGGAAAGAATCAGGTGAATCATCAAGTTCTGCCTTGAATGTCGAAGGCAGGGGACGAGCAAATCAGGGTGGTCAAGATCGAGGTAGGTCTAAGTCAAAAGGAAGAAGTCAGTCGAGATTTCGTGGTGATGGTTGTTGGAACTGTGGTAAGAAAGGGCACTTGAAAAGAGATTGCAGAGCACCGAAGAAGAAGTACCAAAATTGAAACCAAAATCCAAACCAAAAGGAAGAGTCTGTGAATGCAACAATAGAAGAAATAGAGGATGCCTTAGTCCTGAGTGTTGACAGCCCTATAGAATCGTGGATCTTAGATTCTGGAGCATCTTTTCACTCTACCTCACAAAAGGATTGCCTTGAAAATTATGTTGCTGGTAATTTTGGTAGGGTCTATCTTGCTGATGATGAACCCTTGGATATTGTGGGGAAGGGAGATGTGAAAATCATGACAGCAAATGGGACTGCATGGAAGTTGCATAATGTCAGACATGTGCCTGGGCTGAAGAGAAACCTGATTTCTATGGGGCAGCTTGATAGTGAAGGTTATATCACTACCTTTGTAGGTGGCTCCTGGAAGATCACTAAAGGCGCTATGATCATAGCACGAGGCAGTAAGATGGGTACCTTGTACATGACAACAAATACAAGAGACACAGTTGCAGTGGCTGATTCTCATGGTGATTCAGAAACTTGGCATTGCAGACTTGGGCATATGAGTGAAAAGGGAATGAAGGTATTGCAGGCGAAGGGAAAGTTGTCTGGTTTAAAGACTGTAGATGTCGGGTTCTGCGAAGATTGTGTATTTTGGGAAGCAGAAAAGGGTTAGCTTTTCCAAAGTAAGCAGGACATCCAAGTCTGAAAAGCTGGAGCTTGTGCACACGGATGTGTGGGGGCCTTCATCGATATCATCTCTTGGAGGCTCACAATATTATGTCACCTTCATCGACGACTCCACCAGGAAGGTATGGGTTTATTTTCTGAAAAATAAATCTGACGTGTTTGCTACTTTTAAAAGGTGGAAGTCTCTAGTTGAAAATGAAACTGGTTTGAAAATCAAGTGTCTGAGGTCAGATAATGGTGGAGAGTATGATAGCAAGGAGTTCAAAGACTTTTGCGCACTGAATGGAATTCGAATGTAGAAGACCATTCCAGGAACACCTCAGCAAAATGGTGTTGCAGAACGGATGAATAGAACACTGAATGAGCGTGCCAGAAGCATGAGAATTCATGCTGGTTTGCCCAAGACATTTTGGGCAGATGCAGTGAGTACAGCCGCATACCTGATAAATAGAGGACCATGTGTCCCCTTGGATGGCAAGCTACCGGAGGAGGTATGGACAGGAAATGAGGTAACTCTTTCACATCTAAAAGTCTTTGGTTGTACTTCCTATGTGCTTATTAATTCTGAAAATAGAGACAAGTTAGACTCTAAGTCTAAGAAATATTTTTTCATTGGATATGGTTATGATGATTTTGGATATCGTTTCTGGGATGATCAGAATAGAAAAATCATACGAGAAAGGAATGTGATATTCAATGAGAAAGTCTTGTACAAAGACAGATCTGTTGTAGAATCTGATGATGCAGGGAAGCAAGTCAAAGATCAGGTGGAGTTAGAGGAAATCTTAGAGGAAGATGTTCCAAAAAGAACTCAAGCTAGTCCTGAGAATGTCATGACACAACCAGAACCCTATACACCGGCACCACCACTAAGGAGATCTAATAGAGTACCCAAACCCACTGAAAGGTATTCTCCTTCTTTGCATTACTTGTTATTGACTGATAATGGTGAGCCAGAATGTTTCAGTGAAGCAATACAAATGAAGGATTCTGTCAAGTGGGAGCATGCTATGAAAGAGGAGATGAACTCTTTGTAGAAGAATGAGACTTGGGTACTGACTCCTTTACCAGAGGGTAAAAAGGCACTCCATAATAAATGGGTGTATAGGTTAAAAGAAGAATGCGATGGCAACAAAAGGTACAAGGCAAGGTTAGTTGTGAAAGGCTTCCAGCAGAAGGCAGGTATTGATTACACTGAGATTTTTTCTCCTGTTGTCAAACTAACCACAATCAGGCTAGTGTTGAGTATTGTGGCAGCTGAAGACTTGCATCTAGAACAGCTGGATGTGAAGACAGCCTTTCTTCATGGTGATCTAGATGAGGATATTTATATGTTACAACCGGAAGGTTTTCAGGTCCGTGAAAAAGAAAATCTTATGTGCAAGTTGAAGAAAAGTCTATATGGTTTGAAACAGGCCCCCAGACAGTGGTATAAGAAATTTGATAGTTTCATGTGCAGCAGTGGTTTCAGTAGATGTCAAGTTGATTATTATTGCTATCTCAAGAAACTTGATGACTGCTATATTATTTTGCTCTTGTATGTGGATGATATGCTAATTGCATGATCAAACATACAAGAGATCAACATGCTGAAGGAACAATTGTCAAAGGTGTTTGACATGAAGGACTTGGGACCCGTAAAAAGGATACTCAGGATGGAGATTGTTCGGGATAGAGAGGCTAAAACCTTGAAGTTAACTCACGAATGCTACATTGAGAAGGTGCTGAACAGATTTCAAATGCAGGATGCAAAGGCAGTAAGCACACCTTTGGCGAATCACTTCAAGCTTTCAAAGGAGCAATCACCCAAGACAAAGGAGGAACATGAATACATGAACAAAGTTCCTTATGTTTCAGCTGTAGGTAGCCTAATGTATGCTATGGTTTGTACTAGACCAGATATTGCACATGCAGTGGGAGCAGTTAGTCGGTACATGGCAAATCCAGACAAGAAACATTGGGAGGCTGTCAAATGGATCCTACGGTATTTGAGAGGTACCACAGGTATGGGTTTGTGTTTCACACTGAGTGGTCTCAATTTACAGGGCTTTGTGGATGCAGATTTGGCTGGAGATGTGGATAGCAGAAGGAGCACAACATGATACATTTACACCTTGGGTGGAACCGCAGTGAGCTGGGTTTCTCAATTACAGAAGATTGTGGCTCTCTCTACAACTGAGGTCGAATACATTGCAGTTACAGAAGCTAGTAAGGAAATTGTTTGGTTAAAGAATTTTCTTGAAGAGTTGGGCAGAAAACAAGGTAGTAATGTTCTTTTCTGTGATAGTCAGAGTGCAATCCATCTTGCAAAGAATCCAGTGTTTCATGCAAGGACAAAACATATACAAGTAAAATTTCATTTCATTAGAGAGCTACTAGATGATGGGACTTTGTCACTTAAAAAGATACGTGGAGCTGAAAATCCATCAGACATGTTGACAAAGATGGTGACTACAGAAAAACTGAGGCTATGCATGGCCTCAGTTGGGCTCCATGGATGATGAAGATTGGAGGTGCCGCATTGAGTTTCTGAATCGTGGAAAGAGCAAGGATTACAAGACTTGATTGCTGGTTTTAAGATCAGTCTCCAAGTGGGAGATTATTGGAGGAGTGTGGAGTCTGATCCGGATATTGGTAGGCTCCTCCCTGTCCTTTCCCCCATGAGGGTTGCCCTAGGCTCCTTATATATAAAGGCAGCATCCCTTGTAATCGCGATAGCGTGTGCGAAATAAGATATCTCAGTGCGGCCGTAGATGTAGGAAGGCACATCGCCTCCGAACCACGTAAATCTCAGTATTCTTGTGGTTTGATCTTCTCTTCCCCCTTCTTTCTTCCTCCTCTATTGTTTGTCCATCTCTACAGGTACTCCGGTTTCTAACATGTCATACACAGGGACTACGTGATACCAAAACAATATAAAAAGCAAAATGAAGAATAGTGGAAGCTGGATTTCTTATTTAGGGCTTTCATAACTTTTAGCCAAGTTATTCTGAGAGGTGGATATAGTCCTGAGAAGTCAGTTTAGTGGTATGTAAACTTTCATTAAGAATGTCCGATCTATAATTTCTAAGATTTTGGGAGTGATTAAAGGGTTATAAGGGGATAGAATGACTAATATGATTGTAGGCGATTAATTAGATTCCCTCCCATCCACTATATATATATATATATGTATATATATATATGCCACAAAAATATCTAAGGTTACGTATACTGCATATATAGGATTACCTGCCGGCCCAAAGCATTTCACACAATTTGCTAAAGATACCCATCTGTTCATTTATGCACTTCTATATATTAGTACCTAAGAACTGCTTTCCAATGTGAGTCATTAATCACCACATTAGAATGTAACAAGAACATAGAGTTGACAGCTCCCGGACATTAGACCTGCATATGCTACACTATTATTAATACTAATGCAGGTGTTGTTTCCCAAATCTTTACTCTTGTCGGGTTAGAGCATTCTTTACGGGAGTTAATCGCATCACTCATTGTGATTAGCAATGGCTTATCCAGTCGCTACTGCAGCGTCATAGCAAAACCGGGATGTGGTACGTAATTATCTCTTAGACGGTCAGACCTTCCACCGGATACGTACGGGCTGGGATATTATTCAAACCACGGCCAATAATCCCATCACCGCCATCCCCATCAGATATAAATTAACTATCATCCTCACAACTTTTAAATATGATTAATGCAAAGCGAATTGTCTTTGAGTTCATAGCATAACTTCGTCGAGGACTAATAATTAGAGTACTCTACATAATACAGCACAAAGAGAGTACACAAACACCAATAAACAATGGGAGGAGGTAGGGAAGAAAAGTGGGCGTGATGAAATTAACATTAGCCATTGCATTGGATCATATATAGCAGGATTGCGACTTGAACCCATTGGGATCAACGAGATCTCGCTGGATTTTATCAAGCGTGCGAGATCGATCATGCCTGTAAAAAGTTCCTGTGGAATATGTTTCGCGAGTAGGGTTGTTGAAGAAAGAGCCCCATGCAAGACGTTAAAGATCCCAAAAGTAGGCAATTTCCAGCACCCACATTCCCTTAACCTAATTAGATAAACACCACTGACTCTATGATGGACGGCCACCCCAAACCATGACAAACACCAAACCGATGGATGAGCAACCACAAACACATGCTGCAGCTTTCTCATCAATTCCTCGCTAGTATAAGCCCCAGTGAGATAGAGCACCATTAGTTAATTCCCTTGTTATGCATATATATTTCAACAATCACATAAGACCAAGGAGACGAGCCATTAATTTATCTTGTGACACTGACCGTCACTAATGTGGGGAAAACTGCTTTAACCTTGTCGGTTCCCGCTCTCATGGCAGCCTGGCTGTAATATTATATTGGCCCCATTCATATCATGTTTTCAGATTAGTTTAATTAATGGTATAGCAGCCTTGTAATCAGCACCGGTGTAGTGATGATGGCAATGAGATGACAACGGAAGAAGAAATATTTCTTAAAGGATTCTGGTTCCAAATAGAAGCAGCCGCCCCCGGCTCTGGTTGAGTTGTCAAAGGAAGGATGACGGGGATAAATATAGTTCACACCCGAGGAAGATATCGCCTTCTCTACGTCGTCTCTCCCCATTCTTAATTTAACACATAATATTATGTCGTCACCCTATATATATATATATATTATGGAGTGTCTCTATTTCCGTTTCGTGGGGATGGATCCATAGCATCGAGACAGTAAGAAAGGTCTGCATTTGAAATGCCCAGCAGAGGGAGGAGGGGCCAATAATATTGATGCTTTTTGAAAAGCTCTGCATCGATCAGATGACGAGAGGGCCAAGGAATTCCACGCAAGTACTGGTGGGGCGGGCCATGCAGGCTCTCGATCTATAGAAGCTACAGGGGAAAATTAAGGAGGAGTTAGGGCGTAGAAAGATGAGGTAAAGCCTGTGAGAGACAACAGTTTAATCAACCGGCCAGATGCCTTTTACATTCTCGCGGCCTTTCAGAATCTGATCACCTTGCCTTTGTGCTCGTATCGTAACTCTTCGGAGCTCATCTTGGTGACAGCATCTGTAGAACTTGTCTGTAGGAATAATTATTGATGCCCACGGGATTCACTGAAAGTTGCATCATAAATTAATACGCCCAACAATGGGAAAGATGGGAGTACTATTAATTATATGTAGAACACGTAGTTTATCCGCCTTGGGGCCACACTATGCAAATATATTCCATGAGACCCATGGTTACATGCTTGGTTAATTGTGTTCTTGTGTACGTACGCATACAACTTGGCATAGATCCTCTCGACACAGTTCAGCATTTTACTCTTTTGCAAAGATTCTAATATATACCAAACCAATCAATGAACTCGATCGGATCAAGAATTCTTATTTTCTATAAATCGTCTCAACACTAATTAAAGTGACTTGCACCGACACCTCCTCCCACATGGTGGAAAACTGTTCAGAGTAAGATCCGGAAGAATGTAGTTGCTCATAGTTCATGCAATTTAGGGTTCATGACGTTCCGTCGTCTTTTCGACGCAATGGCACCGACCAAGTGAATCTCCAGCTCTTCATCAAGAAGCCTCTCAAAATCTTGGGTTAATAAAAGGTAAATTATATATGATGAGTTTTTTTAAATCCATATATGTACAATACGCAAGCTGACTGCAGGTTTCTTGAAATACCAGTAGTCCTCCTATTATGGATCTTTACCTACGACGACACACTGTAGGTAATCTTTACCGGCACGAGCTTATTTACCGTCTATGCACAATCATAGGCAGAGTTAAATGACTTTACCTACCATTTTGTATCCTACTCCTACGACAGTCAGTGGTAGGTATAGCCTTGTTTTCTTTCCTGCAGTAATATAGAACAGGTGTCCAGTGAATATATATCAAAGTCACTCAGGTACACAATATTGGCAAGCTGTTAAACATATATTTCAATATTTCTTGGGTAGTAAACATTCAAAACTTGCGTATCAAGCCGATGATCTAGTTGGTTCTTTATTAGTTACATAGACTCGGATTATGCCGGTGATCTAGATGCATGCTACTCAACCAGCTCGATCGGGGTTTGTATTCATGTTTGTTGGTGATGGAAATCGAGTGTGTGGCATGCAGTTTGGCAGCTACAGAGGCTAGATATGTAGATGAAAGATTTTCTAGCTAGCTGATTAATTAAAGTTAGGTAATTTGTGGACATATATATATATATGATGATCCTATTCAGCTGCATTGTGACAATCAAATCAAATAGCGATGATAAGTTTTAAAAATGGAGAAATCAGCTCCAAAGCAAAACACGTTGAGATCCGCTACCATCATAGTTTTGGCATTCTACATAAGGGGTACGTAAGTGATTGCGAGTCACATATTCTCTCTACTGACCTCCGGGAACGTACATCGCTCAAGTGGGGGATGTCGGTTAAGTGGGCCTGTACCGGCCACTTACCTAGTTAATGGGTCTCCAATAATGGAGGATGGCTACTGGATGGCCCAGTGGACCCGATTCAGACAGGATCTACTAATAAAAGGAGATTCAGATTTGGTGGGATCAATGGGGTGGGGTTGCAAAGATTTAATCCTCTCTTCTAGAGGTGTTACAGGAGAAGAGGAAAGAGAAGTGTCTCCCCATTAATTTGCTTTATAAAACAAGGGAGTTCTAGGCATTTAATTAAGGCCTCTCTCTCTCTCTCTCTCTCTCTCTCTCTCTCTCTCTCTCTCTCGCGTGTGCTCGCAAAACTCTTGTGGACGATCTCTCGATCTGATTCCTCTTCTCTCTCAGTGCACTAGCTCTTCTTCATTCTCCTAGAATGTCTCCAGTAGTTTCGTATGAGAGGAGGTGATAAGGAGCTTTAATTAGTTCCTGGCCTGTCAAATAAAGAGGACAATGTGGGAGGAACAGAAATTGTTATCTCCGTTTCGCTTTCACTTCTACTGCTTATCTCAGTTTGTTAACGGAAAAAGAGACGTCTTAACGTGGAGGAGGGAGTTGGGAGAGAAGAGGAGGCGCTGGAACAGTGGATAACTTTTAATCTCTCTTTCGCGATTCCAAGCTTCTCTCCATATCTCTCCACAAGCATTTCATGCTATATCTTCTATATATGCCCTACGTTTGACATATCTATGTTTAATTATGCCCTTCTCATATATTGATTAAAATATGTATCCTCTGGATGCAATGGCATATACATTCAAATTCTCATGTATAGTTCTATGCATGCACGATCATAAATAGTTATTTTGGATAAGCCCTCCTAATTAATCTACCTATCAAGTTACAGCCTCTCAAAATCTTAGGCTACTTGATAGACATGCAAAGGCTAGGAAGCAGTCATGAATATGTTCAAAAAAAAAACACCCTGCAAAAGGTCTTTTTCAAATCGAAATGAAATCACGAAGAGTTTCTGTTAAACATATGTATCGCGGGCA
This sequence comes from Amorphophallus konjac, assembly GCA_022559845.1. Classification (NCBI taxonomy): domain Eukaryota; kingdom Viridiplantae; phylum Streptophyta; class Magnoliopsida; order Alismatales; family Araceae; genus Amorphophallus; species Amorphophallus konjac. The sequence goes on along the minus strand of JAHNEJ010000757.1, from coordinate 63,160 downwards.
TTTTCCCCAAATTTCTTAGATTATAAAGAGTAAAATCTAAAAAAAACATAAATATATATATATATTGTATAAAACCTAGAACAGGTGTAGTGTGCGCCAAGCCTAGCTCAGCTTCTGGGCTGGGCTGGCCCGTGTTCAGTTTTTGGGCTGATTTTGGCAGCCCACGCCCAGTTTAAATTTGACAAAGATATGTGTACGACGGACTCCTATGCTGTCTTTAGGTACAGAGTAAGGCTCACTGCACACTCTGTTTGCACACTTTAGGTGTGTAGTGTCTTTATTTTTTTTTATTTTTTTTGAAGTGACATTTAAGATATTCTAATTTAGAATACAAGTCATATCATTATTAGATTATCTAAAATTATATTAAAAAATCAGATCAAATAAATGGTGTTGGGTCTATTCTTTTAAAAAATGACTCATTTTATTTTAAATTTTTTATATAATCAAATGATAACGTGATTTACATCCCAAATTAAAATATCTTAGAGATCACTTCAAAAAAATTAATTATTTTTAAAAAATTAATTATTTTTAAAAAATTAATTTTTTTAAAAAAATTACGGATACTACACACTCAAAATGTGCACCAAACCAAACTATCTTTTCATGCCAGATAAAAGTAACCTAAGATGTCGTCAATGCACACCAAATTTTACCGCACGTCAACAAAGCAGTTATCAACGAACCGATAACTTTTACAACTTTTGCCTATAATATAGAGCTCAAGAGTGAAGGGATAGTGTTTTAAGAGCATCCAAGTAATTGGGAGAACCTACCATAACTCTAAACAAAAAAAATCTCAAGTCATGGGCACTGCAGAGGGAGGCTAAGTGAGAGCATGTTTGATGCCCAATGCAATGAGGAGTAGCTTTGGCCTTCCATGGCTACCAGCCAACTATTTTGGGCGAAAAATATTAGGTATCGGAAACAATTTATAAGCTTTTGGGCTTTCAGTCATATGTTTTTAATTAAAACTTGTTAGGGTAGACGTGATCTTTAGAAATGTTTTTATTTTAAGGAGCCGTTTGTTCCACCGTAAAACAATGCCTAAAACACATTACATGTCATCATGTTCATGTATCAAAACATGGTTTTCATGGTGTTTTCGTCGGCGTCTTACATCAAAGGAAACGACCTCTAAACTGAACATAATTAAAACACTAACACATATGATTATTCTAATACTTTTTTAAAAAAAATTGAAGTCATTGTGAACCACCAGCATATATATATAGAAGTCTTACTTATGGCTAACCACTAACTACACCACACCATTTCAAAGAATTTCTTCCAACTTTTTTTGTGTTTTTAACGAGGAGGGGGGTATGGGATCAAATCCGGGACTTCCCCCCCAAATGGGAGAGACGGTGAGACCACCACGACAAGTCGTGGGCTCAATTCTCTTTCAACTTAGACAAAAAAAAAAGATCGACTTCAAATAAAATCATGAAAGGGCTATATGTCCTAACAAAGAGGATTAGACTAGAAATTTCGAAAGAGTAATGGGCTTGCAGGAAACCCACACCCCTTCCTTCCATTAGTGTAAACTGTAAAGTATAGACCCCATGCAAACTCTGCTTCTTTCTCCTCTCTCCCCCTTCAGTCCCAACTACAAAGATGAAACCTAGGCTTCTTTGCCCTCTCTCTATCTCATAGGTCCCAAATCCGATTGGTAAAGAAAAGACATGTAATACTACTTGCACCATAGGTGTGCAACAAATTAATTAATATTACCTATTTTATTTATTTATTTATTTATTTACAACAAACGTTGAAGTCTGCTGGCAGACGATAGTGCCTAAAAATAAGATGCTGGAGTTGCACATCACCAAAGTTGGACGCGTTTTGTCTTTCCATATGCTTGTGTATTGGTCACGTAATAGTGACTCGCATGAACTATGTTTCATTTATCTTTGTGTTTTAAGCGGTGACCTAAGCGGGTGAGGGGGACTTACCTCTTCCGGCGACCAAGACCACCATCGTCCGTTGACTCCCCCGGCCAACTATGGCTGCCCCGGGGGGGGGGGGGGGGGGGGGGGGGGCGACTATGGCCCCGTCTGTGAATCCTCTTCCTTCTCCTACTTTAGTTCCCCTGACGGACAAGGCTTCCGGTTCTACCCGCTCTTTTGCTGAGGTCCTTGCATCTTCCATGAAGCCGCCTGTGATTCAAGGTCGTGTTCACGAGCCTGCTTCAACGGATGGAGGAGAGCCCGCCGTTTTCTTCAGCAATGAAGAGATCATGGCTTCTCTTGAGCCTTTTGCTTTTACTCTGGTGGCACGCACTCCTTTTGGCAGGTCGGCTTTCCCTGAAATCAGAACACATTTAGCTAGCAGATGCAGATTTAAAGAAGACTTCCTAATTAGCGCGCTGGATACGCGGCATTTGCTCCTCCGATTCCGGAACTACGAAGATTACCTACATCTTCTTCTTCGGGAATCCCTTTATGTCCATGGTCGGCTGTTTAAATTTTTTAAATGGACTATGCAGTTTTCTCCTTCTACGGACTCTCCCATTCTCCCGGTTTGGATTTCTTTCCCTGGTCTCCCTATTAATTTCTACATTGAACCATTGCTTCGGTCCATAGTGTAGATTCTAATTAAAAATCCACTTAGAACAATTATGAAAAATGATGTGATCGCCAGAGACGCGAGGGCCTCAAAGAATATAACAAAATAATCACATGGAGGGATCGCGAAAAATACCTTGAAACGCGGGGATGTGAGTGCTCCTTTCTCTTCTAGATCGGCCGGCCGATGAAGAGAGTTCTTCTCAATTTGATTACCCTTTCAAAATCAACAAACACCAATAAAGTAATTGAATTAAAAATATGGTGAGTGTAGCATCAAATTCTTAATAAAAATATGAGCATGAAAGTATGTGCAAGAACACACCTTAAGGGTGGTTGCCCCTAAACCCATATGCAAGGAGGGTGGGAAAATATGATGAATGCAAAAGATGATGTAAAATATATAAAAGATGCGTGCGAGAGTGCACTGTGGGGGAGATTTCTCAACACGGTTGAGAATAGAAGATGAACAGCAGAAGGATGGAATGATGCATGCGTATGAATCTAACGAAATACGAAATTAAAAGAGTAAAAGAGCCTGATGCTTCTTGGCTTTGATACGCGATGGGGAGAAAGCTTTAAAAGGATGAAGTGATGAAGATGCACGAAGGCTTCTCCTAAGCCAAAGCAGCAACAGCACCTGCAAAACAGAAGAAAACAGAGGAAGAAGAATAATCGAAAGGGGAGGGATCCAACCAGTTAACAGAGAAGCAGTCTCTATTAATAGGTTGAAGAGAAGATAAGAACGGGCAAGAGTCCTACGGAGGTAAGACTCCAATCCCAATCGAGGAAGGTGACTGAAGAAGGCAAGGACTCTTCTGGGGAAAGCTGCGTTCGTTTAGAACACGAAAGATGAAACACGACTTAAACAAGGGCGTCAATTCAAGAATTGACGACCTGACCAAGGGCATTACTTAAAACACGCCTTCAACAAAGGCGTCAATTCAAAAAATAATTTTTTTAGAAAAAAAACTTTCCCTTTATTTGACATTTGTAAAAGACGCCTGAGGGAGAAAACGTCAATTTTGGAATTGACGACATGCAAAGAGACGTTATTTTAATTTAACACGAATTTATTGAAAAAGACGCCTTGCACAAGGGCGTTAAAATTAGCCAAAAGAATTGACGACCTAATCAAGGTCGTTAATTCAAAAATATTCAAAATATGACTATTTTTTATTTCTCAATATTATTTTCTCATTTTTTAGGTGGAGGTGCATCTCAATGTGCTGATTCCAACGACTATTTTTACGTATTTTTCTGACACCCGGAAGGCCACCAAATCACCTATCAAAGGGGTTGAAAATAATATTAAAATATTTAATTTGAAAGTGACGCCCACACTATATGTCGTTAATTCTAATTTTTTTTTGATTTTGATTTTATTTAAAATAAAATAACGTCCTTTCACATGTCGTTAATTCTAAAAAAATCCGAAAAAAATTCAGAAAAATCCAAAAAAATTGTAAAACAAGTGGAATTGACGTGTGTCGTCAATTTTCTTTTATTTTCTTTTAATTTTCTTAAAAAGAAATGACGCCCCTCTTTAAGTCGTTAATTCTGAAAATACATAAAAATAGAGAAAAATGCCCAGAAAATTCAGAAAAATCCAAACAAATATGAATTTATAAGAATATGGTGAAAAAAAGGAAAAATCTAAGAAAAGTGAGAAAAACCACTCAAATAAAGGTAATTTGAGGGTCAAATTGGGGCATTACAAGGTAATATGAGATGTGCTCACAGTAATGTCAATTTTGGCGTGTCTACAGCTGCTCCGCCTTGGCGTCTGCTTTGCAAGAGAGCAGAGCAAACTGAAAAGTAGATGCCAAGGTGTGATGAGACACGCAATCAACATCACTTGATGAGAATTAAATCAAAAGCTCGAGATGAAGCAATCCCGGGAAATTCAATGAAATCAACGATATTTGGATAAAAAGAGGGAGTGTGCACGCGGACACGAAGGAGATAAAAGAAGATGATCAACTTCCAGCGCGGTGGAAGTACCTCAGGTCACAAACCTATAGGTTTCACCATTGGGGAGCGGTTACCAGCCAATGTGGACGTGCTGCAGCCAAGGTGGATCAAAGGGAAAATGATTAAAATAAGATGATAGAAATCCAAACAAGGAGCTTTCGAGAAAATGACCCAAAACAGCGACAAAACGAACTGAAGACACAATTCGGCATGGAATATCTCATATTTGGAAAGATTAAGATCAATTTGACTCTCCAAATCAGCTCATCAGAATGATTTTCCAAAATTATTTCAAATTCCTATATGAATGCATGCTGGGTTTAAAGGGAAAAGTTAAAACAAATGAAAATATAAGATAATCAAGGATAATATTGTTAAACTGCCAAGATTGGGTCAAGAAACCCATTCTGCGAGCCGATACTAAGCCGAAGCCCGTTTATCCGCGCACCAACTCACAAAAGGGAACCATCGTCCCCAGTCTTGGACGGCTCAACGGCCTATCCGTGTGACTAAGACTCCTCTGGAATCATCATTGTTTTTGATGAAGGGGAACTCAAATTCAAGATTTACCAAAGTCACAAGGTCCTTGATATAATCTAATAGCGTATGTAACATATAGTAGAATGCATACAGGGAGAGATGGAGCAATAAACATGGGGGAACTGTGAGATGAGGTGCAAGCACCGTGGGGCTTGGATGATGATGCCCAGTCGGTGGGACCAAGAGCTTCTTCCTGCGCTCAAAAATTCATCAGCCAAGATATAAAAGACAACAAGCAATGAATAAGGCATATAGCAAGCATAACATGAATCAAAGTATCAATAGCATGTATGTATCATATTCAAGAATAGCATAGATAGCATCATTAAAGCATAGATAGTATAGCATCATTGTTTGTCGTTTGTCATGAGGATGACAACTTGGCTAATCAAGATTTGGAATTGAATGATCAAGATCTGATAATGTCCATCGGCGGAGTGATCAGTAAGATTTGATAAAAAAGATTTGGAGATGAATGATCGGAGTAATGTGTAGCAAATCAATTGTGAACATGGGAAGAATCAAAAGGTAGATGGCAATGAATGGAGAGAACTCATCCCGTGCTCTTGGTCCTTACAAAGTTGTTGTTCCTGCAAAAGCACCATCAGAAAAATACAATGCAATTTTTTTGGATTTTGAAATATGCAAATTTTTATGAGTTTTGAAAAAGATATTCAAATTTTTATGGATTTTGGAAAATATTTAAATTTTTATTATGAATTTTGAAAATATTTGGATTTTTGCCTTGATTTTGATCAGGAAATATTCAAATTTTTTTTTGGATTTTGGCTTAGAAAATATTCAACTTTTTGTTTGATTTTACAATATTCAATTTTTTTTGGATTTTGGCTTAGACATAGCTAATGCAGCATCAAAGGGTGTTTAAACCATTAATTGGGGGTCCTCGTTCCTTCCCTTTTTGCTAAAATTTCCCTAAGCCGGACGTGCATTGAAGGGTGGCGCCCTATAACCGACCGCCTTTGATTAACGGTGCTCCTACCAAGGCCATACCCGAGAAACATTCGGTCTTAGAGGGAGAAGAGAAGAATAATTGAGGATAAGCTTTATGCAGGATGGGAGATGTCGGGACTTGAATTCCTTCCAAGGTGTTTCCCCTCAAAGAGGTAGTCTGTTGTGCCGGGGCTTTGTGCCTTTGATTTTTAGACCCTTGACATACATACGACCAGGGTTTTTCCTGCGGGGACTTTGCCTCTCTTGACATGCCATAATTCATATTTTACTTTTATCAAAATTTTTGACTTGATTTTCATAATAGCCCTTTTGGCGAGATGTATATCATGAAACTCATATGAAAACTCATATTAATTTTGGGTCAAGACTGCCCCTATTTGAGACTCCGCTCGTAATGGGGATTACCCAGATTGGTCATCTCATCGGTCAACCTCTTGCCCCTGCACGCGGCCGAGTAAAGAAGAGAAAAAGACTTTCAGAAATTCTCATGGCATGGCCAAAGTAGGGACGATGTTTTATTAAAGGAGCCAGCTAAGGACGCCGTGAAGTGTGTGGAATGCCCAGCTAAGGGTTACTCTTAACAAGCAGGGAGAGAACGTTGAATTCCCATCGTGGGGTTTTTATTACCAAAGGTGCTGCAAAAATAAGCCTAAAAGACTGTTTTGAGAATGATTTAGTAAAGATAAAGATTCGACCTAGGATAAAGGTCTTGACTACCACTCTTAATCTTGCTAAGAAGCACTTCATTTTGAAAATCATGCGTGAAGTAATGAGGGAATGATATCATAAAATGAGTACTTACGCCAATATGTTACCTTGCAACCTTTGTAGAAGCAGCTGTCAGAGGCGAGGTTGATCATCGTGGGATAGTCCTCTTTGGCAGTCAAAAGGATTGGAAGCAAAGGGTTTGAAAGTGGCTTAACAAGAAGGAGTGGTGCCAATACCAGACTCAGACGAATAAGGAAAAAAGGAAGAGAGGCGAGGGCTAGAACTCCCTTACTAAGGCGCGGAGACCCTGATCACATGGAACGGTCTACAGAAGAAGCGGAGAATTAGAAGTAGGAGTGAGGACTAAAGCCTCGAAAGCAGTGAGAGAATGGGCAGATGCTCAAGGTAGTGGATGTGGAAGAAGTTGGGTCGGACCCATGATTAGGAGGAATTAGAAGAAGAAATTGATAGATGGAAAGAGGCGGATCCGGAGGGTCTGGAGGTTGTGGAGTAGAATCCTGATAGGAGGAATCAGAATCTGGAGAAGAAGAATTTCGAGGGACGCGATGCCCTGGGAAGAGATAGGGAAAAAGATGATGAAAAAGGAAAAAGAGGACAAATGATGCGATATCATGAAGGAGCAAAAAGATGAATCGGAAGAAAGATGGAGGGTCCGGTGGTTCTGGTGGGAGAAGATAGAAAGGGTCGGGATGCCCTGAAAGAAGATAGAAAGAATAAGATGTAGAATCCGGAGGTTTCAGAGGAAGAAGATGAAAAGGGGCACGATGCCCGAGGGATAAGGAGAGGGGTGAAAGATCCGGAGGTTCCGGAGGAAGCAGATACCGAGGGACGCGATGCCCTGGGCATGGAAAGAGAAATAGAGGATCCGGAGGCTCCGAATGAATGAGGTGGAAAGGGACGCGATGTCCAAGGAGAAGAGAAAGATCCGGAGGTTCCGGAGGAAGAAGATGGAAAGGGGCGCGATGCCCAAGGGATAAAGAGAGGGGTGAAAGATCCGGAGGTTCCGGAGGAATGAGATGCCGAGGGACGCGATGCCCTGGGAGAATCAGTAAGAAGCCCATAAGATCCGGACTTGAGGGTGTGTAGGGGCGCGATGCCCAAAGAGCAAGATCCGGAGGTTCCGGAGGAAGAAGATAGAAAAGGGCGCGATGCCCTAGCAGGATAAAGGAGAAATCCGGAGGGTCCGGATGCAGGAGTTGGAAAGGGGCGCGATGCCCTGAGAAGAGATTGGAAAGGGGACAATGCCCGAGCAATGAGGATGAAGATGAATAGGATGGGAAATGCGGGATATCCGGAGGTGCCGGAAGGCGGGGAAGATATGGGTTTGGAAACCCGGGAAGCTGGATGTGCAAACGTATGCAAATGCAATGCAACAGATGTGATGGATGCATGGATGCAACAGAATGCATGAGATGCAAAGAATATGAAGAATGTGAAGGGTGAGAGGATGAGATCTTCCTTTTTACCTTTGGAGTGGCCCATGAAGAAATTGTGATAGACAATAATGTGAATGGAGTTGAATAGAAGGTGGATAAAATAGTGGAAGGTCCCTTAGCACCAAGATAACTGCCCCTCCACGGCAGTGAAAGTGTATAGCCACTCGGCCCAAAGAAAGAAGCTTCAATAATAAATGACAACCCTCTTGAAGAGTGAAGAGTAATAATGTGAGGGAGTTGGGAAGTTGGGACAGGAAGCATTGCCATGCCCATTGATTGCGGCATATAAAGAATGTTGACAAAAATGGGCATTCGCCCCTTGTATGGAAGAATGAATTCAGGATTTGAAAGTTGGAGCAAGGGGTGCCCTGCCCTGCCCTTGGGTGGTATCAACGCTTGGCATTCTTCTCTAGCGAGCAGTGGCGGCTTGACCTCTTCAGCCGTGTTTGGCACAATAACCCGGATTGGCATCTGGCAAATGAACTCTTGCATCTTGAACTGCACGGCAGTGGCCAAATTCTTCTTTCGCGGCTCTTGATCATCCTCGGCACAAGTGTTTGTAGCAGCGCTCCCCTTCCGAGTAGTAAAGGGAGGTGAAGCGGAGGTGGGCGGCTTCATGGATAGCAGGGGTATAATGGAAGGTGTTGGAGAAAGGATGAGTGGAAGTGGAGGTTCAAACACATCGAGCTTTTCCTTTTGCTCGGAAGCATTCGGGATTGGCTTGAGTGCAAAAAAGGGTGGATCCTGCTCAGGATTAACCATGGGTAAGGGTAATAGGCTAAGTGGTGAAATGGGAGTGGCCAGGTTTGGGGTTACAGGTGTAATGGAGGGTTGAGGTGGCGGTAACGGGAGGTTAATTGGGGACGGTTCGACGGTAGGCTCGGTGGAGGCCAATGGTGTGGAGGTTAATGGCTTAATGAGTGGAGGTTTAGTGGAAGGCTCAGGGAAGGCTGGTGTCACGAAGGTTAATGGTATAGTTGGTGGAGGTGTAATTGGTGGAGGTTCGGTGCGGAGAAAACGCCGAACGGGGTGAGCGGCGTTAAGGATAGGAGGAGACTCCAGATGTGCCGGCGTGGGTGATTGGAGTATCGACCTATCATCGTAACACCAGCTAGTCTCATAAACGGGGGTTGGATTGGGTATGGTGGCTTCATCCTGAGCAGGGGGTTCATCAAATAGTAATGGGGGGAGAGGGAAACGAAGGAAACTCGGAAGGGGTGCCTGCGCAGCTTCATCATCATCGTATACCACTTCAAACTCTTCAATTGTCGGCTCTTGCTTGCTTGAACCGCCGATGCCGTAGTCATCCCTCCTATCCTTCCACTCTCTCTCCATCTTTGTAATGTCATTCAGAGCGGCGTGGAGAGGATTGACGGGAGTAGGAGGAGCGGGCCGCGGGCTCGTAATCCTCTTTAATTGTTCCTCCATCAGAGTAATTTTGTCCAGAAGAGTTTGCTGGAGGGGTGTGACCTGAGCAACAGGGGGTTGGCAGGGCCTTGAAGGAGGGGCCGTATAAAAAGGCCGTGGAAGGGGATTAATAGGCCGACCCATAGAAGAACTCGGATGGGCCGGATTGCAAGGGGTAGATGGGCCTTGGGGCCGTGATGGAGGAGGAATAGAAGGAGGTGGGTGTCGGACCACCCGAGTAGGAATATGAATAGAAGAGGGAAGTGGATGATGGGCCACCCGCATAGGATTGGAGGGAGGATGAGATGAATGAGATGCACCCTCAACAGCGGCCTTAAGGGCTTGAATTTGTTGAGGGGTGAGATGATCTAATGCATGAATGATTTGGGAAACCTTCTCATCATTGGGACGAGACGGTCCCGTAGGAGTAGTGGCTCGCGATTGGATTGAAGGACCATGGGATTGGATATTGCCCATGGGTCGGGCAACACCGTAAGAATGAGGACGTGGTCCTTTGAAAGAATTATGGTGAGAATGATGAACATGTTAAAATTGAGGGGAATAAGATGTGCTAGGTGGATCACCCTCATGAACATTAATTGATTTGAACATGTTGACTTTCTTATCAAGGTAATCCAAATAATTCAATGTGCAATCAAAACAGTTCACAGAAATAGCAAACAAGTTGGAATGGTTACCTTTGACTTCTTATGTTTGAACCTTGGTGAATTAAGGATTTTTAACAAAATGATTCACACAAGGGAGGAACCTAGTTTCAAATGTGATTTCAACTCCGGTGCCAACTAGGAACACTCTCTCACCGTGTATGGCCAACTAAACCCGGGACTTCAAAGGGTACAACCTGCCTGGCGTCCGTGAGGGAATCCACGGGTGCGGGGACTTATGGAGGCTTGGTTTAGGAATTTCCAATCCAAAGAGACGGAGTGCTCAATGGAGGGTCCTTCCTTCACCAAGAGGGTGTGTGGGATCCTGGTGTAGAGAGAGGAGGTCTCCCAAACCAATGCAAATGAATGAATGCAGGGTAAACGAACCAACCACAGCAATATGATCAATCAATGAATATAAGCATGAATCAGCATGAAAAATCACAAACGGGAGGGTTCTGTAAACCCACAGGAAAGAGACGCCCTGGCGGGGGTCGCTACCAAGAAACAGACGACAGCGTGGCAGTCGTGAATCGCTGTGAGGGCCCAGAAGCAGTGAAAAGCACGCCTTGGAGTGAGGCGCTATATATAAAAGGACGTCCCTAGGTAAGGGCGTCAAATGTAAACACGCGCCTTGATGTGAGGCGCTAAGCAACAAAAAGACGCCCTGGGGAAGGGCGTGAATTCACAGAAAGCAGGAGATGTGATGGAAGACGCCCTGGCAGAAGGCGTTACACATAAAGAAGACGCCCTGGATCAGGGCGTTAAAATAAAACGCGCCTCTGTCTAAGGCGTTAATTTCCTCTATCTCCAGAAAAACTCCACGGCCAGAAATATCAAACACTCACAGTCAGAGGCAATCAACAAATATATGAATTAAGACATTAGCATGCTCATCAAAAATTTGGATAAGTGAAAATTCTAAAAAAAAACCTATCAAACCGACAGATCACATGGGGAGAGTGCAATGCACAATGGAGGGTGCCCGTGGGGCACAAAAAGGAGACGCACCGTGGGTGCAAAAGGGGAGATGGCACACGTGGGTGCCCAAGGGGAAAGGGTAATCAAAAGAAAAATGAAAGGGGTCCCACCGTGATCGCCAATTGTAGATTCTAATTAAAAATCCACTTAGAACAATTATGAAAAATGATGTGATCGCCAGAGACGCGAGGGCCTCAAAGAATATAACAAAATAATCACATGGAGGGATCGCGAAAAATACCTTGAAACGCGGGGATGTGAGTGCTCCTTTCTCTTCTAGATCGGCCGGCCGATGAAGAGAGTTCTTCTCAATTTGATTACCCTTGCAAAATCAACAAACACCAATAAAGAAATTGAATTAGAAATATGGTGAGTGTAGCATCAAATTCTTAATAAAAATATGAGCATGAAAGTATGTGCAAGAACACACCTTAAGGGTGGTTGCCCCTAAACCCCTATGCAAAGAGGGTGGGAAAATATGATGAATGCAAACGATGATGTAAAATATATAAAAGATGCGTGCGAGAGTGCACTGTGGGGGAGATTTCTCAACACGGTTGAGAATAGAAGATGAACAGCAGAAGGATGGAATGATGCATGCGTATGAATCTAACGAAATACGAAATTAAAAGAGTAAAAGAGCCTGATGCTTCTTGGCTTTGATACGCGATGGGGAGAAAGCTTTAAAAGGATGAAGTGATGAAAATGCACGAAGGCTTCTCCTAAGCCAAAGCAGCAACAGCACCTGCAAAATAGAAGAAAACGGAGGAAGAAGAATAATCGAAAGGGGAGGGATCCAACCAGTTAACAGAGAAGCAATCTCTATTAATAGGTTGAAGAGAAGATAAGAACGGGCAAGAGTCCTACGGAGGTAAGACTCCAATCCCAATCGAGGAAGGTGACTGAAGAAGGCAAGGACTCTTCTGGGGAAAGCTGCGTTCGTTTAGAACACGAAAGATGAAACACGACTTAAACAAGGGCGTCAATTCAAGAATTGACGACCTGACCAAGGGCATTACTTAAAACACGCCTTCAACAAAGGCGTCAATTCAAAAAAATAAATTTTTTTAGAAAAAAAACTTTCCCTTTATTTGACATTTGTAAAAGACGCCTGAGGGAGAAAACGTCAATTTTGGAATTGATGACATGCAAAGAGACGTTATTTTAATTTAACACGAATTTATTGAAAAAGACGCCTTGCACAAGGGCGTTAAAATTAGCCAAAAGAATTGACGACCTAATCAAGGTCGTTAATTCAAAAATATTCAAAATAGGGCCATTTTTTATTTCTCAATATTATTTTCTCATTTTTTAGGTGGAGGTGTATCTAAATGTGCTGATTCCAACGACTATTTTTGCGTATTTTTCTGACACCCGGAAGGCCACCAAATCACCTCTCAAAAGGGGTTGAAAATAATATTAAAATATTTAATTTGAAAGTGACGCCCACACTATATGTCGTTAATTCCAATTTTTTTAATTTTTATTTTATTTAAAATAAAATAACGTCCTTTCACATGTCGTTAATTCCAAAAAAATCCGAAAAAAACTCAGAAAAATCCAGAAAAATTGTAAAACAAGTGGAATTGACGTGTGTCGTCAATTTTCTTTTATTTTCTTTTAATTTTCTTAAAAAGAAATGACGCCCCTCTTTAAGTCGTTAATTCCAAAAAATACATAAAAATAGAGAAAAATACCCAGAAAATCCAGAAAAATCCAAACAAATATGAATTTATAAGAATACGGTGAAAAAAAGGAAAAATCTAAGAAAAGTGAGAAAAACCACTCAAACAAAGGTAAATAGGGACAAATTGGGACATTATAAGGCAATATGAGATGTGCTCACAGTAATGTCAATTTTGGCGTGTCTACACATAGCAGGCAATGTGGGTTATGTTATGAAAATAGATTCCTCAACATTGAATTTGTCTAATGCAATGGTTGCTCGAGTTTGCGTTGAGCTGGACATATCTAAACCACTCCCACCCAGAGTTTGGATTGGATTCCCTGGTGGAGGTGCATGGCAGGACATTCAATACCAAGAGATCCCAGCTTACTGTTCTTCTTGTTTCCGGATTGGACATTTTTTGGAGAATTGTAAAGGGAGCGGGAATGCAGGTTCATCAAAATTTGTTCAGGAATTGGCCCCTGCTCCTTCTAAGCTGAAGGTTTTATGGAAACCAGTCTCACACAAGAGGGAAGCGTTAATCAATTCCAGCTCTTCATCGGATCCCCAGTTTGTGGAACTATGTCCTTCTAAGTATTCAGTTGTTCAAGAGGAGATGGCTAATCAAATTGAGGAGGCTGTGGCTATCCAGGACAAGCGGAATTGTCATGTCCCTTTAAAGGAGCCAGCTGTAGGCAATGTTGGTTTGAGCAGTACAGATGTCAATATTGCAGGGTCAATCAATAAAAGGCTTCATAACTCTCTTTCTTTCGAAACTGAAGCTGTTAGGCCTGAGAAATCTTCTTTGGATAATTTTCGTTCATGTCCAGACAATATACAACCTCAGAAATCTATTTTGGCTAACAAGGACACTCCTCCTATCTTAGAGCTCCCTTCAGCCCAAATTACTTCTTCTGTTGGTGCCATTGTTCCTGTTCCAAAGATTGAGATTGTAGACTCTCAGTCCACCATGACAGTTCAAGAAATCAAGATTATTGCCAATTCCAATGGTGACATGCAGTCTGATGAGGTAACAAAAAAAAGGAAGGAAATTGCTAATTTTGCTGCCATTGAGAACTTGAAGGATATGCATGGTGAGCATTCACGTGTCATAACTAGATCCATGACTAGAGGTGGATCTACTGGTAACATCCCTAATATTCCTCATTCCCAATGAATTTCATAGCTTGGAATATTAGAGGTGTAGGGAATGACACATCTATTGGTCATGTTAAATTGCTTATCAAAAACCATAACATTGATTGCATTGCTCTGCTGGAACCCAAGATGAACACAAGCAATATGGATAGGATCTGCAGAAGAATGGGTATGTCAAAGGCCATTGCTAATGAAGATGGTATGGCACATATCTGGGTTCTATGGAAAGACCCTCTGGATTTTTCATTGGTTACAAGGGATGAACAACAAATCACCCTTCACTTGTCCTCCACTGCTCAAGCAGAGTTTCACTTAACTATTGTTTATGCTAAATGTAATGTGATTGAGAGGAAGACTTTATGGACTTCTTTGTCCAATGTTCACTCTCAGGTTACATGGCCTTGGATGGTGGCAGGGGACTTCAATTGTATCCTTGCTGTTGAAGAAAAACTAGGTGGTAATGACCCAAGTATTTCTGCAATGGCTGACTTCAAGGACTGTATCTCAGACTGTGCCCTCATTGATGCTGGATTCAAAGGATCATCTTACACTTGGCATAATAACCAATCAGGAGGCCGTGGCATTTGGGCTAGATTGGATAGGGTACTAATAAATGCTGGTTGGATGGCAACTTTTCCCATTTCTGTTGAGCATCTTTCTAGGGAAGCATCCGACCATGCTCCATTATTAGTGCAACATGTTTCTCAAGGCAGAGTAAAGAGTAGATTTTGCTTTCAGAAAATGTGGACTCATCATGATCAGTTTTTGGAGGCTGTTAAAAAATGTTGGGTTACTAGTCCATTGGCAACTTCATCAATCACCACTCTTTATCTTAAGCTTAAGAGCCTCAGGAAAATGTTAAAAGATTGGAATTACCATGTCTTCGGCAATGTTCAAGTGAATCTAACTGCAGCCGAAGATGCTGTCCTCAAAGCTGAACACTCTTATGACCTCCAGCCCTCGGAAGATAACTCAGCTATTCTAGATGAGGCTAAGTCTGTTTTATCTAGGAGACTTCTTCAGCAAGAGTGTTTTTGGAGACAGAAATCAAGGGTTCGATGGCTTGCTGAAGGTGATAGAAACACACAGTTTTTTCACTCTACTACAATGACTAAAAGAAGAAAAATATTCATATCTCAGCTCCAGAACTCTGCAGGGTTGCTCACCTCAGATCCTGAGGAAATGAAATGCATTGCAATGACTCACTTTCAACAAGCATTTACAACTCAAGCCCATTTTATAGAGGATAATTTACTTGACTGTATTCCTCACATGGTAAATCAATTGGACAATGAAACACTCTGTGCTATCCCCTCTGAGTCAGAAATACATGATGTTGTTCTCAATTTATCCCAGGACAGTGTCCCGGGTCCAGATGGGTTTTCAGGTGCATTCTATCACTCAGCCTGGGATATCATCTCAACTACTGTGGTAAATGCTGTTCAGGAGTTCTTCATTTCACAGGAAGCTCTTCCTAGACATGTCACTGCAACTTTGGTAGCTTTGATCCCTAAACAGGTTAATGCCACCAAGATATCTGAATTTAGACCTATCAGTCTTTGCAATTACTTCTACAAGATAATTTCCTCCATCATAAATAGCAGATTAGCCAACATTCTTCCCAAGATTATTTCCCCTGAATAATCTGCATTTGTGAAAGGAAGGTAAATAGTTGAGAACATTGCTCTGGCTCAGGAATTAACCCATGATCTGGGTAAGAAAACCAGGCGTTCTAATGTGATGTTAAAGCTTGATATGGCTAAGGCATATGACCGATTAGAATGGGATTTCCTTTTCTCTGTTCTTCACAAGTTTGGTTTTAGTAATCAATTCATCTTCCTCGTAGAAAAAATGGTGAACAACAATTGGTTTTCTATTCTCCTAAATGGGGTCCCTGCAGGTTTCTTTAAATCCACAAGAGGGGTCCGACAAGGTGACCCCATTGCTCCCTCACTGTTTATTATAGCTGAAGAAGCTCTGAGTAGATCCCTGACCAAAGCTTTCCTAAGTGGACAAGTTGAATGGTTTGCTTGCCCAAGAAATTGTCCGAAAATATCACACCTTCTTTTTGCTGATGATACACTGATTTTTTGCAAAGGAAACATTATTTCAGTAAGGAACCTTCTTAAAGTTCTCAGAACTTATGAAAGGGCTTCGGGACAGAAGATAAATGTAGACAAAAGTGGTTTCTTTATGCACTCAAGAAGCAATAATAAAGCTGTCAGAAAGATTCAGGAAGCAACAGGTTTTGCAAGGCACTCATTCCCACACAAGTACCTAGGATTTCCTCTGGTTAAAGGCAGATGCAAGAAGGTTCACTATAATGGTATTATTAATACAATTCAGAAACGTATTTCAGGCTGGAAATCCAAGTTGTTATCTCAGGGTGCTAGGCTGGTACTTATCAAACATGTCCTCTCTTCTCTGCCTATTTATTTTTTAACATCGTCATCTCTTCACATTGGCACCCATCAAGTTCTTGAACAGGCTTTTGCAAACTTCTTCTGGGGTTCATCAACCCAAGGAAATAAGAAGCATTGGAGATCCTGGAAAGCTATTTGTAAACCTGTTTCGCAAGGTGGCCTTGGTATAATGTCTCTTAGACACATGGAGGTAGCTTTGAGAGTAAAGATGTTGTGGCAGGCATTGCACTCAAATTCTTTATGGGTTGTTTATTTCAAAGCAAAGTACATTAGGGACTGTCCATTAGCCAAGGTTCAGTTCAACAACATGAGAGGTTTTGATAAAAGGTGTTGGCTTAAGGCGAAAAACCTCATCATCCAACATAAAAGGGTGGTTGTGGGTGATGGTAGTCATGCCAATTTCTGGTATGAGAGATGGTTAGGTAATATCACCCTTGCTGATTTGATCTCTGAAAACAATATTCCCAACCCTAGTCTGATTGTCCGAGACTGTTTATTACATCAGACAGTGGAAGACTCTGTTTTGCAAAGCAGGTTCCTCCCTACTGAAACATGTACTGCTCTAAGGAATGTAAATCTTAATCAGGAGCAGGATCTAGTTGCTTGGAGCCTATCTTCTTTGGGGAATTGTAGTGTAGCCTCCACTTACAATTTTATTTGCAGCAGCAACAGGTTACAATTCAATAATCAATGGACTCGGTTATGGTCCCGATGGCTCCCTACCAAGGTATCAGTCCACCTGTGGAAGATTCTTAATAGTTGCCTCCCTCTGGATTCTAATATACAACGGGTGGGTATCCACCTATGTTCTAAATGTTACTGTTGCAAGAAAGCTCATTTTGAAGACTACAACCATTTATTTGTGCAGATTGATTGGGTTTCACATACTTGGTCTTTTCTTACTTCCATAGGCTTGCAAACTGAAGGAAACTCTGTTAGTTCCATCATTCTAAACACTATCTGCAATTCTCAGCAGAAATCCCTCTTCGGTCTCTTCACTCTAGCAGCTATTGGTATTGGCATGTGGGAGATATGGTGCGCTAGAAATTCTGCAAAGTATGATGGGAAAGAAGTTTCAAAACAGGGACTCATCCACAAAATCTGCTTCAAAGTAAAGGAGATTCGCCAAGCTGCTGATCTTGCTGAAGCCAATCACAGTAAAATTAAAGTTTTAGAAGCTTTTGGCCTGCTGAATTCTAAATGCAGACAACATCAATTTCTGGCCATCAAATGGATTTGTCCACCTTGGCCATCCCTCAAGCTAAATACGGATGGTGCCTCAAAGCAAAATGGTGAATCTAGAGGAGGTGGGATCATAAGAGATCACAAAGGAAGCATTCTTCTTGCTTTTGCCCACTACTATGGAATGTATAACAGTATCATTGCCGAGGCCCGTGCTCTCCTGGATGGTATTAAATACTTAAGAACTACTGTTTCAAAGCCCACCATTATTGAATGTGATTCGAAAACTCTTGTCCACATCATTAACAGACAAGCTCAATGTCCTTGGTCCATCCTCACCCATGTCAGAGAGATCTGGAGCATTCTTACTCATGAGGATTCCATCACTCATATCTACAGAGAAGGGAACACTGTGGCGGATTCATAGGCTTCTTTAGCATGTACTCTGAAATGTAATTCATTTTATTCTGATCTTGAGCTTCCCTCTCATATAAAGGATGTAGCTCGGCTAGATAAGCTAGGCATGCCTAACGTTCGAGTGATGTAATTGTAATATCTGCCTTATTCATATTCTTATAAAATCTCCCCCTAGTGGAAAGGTGACGGAGTGGGTAAAATTCACTCCTCCCCCTATCTCTAGGCAGGGCTTTACAAAAACAAAAAAACAAAAAAAAAAATTGAAGTCTGAACTATCCGTCTGTCCTCCTTTCCCGAGGTAAGATTCTCTGTCTTTGATTTCTAGATATTTTTTTGCATATAATCACCATTAAAATGAAAATTGTATTTTTATCACTCCTGCAATTAAATACTTAAATGTATCATTACATTGCCAATGATGTGTAAAAGATTATTCTTTATAAATCATTGATACTATTGACAATGTATGTGATAATTCAAATACAAAAATAATAAATTCATAATTTTTTTATCTTGATAATAATTTGTATACCAAAATTCCTATTTCCTTAACAGTATCCCATTCTGCACTTTGAGCCCGTCCAAATGGAGCTCACCACCATTGATCTAATGCTCCCCCGTCTCCCATCAGCGGTCAGCCGTGATCCTTGCCCGACTCGACATCGGCACTCCGTGTAGCGGACTCACTCCTTACTGTTCTTCTCTACCCCTCTGCGGATAGAAGTAGCGGACCAAGACGAGGGAGAAGGGTTTTGGCTGCTCCGAACGCAGGGGCGGTGGGGGGAAAGGTTGATCGGAGAAGAAGAAATGGAGGTGGCCCTCACGGCTCCTCGGAGTCTTCCCTCCTCTTTGAGATGCAGGGTATGTTCCTGAACTCGTCCTTGATATGCTTTGCTGCTCTGTCTGTTGTGCATGCTTGCTTTGTTTCAATCCTTGTTGTGCTGTGTTGATTTTGAAATTTTTCTCCTTGTTTCATTAATTTGGATGCAAACGTTGGGGTTGGGATGGATGGAAATGTTTCTTTCTTTGAGAAACGGTGGAAGCCGTCAATTGTAATTGAAGGCAGGAGTAGAGGACGCGAAGTACGGGAGAAAATAAAATGGGACATGAGAGATGGGATTGTTTCCAGAGGAATGCTGGGGTGCCACACTGTGCCCTTGTACCCATCCCTTGCGTTCATCCTAAATAAATGTTGTATCAGTTGTTTGTGATTTTAGCGATTAATTCTTCTTTCTCAATTTCCAGGACCTTTGTTACAACTTAGGTTACACCCCGCCGGCGGGTGGCGGGCCGGGGAGCGAGTAGATGGTGAGGTGGCTGAATATTTGATGCAAGGGAGAATAATAGTTTGTATTATTCTATGAAAGAATGGAGGAGTGAAAGAACTAAAAATTCATACTGGAATTATATCTCCATGAGAGGGTTCACGTCAACACATTTACTTCAACCATTGGCAAGGGCTCTTCTCTCAACAACATCTATCTCAGCTGACCGGGGGTCACTGAAAATGCTATCTTATATTTACATGTTTTATTTGGTATTAGCACACTGAACGCACCTGTGGAAGCGCCAGTGAGGCTAAATCAGGTAAATTTCTAGATGACTGGAATGAATATGAAGGAGGTCTATAGACCTTGAGGTTGGAGGATTATTCAAAAGGATAAAATCCGAAAGTTGCGGAATATGATGCTGAGAATTTGACGAAATTGAGAGGTTCATTCATATGAAGTCTCGTGTTTCCTCCACATCCACGTGTGCTTGAAACTCGCTGGTGACTTCTGATGCACAACATATGATCAGAATGATCTGAGAGAAGATTTATGTGGACCTCCTTGTAGCATTGGCCTGTGTTCCTCTTCTTCAAGGGAAAAAAAGAATGAGAAATTTTCAGAATTTCTGGTGAACAAGGTTTCAAACAGTGCTTCTTCATCAGAAAAATATGATTGTTGATGGTGTACTTCACCATAATTATTCTGCTAGCTGTTCTGTTTGTTGAAATGCTTGTATAACTGTCAACTGAACCACTTTTTTGCAACTGCTATGACTTCATCTCTATTTCATTGGTGAAAATGTGGTGAAAATTATTTATCAATCCATTGAATTCATCTTTTTGAGTGGTGGTCAATGCCACTTGCAAGAAAAGAAAAGAAAAAAGTTGCCCGTCTATCTGGCACTTTCTTACAATCAGCAATTGAAATAAAGGTGTTATGTTGTCAACTTGGAAATGGTCTAGCAAAGGAGGGAAATGGCAGGACTTAATACATGGATATCATCACTGATTAGGCGTAAATTCATCAGTCAAGAAGTAGCTATGTTCTCTGCCATGCATTCTTCGCAATTAACTACTTGTTGGAAGAGTAAAAGGATTTTTGAGGATGAACAACTAAAACAAGTTGCAGCAGTTGAGTTGCTATGAATGGTAGTTCTTTTCTCTTTATCTTCCCTACCAAGGATTGACCAAAATGTAGATCATTTTGATCATCTTTTTTATAACTAACTCTGCAATCAAAATCAATTTTTTACTTAATACATATTAGTTTACTTGACTTTTCAAGGGAACACTGTTTGATGTTTTGCATATGCATGATAATAAAGTAGTGGTAGTCACAAGGCAGGCAGCAAAAAAGTGCTACCTGTCAGAAAGGGCTACACATACATGGGGCTGAAACAGAGCAGTGTGGAGCTACCATGATGCACCATTGTGTTTATGACTTTGATATAGGGTTAGTCCCATATTGGAAAGCAAAAAAAGCATTACTAAGTTATATATACAGACCTAATATGCTTACGTATGTTTTAGGGACAAACTATGTGGCTTTCCAACTTCCAAGGACCCAAGGTGGATAATACCTCACAAAGGTTGGATCTGATCCTGCCAATAGGTATCATAGTAAGACTTGTATAGTATGATATGGGCTGGCTCTAACCAAGTAAAAGTAGTAGGAGAGGACTACTTTTAAGAAAGGGCTACATGTGCTTGTGTGTTAAAATGTGTCAACATGGAACTACCACTGTATCTCAGAATAGGGACAAGGATGAACCAGATTATTTCTATATTGGGAAGTGAGAAGGTTATTGAGCTATATATTTGTGGCTTCAATTTATAACCTGTGAGATTCCTTCTGGGAGAAAATTTACGGATTTATGGGCCCAAAATGGATAATATCTTACAAAGATTAGATCAGTTCATGACAAATGAGGAGGTAAGAAGATAGATAACTCCTCTTTTTCTTTTCTTAATGGCATCCAAGGGAAATCAACATTCATAGCTCACCGAGCTCTGAGGATGGCTCGCATCCTAACCCTGAGAGTGGGCTGCGTCCTCTTGGGCCCGCTTGTTGCAATGGGGATAGTTATGGTAAAACCCCGGTCTGTGCTTGCTACCTCTAGGTGAGGTTTAGTCTAGGCCCTTTCATCACGCATATGCTCTTTTCACAAATAAACTCAAACTCACACCATCTTGGATAACCCTAAGGTGTGTTGCAATCCGATGAGGCAACTATTATTATGTCATGTCTTCTAGGTTGCCTGTTTTCTAGCAGTGCATTTAAGTTTAATGTTTGAAACCAATAAAAGATCTGGGAAATGTAGTTAAGCCTTAAGCCTTGTTGTGATAATAACAAGCTATGACATTCATCACATGTGATAAGTAGACAGTTGACCACTGTAAGGCTATATGAATCATGATATGGCACCATTAGTAGTTGACATATTTTGTCATAACCATCATTCATAGAGAAACTGACAGTGCTGCAATGTCATTTATTCTACTTTTTCTTTTCTTTGCTTTTTCTGATTTGCTGCATGTGGCACCTCATTTGCTACTTGAAACACATGATATGATTATTTGCAATATTCATATTTGATGACAGTTCCAGTTGCTTTGTTTTTATTTTTCTCAGCCAATGCATGGTGCAATATTTTCCTATTGATCTCCATGTTTAAATTCTAGCCTGTTTACAGTGTTTGCACTTAACAGTCTTTATTAGCATTCATCAACTTAGATGGCCAAAATATAATTGGACTTTTTCATGGTCTTCTATAAAGTTTTGTACACACTGTTTTGAGCTTGTATATGTCCTTTAACAAATGTGAGCACCCTTAACTTCATTAAACATACTTCGAGAAAAGAGGCTGCTTAGTCTTGTATAAACTTTCCCCCCCATAATTCAGATACTAGCAAAATTGCGGAACCTCATAAAAGCCCAGCTGAATACACCAGCAGTACAGTAATCAAGGAACTTCTGTAGCACCTCATAGGACACAGTCTCTGTTACTCGGTACTATTTGTCGACCTGATTCATTTCATAGAGAATCCTTCTTAGTAATGCACTGTCTACAATTCCCTGTTTTTCACTTCGCAAGTGCATGATTGAACAATTGCTTTTCCATTTTATTAATCATATTTTGATAAATAGAAGTTTTTTTAAAGACCACGTATCAAGTCTTAAATTATGTATACCAGTAACCTTGAGTTTGTACTCATTGTGCTGCAGATAACAAGCTCTCGGGGCCTTGTGCATCCAGGATCATACAGATGCTCCCTACTTTCATATTCACATCATTGGAAGCTCACAGTGAAATCTTCTGTGAAAGTGTCAACTACAGAACATTTTAGTGAGCCAAACAACCTCACCGCGTACCTGCATATGTTATCAGAGACTCTGTTGAAGTCCTTTCCTGAACCAGTAAAAGAATTCCCATGGAAGAAAGCAGAGGAGATTGTTTTGCATCGTCTGTTTCACCTTGGAAAGAAGGCATTCAAATGGTTCCTTGTTGCATTCCTTCTCGTCAGCTTTGCATCAGATGTCTTTTTCTCATTTTCCAGAAATATGGAATTGATGATTCCTCTAGGCTTATTTATTGGCATCACGGTGGCTGATTTTCTGGTGGAAACCTCCAAAGAATTGTTACGAAGCAGTATAAAGGTAAGGCCCTAGCTGATCTCCCAATAATCTTGTTCTCATTTTGACTACACCCTCACACATCATGTTGGCTGTCGAGCAGGACGATGGCTTTGAAAAACAACTTCTAGGCATTGGTGCAATTTTTGCTTGCGTTAAGCTTGTCACACTGTACATTGCACTGCCGGGACGAATGGTTCTTTCCCACATGAGTAGTGGTGGATTGATGCAGGCATTGTGGTTGGCTAAAGAATTACAGGGCACCGAGAGTGAGAAAGATGTAATATCTCCATTGTCTGAACAAGTGGACTCATAGGAGCCCGTGGCTTAGGCAGTTTTTTGAAGAAATGTTCTCATGGATCATCTGGATTTCCCCTCCCCCCTCCCCCCAAGTAATTGGAAGATGAAATGGCCGTTGTAGTCAGTGGCGTCCAGATGCCTGAAACAAATCTTCTTTCAGTGCTTCAGTCTCACAGTACGCGTCATTTTCTTCCAATTGACATTAGCCAGTAACACTAGGGACATGCCATTTAGGGTTCTCTCTCTCTCTCTCTCTCTCTCTAAATGATACATGGTTTCCCTACCACTGGAGATGGGGGTTAGGTTTTCGGGAGATGGGTGTCCGCTCATGCGAGCACAGGGTGGCAGATGGGGGAGCTCTTCTCCGTGAGAGAGAGGTTTGTGCAGATGGGGACTAGGGGGGTAGGGTTTTTGATGTGAGACACGGGGTGGGAGATGGGGGAAGGGGGAAAGAACGCTCGGGAGGTGCGAAGGATTTTTTGGTGGCATATCCCGTGAAAACTCACAATTAGGGGGTTAAAATTAAAAACCATGTCAGAAATCCCTCGAGAAGTCGCGAAAAACTGCCCCCTCCCCTCTCGAGCTTTTGAGATTTTGGGGACGAGTCTGTCTCTCTCCTCAGCAAAAATTTCTTCGGGCATGGAATTCTGGGGCCAGGAGGGACGTTTGGAAACAACCCCCCCCCCCCCCCCCAACTAGATCTGTAAACGATCGGATACGGAGCGGATATTGTGATATCCGAATTCGTATCCGATTAATAATCGAATTATCCGATTAGTAATCGAATTATCCGTCGGATATTTTATTCGGATAACGATCGGATAAATTCGAATTCGGTTCAAATTTTAAACGGATAATTACTATGTCTATTTAGGGGTGAGTTTTGTTAGCCGTGTGAGAGCATCATATATTATTTTCTCAAAAAAATAAAAAAAGAGTGAAATTTTTTTTTATTTTGAGAGATGTTATCAAAAGATTAGATTTCATCCTAAAAAATAGGAGATAACTTACCAAGTGAGTGTAAGTGAATTTCTTATTTTTAAATTATATTTTGAGACAAAAAAGATAAAAAAGAATAATCAAATAATATATTAAGATTTAAGTTAATTATATATAGAATATGTGTATCATTAGATTTTTATCTAAGGTTCATATTCGGTCGGATAATATCGAACACGGATATCTCAATATTTGAATTTATATCCGATTAATAATCAGATATCCGATATCCGATTAAATTATCCGTCGGATATTTTATTCAAATAATTATCCGATTAAACGAATACGAATTCGGTTCGAATTTTAAACGGATAATTATCAGGCCTACCCCCAACACACAGCAGCAGCAGCAGCCCTAGATTCTCTAACTCTCACCTACCTGATGTCAATGTCAAGACAAATTTCTTTCCTTTCTTGTTGGATTCACATCTTTAAGCTCCGCTTTGTTTTCAAGTTAACCATGGATGACCTCTTTCTTAGTTCAGAGTTAATTATTTTTAATTTGACATTCAAATTTATATAACCGAGGTAAATGAGACTTAAACCTCAGTTGATTCAGATTAACTTATTCTACCTTCATATGAAGGTGACTTCAAGTTAATTCAACGTCATGCCAAAGTAAAAAGGAGGAGTGAATAAAAAAATTCACTTTAACTTTAGCCCAGTTATCTTAAATCCCGAAAGATCAAAGCAGGGCTGAATCTCTCTTTTACAGTGTAACCCCGTGATTGGGCACTAACTACTACGCTCCCCACACGAAGGGGTTAGCGATCGAAGCCAACATGATTTTTTCGCACACAAACTAGAGTCATCAGCTTTCCTCCCATTCAGGGGCTACTTTTTTTTTTTTCGTGCATCAGAGAAGGTCGGTGGGTGCTACTAATCGCAGCAGATTCATTACCTCGTCTTTCCTCACCCAATTACATATCATCTGATCGTTTGAATTTTGCTAGCCGACTTGACTGGGCCCATGGCATCGCAAACAAGGATGGAGATCATGCAGAGCCAAATATAGAATTATCATTTTTTTTTCTGGAAAACCAGTTACGCTACCACAGGACTTGCCATTCCAAGGTATTGGTTTCGTTCAATCTTTGCGTCCTCTACAATCGGGGTGGTTTTTTTATCGTCTGGATTATTATGGATCCCACCGTATACGCAGAAAAGGTCGTTCAATTTTGAAAACAATGTGAAAATATGTGCACGGGAGCAACCAGACACTTGGCTAACCACCCATAATTAAACGTCCATGGACGTACCAACCAAACGATGTCATCTTATTCGTATAATTAAAAGACACTAGTTTGCTCTGCCCCCGTAATCCATCCCCATCCATATCACTGGGAATGTCGGAGGACCGGTTAAAGAAAAAACGTCAAAATCTGAAGGGTTTTTTTTTCATATAAATCATTCTTAAAAGTGGAATGAGAAAATTATCATGACAATGAACATATTAGTAGGCACATTATTACTTCTAACAAAATGTTGTAAAATTTTCATCGCTGTAGCCTCTCTCGTTACTATCTATGAATGTTACTATCTATGAATTTAACTATGATTATCTTTTTAAGTAAAATTAGAAAGAGACTATAATGTCCACACTCATCTCCCCTAGGATTAGAGAGGATCATCTCCCTCTCTACTCATAGGAAGAGACTACGTTACCCGAAGTCATCTCCATTAAGATTAGGGAGGATCCAACAATCTCTCTCTCTCTCTCTCCACCTCTCACTGGGTGGGTTGTCGATGCCGAAAGGAGAAGTCCCTCTCTCTCTTTCTCTCTCACTCTCCCTCCATGCCTCCCTTATTCTCTCTCTCCACAGTGGTGGGCCTAGAGGCATCAGGCTGCACCTTCCTCTAGGCAGTGAGGGAGAAGGAGGGGGGACTCATTCGGTGGCTGTTGGTCAAGTTTGAGGTGAGGGTGGCCGAGCGGGACCTAGTGGTGAGAGGGTGTGGTGGGGACACCGGGTCCACTACTGGGCCCAATGCTCGGAGTCGACGCCACACCTCCACTGTACCGAGCTTATGGCTCGGCGACTCGTTTGAAGACTCGGCGTCCTGAGCATAATATTTATTTGTGTGTATTTGTACGTATTTGTGTATTGTGTGTAAAATACATGCTTTCGTCTTATTAGGTTAAGTCATAGTCAATAAATATGTGTGTTTTGTGTATTTTATTTGGTTAAAATCCCCCAAGTCAAAAGTTAGGTAGGTGAGTTTGGTTTATTAGGGTAAGGACATATATGCTATTTGTAAAGTTTATGGGTGTAATTGTTATAGCCTCCTCCTATAAATAGGAGGCTAAGAGTGTGTTACGAGATATGAAAGTTTATATGAAAGAACATCTTGTTGGTGCATTTTGCCCCTTCTTGTGCTTCCCTTCCCTCATCCTCTTTGTGAGTGTGAGTGTGTCGCCCGGTGTGAGACCGTCCGGCGTGAGGCCGAGCTGCGTGAGGTAGTAAGTTATCTGTTCCCGTCCGTGCCGTCAGGAGTTGCCGTCGATCCATTTCCACGTCGCCGCCGCGTCATATTTGGTATCAGAGCCTAACACGGCGCCTCTGACGATCCCGACGTCTCTCTCTCTTTCTCTCGTTTGTTAGAAGTGAAAAAAAAAGAAAGAAAGAAAAGGCAAAAAAAAGGAAGGAGAGAAGCAGAAAAAAAAAGTCTCGGTTGATAGATCTGAAAAAAAAAATTGAAACAGAAAAAAAATAATTTTCTTTAACTCTTTGTAATCTCTCTTTGTTTCCCTCTCTCTCTCCCACGATCTCTCCCTCTCTCTATTTCTCTCTCTCCCGTAAATCTCTCTGTTAATCTCTCTCTCTCTCTCTCCTTCTCTCTCTCGGTTGAAGGAAAAGCAGAAAAAAAAAGAAATAGAGAAAAAAAAGGGTTCGCAGGCAATAGCCTCGTCGCCCGTGCCCAAGAGTTTAAACTCTTGGGCCGCAACGGTCGGCCAGCAGCCACCGGGGCCGCCGCTGCCGACGCCCGCTGCTGCGACCACCGCCTGCGGCTGCCCGCCCCGCCGCGACGCCCGCCATCTGCCGCCCGCGCTCGCCTCTGCGTGGTCGCCCCTCCCCGACGCCCCGCATGCGCCCACGTGCCGCCTCGCCAGCCCCGCGCCCTCCCGAGCTCGCAGCCGTCGTCCTCCACCTCCTCACAGCCGCTGCCGCGTGGCCGCTGCCGAAAACCCCAAGCCGCCAACCCGGCCGCGCCCAAGCTCTCCTTCCGGCAAGTCCTCCCCCTGCTAACCCTCCCGTGCCGCCGCGACCGTAGCACCCCGCCGCGCCCGTCGTCGCCCCTGCCGACAGCAGCCGGTCGCGTCTGCCGCCGCGCTCCGCCAGCCGCCCGCGGCCCTCCTCCGTCGCCTCCCCGTCTAGCGCACCCAGAGCACCCGCCCGCTGGCCACGCCTGCGCGCCCCACGCGAGCCCGGCCCGCGCCCGTGCCCGCTCCCGCTGGCCGCGACGCCCTGTGCGCCTGCCTGCGCTGCAGCGTCGCCACCGGGCCTGTTGTGCGCCCACTTGCGCCTGCCCGACAGCATGTGTGCGCCTGCCTCCGCGCGTGCCTGAGCGCCTGCGTGTTGACCACGCCGTTTGCGTGGACCACGTGGCTGCCGGCGTGCAGCCCTTGCATCCAAGATTCGCGCAGAAAAAAAAAGGTTTGAAAGAGAGAAAGAAAGAATTTGAAAAAAAAAAGTCAAAAAAGGAGGCTTGGAAAAAAAAGGGGTAGGTGAAGATTGGAAAAAAAGAGGAGTGTGAAAAGTCATAAAAAGGAGGCTTGAAAAAAAATGTGTTGAATATATATAATATATATATGGAATATATATAATGCTATATATATAAATATATCTATACATATATTATGTGATTAAAAGAGAGTTAAATATATATTAACACATATATAATATGTATTATATACATACATATATATTTAATCAATTGTGGCATTACAAGTCAACAACAACGGCTAGATCGATACCCGAGTCGCCCGAAAGTTGACAGACGTCCCGTAATTTTCGGGACGTGGGTATCTCTGAGTCTCCCTGCGCGGAGAAATTGGACTAATTTGTTCCCCTGCGTGGGAAATTTTTAAGTCATGTGATTTTGTAATAATTGTGATCTCCCTGCGAGGAGTGAATTCTTTGTAACCGGTGAAGCTTCTTCGACGCCGTGCGGACACGCACGCCTTCGTCTCCGGTCGGAGTTAGACTTTTCAGTCTAGCTAGGTACGTGCTCCCCTCACTTACTCATTTAGTATCCTTTCAATTACCGCGCGAAGTGAGAGAGAGCCCGATCCATGCAGCCAGTCTCTTGAGTGCATCGCTGTGGACGGAAAGCGAGAGCTTGTATGTACCCATCCTTAGGCCCTAGACTGTCGCATTAGGGCACCCTAATTGTCAGGAGGTAATTCCCCAACTACTTCGCCTACGGGCAAGCAACTCTCCCTGACCGGTCCCTTCAAATTGGCCCTTTACCAATTAGCCAACAAAATTCGGGTTTATAGCTTGCTAATTATCGGTCCCAGGACTGCATCATTTAGGTCTGAGGTCGTGCATGTCACGTTAGTCTAGGAATTCATCCGGCCGTCTAGAGCGCCCCTCAACGCTACCCATGGATCAAGAGAGAGTGACTGCTATACTAGTCCAGCTCGAGTACAATCTCGTGGCCCACTTTGAATAATCCATAGGCCAACTACGGACGGAACTCGATAAGAGGATCCGAACCTTAGATGATCGACTGAAGGGAGAGGAAGGAAGAGTGGATGGCCACGGCAATCCCATAGCCAATTCTAGGGATGAAAGAGAGCAAGCCTGCCAAAATCAGGCTCCCCAAGGTAGAGAGCAAGAGGCCCGTGCGCCTCGAGAGAGAGACCCCGACGATGAAGATATCATCCTACGGAACGTCAAGATTGACGCTCCAAGTTTTGATGGGTCCCTCAACCCCGCTATATACCTTGATTGGGAGATCGGGATGGACCAATATTTTGATTGGCATCGCCGCATGACCCCTGCAACAAAGGTGAGGTTTGCCAAAATGAAACTCCTAGGTCAAGCCAAAACCTACTGGTGTAATGTTGAGAATCTCCTAGCAAGGAGACGAGAGGAGCCTATTGGCACGTGAGAAGAAATGAAGGAGAAATTGAGAAAGAAGTATCTGCCACCTTCCTACCATCAGCGTCTTTTAGACCAATGGCAGAAACTTACCCAAGATGGAAAGTCCGTGGATGAATACATCACCAAATTTGATGACTTCTTCCTTCGGAGTCGAGTCATGGAGGATGCCTCCGTCACCCTCTCACGGTTTAGGGCTGGCTTACACGAGAACATACATCGGGAGCTATTCCTACGGGAAGTTAACACTCTCGAGCATGCCTATCAGGTTGCTCGGGACGTCGAGCGGTTTCAAAGGGTGGTCCCACCTCGGGTCCCCACCTACCGCCAACCTGAGTCCCGAAACCCCATGGTCCGCTACTCTGAGAGACCTGGCCCCTCCTACGTCTCTACTGCTACCAACTGCTCCTTTCCCACGGAACCCCTTACCTGCACCCGCTGCTGTGCCTAGGCTGGAGTATACTCCACTTGAGAGGAGAGATGACAAGGGAAAGGGAGTGGTCCCTAGCACCTCCCAACCAGCCCCTATCTCGGGAGTCCACTGCTTCAGGTGTCATAACCTAAGGCATATTGCCACCAATTTCCCCACCCGAGCCTTGGTCATCACCGACCCCCAGCCTATGGAGCTTTCACCTCAAGAAGAAGAACCCCTTGAGAGATATGAGCCTGACCCTGATCTCATTGTCCAGTTTGAGGAATTAGATGCTATTTGCGGGCCTTTTCGTTCCCCTCAGGTTATCGGGTATATAGCTCTTATTTCAAGCGTCGATCAACCAATTAACTAACTGGTAGTTAACTGACCGATTGACTGCGCGGGCGTGCCAGTCACATACGTGACAAATTTATCGTGCGCTCGTTCTGACTTAGTCAGACGAATGTGAGGTTCGGTCGGGACCAGCAGTCCGCCATACCATAAAGGCTATGGCGTTAATTACATCCTCCACGAGGAGGGAACACCTTTGATTAATTTTCGAGATAGTGGGCTGTCGAGGCCGGAATAAAGGATGCGACACTACAAACATGATGGAATCATGCAAGATGCATCTATCTGTCATGCAGGAGAGGCATGGTTTATTGAATTGGAAACCCCTGGGGCGTGGCGGAGGACGTAGGTCCGAAAACCACCATCGCGCATAGCGGAGACTTCCGATCGGGCGTAACCTGACCTTCCGTTAGCGCCATTTGATATACTCGAGGGCCGATGCAAACACGCATGCATGACGACGATGACCATGCTAAGCATGATGACAGAATTATGAAGATAAGCAGAACTCAGTCACATGTTTATTAAGCCCCGCCAACGGGGGAAAAGATGACACAAGCATGATAGTAAGAGCAGAGTGATGACAGACATAATGGTGAAAACATGATGACAAAAAGATTTGGACTCGAAAGGCCCTCCTCTTATTCAATTTATTCCTAATTAGGGTTGATTAACTTCGACCGCGGGAAGCGAGGGTCGCTCGGGGGCGAGCCAGGGATTAGAGAGTGTAGCGATCAGAAACAGCGCCTGAAAGCGTAGGTAAAAGACTTAAAACGGCGTGGAAACCGTAGGTAAATGACTTAAAAAGGCATGGAAACCGTAGGTAAACGAAGAGTTTTAAAACGGCGTGGCCCGATTGGGGCGCGCCGGGAAGAGGCGCGCCGGGAAGGGGCGCACCGGGGGGGCGCGCCGTTTTAAGGTGCGCCGTATATAAACGGCGCCGACTTAGCCAATCTTGCGAAAACCGAGGTTTTGTTCATTTTTTCTTGGGTTTATTAAGATACTTTGGAAAACTTTGAGAGTTTATTTAAGTTATTTATTCAAAGGATCGACCCCGGGGCATCCGGGAGCCGAGTCACGGGCTCGCGCGAGGTTCACACTCGAGCGCGGCGATTGTTACGAGTATGACTCGTTCGAGCCGAAATTTCGGCAGCATCTCCCCATCCCGGAGGATTATTGGGGAGAAGCGGGGAGTACTCACGTAGCGGAGCAACCCCTGAAAGCCGGGTGGCACAACGGCGGCCGGCAAACCCGAACAGAAAGGAAAACCCCGAGGCCTAGCCTGCTAGGGGCACCGAATCCGTGGGCGACAGTGAGCGAATAAGGTGACTCGTTATGGGAGTGAAAATCCCGAGGGCTAGCCTACGAGGGGCACGTGACCCGAGTCACCACAACTCTCGAATCGGGACGACCGATGGAGGGAAGGAAATCCCGAGGGCTAGCCTACAAGGGGAACACAACCCACGGCCACCACAAAGCCCATTAAGGACCGTGGATTTGAACTGCAGGGCTTAGCCTCGTTGCTGCGCACTCAATGGTCAGTAGGGACATTCGTCATCAATGGACGAGCCCTCCGTTGGCCGAGTGGCTGATGTAGAAGACTGGGGGAATGTCCCCCTCCCCGGATACTGGAGTGATGCTACAGAGCATACTCCCATTAAGGTATGAGCGGAGCGAAGAGAGCGGCGCAAGAGATTGTTTGACGATGACAAGTGGACAAACGAATTACTAGAAACATATTAGAACGGCGAAACCCGCGGGCTAAGCAAGTTAATACCAGCATGCTATGTGATTAGCACGGAGGCCCGGGGAATGGATATATGTATATATATATATCATATTCGGAAACAAACCAACAGGGGGGCTCGCCGCTGAATGAAAAAGAACGATTGAAGCGATCTTCCCCACCCATCTGGCCTATGAAGAAAAGCACAGGGGCAGTGAAGGGTTCGCTCCCTAGGCGGAGATGGACAGAGATACGCACACAAGTGCATCTCCGATCACAGAACCCATGGCATATACGGTGCAGAGCCCGGCCATTACATTAGGATCAAAAGAGAAAACCCCGGGGAGGGGGGAAGAATGATTCATGTAGCCCGAGGGCATATCCAGCATCGGGGAAATCGATTATACGGGAGTACGAATGCCGGGGAAATCATTAGATGCACATTCGAGAAGGGATTAGAGAGGGCATAAAAGAGAGATACGGCATCAGCCACAATAGCATTTCATTCATCCCATAAACGACACAGATACATATGCACAGCATGTATATTCTGGCGCCGGCGTTGTCGCTCGGCCGCCGTTTACATTAATAGGGGAAGCTCATTACAGACGAAGAGAAGGGGCAGAGGTAATGGTGAGGGAGGGGAGGTCAGGCTTGTATCATCGCCCCTCCCCTCTCTCACTTACATTGTATCAGGGGAAGAAAACCAAAGAAGAAGAAAGGGGATCGACCGGGAGAAAACACGGGAACCCACCTAAACCCTTTCTTCAGAACAGAGTATCGGATCTCCCGGCTTCTCTTCTCCGGCTCCGGAGGTATTCAGAGGAACAGACGAGGAAGACGACGGCGAGAACCCTCGGTGGAAAACCCTACTTCTCCCCCAAGCTCTTCTCTCGGACGAACAGAACTCTCTCCTCGGATTGGCTCTCTTCTGTCTTTTTTTCTCCTTTTCGTTTCTGATTTCTCTTCTTTTCCGTGTGTTTCCTCCTTTTCTTTTTTAGAAGGCAGGCTATATAGCCTTTTGTTAATCCAGCGCCCCAGGAAGGGGCGCGCCGGATTTGATGGCGCCGGGGAACACATCCCCGATCGGAATTGGCGCGCCGGTTTTGATGGCGCCGTATTAAGAGGCACCGACATCCCTTCACGCGCCGTTTTAACTTGTTTGCTCGGCGCGGCTCGGCCGATGGGTCCGGAGATGATTCCGGAGGCTCCCGTTGACTGTTCCTCTCGCCTTGGCCCTTGAAAAACCTTGACGGGGTGTCGACAAAGCTCTTGATATGACGAAAGGCCTTAATCAGAACTTCGTGTGTGTCTGGCCCGAGCACACGGGTGTCCTGCTCGTACAGCCTTCGGCACTGTGATTTGTGCTTCTGGTTGAGACGGACTCGTGCTCGCAGCTTCCTTTCAGGATGGTGTTGCATCCTGGATAATTCCGCCTTGAATGGCGATCAATCGGCCACTAACGGGCCCACTATGGCGAGAAGCCGAACCCGTGTCGGGTGATCGGGACCTTCTGCTGACAGAACCTTCGGCCCCTTGTCGTGGACGGCCGGGGACGTTCTTCCTCTTTAGGAGAGTCATTGGGTATGCCGTCGTCCTTGGTCGGGCTGTAAGGTTTCGCACAGCACCTACGGGCTACGCAGCGGATAACAAAAATTCATTTGCCCGATCCTGGTGTTGTGGAAAGCTTAATCTGTGCTCTAATCGGTGTTTCTAATACCCTAATTACGGGTTGTGTGTTTCACCTTGCGCGGAACGACGCTGTCCGCTAAGCCCGATGCAGAAAAACTGAGCCGCATAATAGTACGGCCTCTAGAGACGATCCACACGGACCCTTGCGTAGCGACGATATCTCCCCGGCACGACTATCCCCGACTCTATCACCTTCTAGAGAGAGAGAGAGCAAGAGGGAGAAAGGGGGGAGACTAATCCTCTCCCTTAAGCTTAATGCTTGGTTAGCTTAAGGGAAGGAAAGAAGAAGCTCGAATGAGCTTCACGTAGGATCTATATATAGAGTTTAGGTTTTTTAGAAAAGGATTCCAAAAGACTGAAACTGTATATATGTCCTATCTATTATTATACATATGTATTAAGCTCCATTTACACTCCTTTCCAAAAGGAATTAAAAGGAATTAATACATACACTTGTATAACAATAATCCGTCACCCAAGAATCCATTGTGTGTGATCCTCTAGGCCCATAGTCACTCTAGTTTAAGGCCCATTAACTTCTAATTCCCAATTAGAAGTAAATTAAACATATTATTCGCTTCTACTAGAGCTGAATAATAGTTTAATTCATTCCGAACCTTCGATCACGTTGGGTCAAGCAAATTCGCGTGATTCTAGAGGACGCCGGGTTTAAACCAGCCTGTCTGGTACCTGTAAGTCCACAGTTACCGCATCGATATAATCCCTCGCTCCTTCTATGAGTCTGGTACGATCGAGGGTATGGTTTCTGTCAAACCCCATGATCGTGCCATTTGACTATGACCTCCTTAAAGTGTATGACGTCCGTCCTAAACGAACTCATACGACCCTGGCCAGGGATTTAACGGAGCGTCAATGTCATGACCCATTAACTGTCTGATATATACCCGACAGTGAGCGATCCCTTCTTGACCATTGATGATCTTCACACGTATCCTGGAGTGGTTAACGACTCGGCAACTCATGACTTATGGTTAAAGTCACTTAGCCAAGTAATTAAACCATTCCAGTCCTCGTGTAAGATCCAATCAATGTCTCAGGTCAAAGGACCAACGATGCTACTGAGACCGTTGGATCTTCAGTTGACATTAGGTATAATCAACCATCTGAAGATCCAATAGCGGATCAGTTCAGTGTACATCCTCCAAGGACATACACCTACACATATGTGTTGGTGCCCCGCATCAATGACCATGAGACTGGTCACTGACACATCATGTGTACTAGTTTAATAGGTAATCAAAGTCCCCGAGTGATTACCCTCCAACCAGGAACAGTTTAAGGTATGTGTACATGTAAAGTCAATCTCATGTTCGAGATCCCATCTCGAGCTGACTTTACAACCACATATCCTAGGGACAACGTAAAGTAACACAATCGCATATTTACGCTCAAACACCACTTTATTAATAATGAACAAGATCGTACAACTATTGGGCCTACCCGACCCGAAATTGGCCTGTAGCACACCAACACTAACAATCTCCCACTTGAACTACAGCCAATTACCCACAACTTTGAGGCCCATCTTATCCCGATGACGCTCAAACACAGTCTGTGTCAAAGGCTTAGTCAGTGAATCTGCTATGTTGTCTTCTGACGGTACACGCTCTACCGTCACATCTCCACGATCAACAATCTCCCGAATAAGGTGAAAGCACCTGAGAATATGCTTTGACCTTTGGTGAGATCTCGGTTCCTTCGTCTGGGCGATGGCCCCATTATTATCACAAAATAATGGGATGGGAGCTGTTTTCTCGGGAACTACGCCAAGTTCTAAGATGAATTTCTTCATCCAGATGGCTTCTCCAACTGACTGCCCCTCCATTCAACATGAATACAAATTCAGACATGGATTTGTAGTTATCTGTATCTGACTGGAAACTAGAATCTGTGTAAGCTCTAAGCTATAGGTCCTCTCCTCCATAAAGCAGAAAAAGATCCTTAGCCTTTCGCAGGTACTTAAGGATACCCTTTACTGCCTTCCAGTGCTCTTCGCCTGGATTTGCCTGATATCTACTGACAATACTCAAAGCATTGGCAACATCAGGCCGTGTACATAGCATTGCATACATGATTGACCCTATCGCCGAAGCATAGGGTACCTTATTCATGTGTGCCACCTCCTCAGAAGTTTTAGGACTCATCCCCTTGGATAGGTAAATTCCATGTCTCATGGGAATGAGACCTCTCTTGGAATTTTCCATCCTAAACCTTTTGATGATAGTGTCTATGTACATGGATTGAGATAATCCTAGCATCCTTTTAGATCTATCTCGATAGATCCTTATGCCCAGCACATAGGATGCTTCTCCCAAATCCTTCATGGAGAAAGTCTTGGACAACCAAGACTTAGTTGATGTCAACATCCCTACATCATTCCCAATGAGTAAGATGTCATCAACATAAAGGACCAAGAAGGTCACTGAGCTCCCACTGACCTTCTTGTAAACACAGGGTTCATCTTCATTCCGAATGAAGTTGAAAGATTTGACAGCCTCGTCAAATCTTAAGTTCCAGCTTCTAGATGCCTGCTTTAATCCATAAATGGACCTTTGAAGTTTGCATACCTTATTAGGATGTGGCTTGGAGGTGAATCCCTCAGGCTGTACCATGTACACCTCTTCTGACAGGTTTCCATTAAGAAAAGCTATCTTCACATCCATTTGCCAGATCTCATAATCCAGGTATGCAGCAATGGCAAGGAGGATTCTGATTGACTTAACCATGGCTACCGGCGAAAACGTCTCGTCATAGTCAATGCATTGCCTTTGACGATATCCTTTCGCCACTAGTCTAGCCTTGTATGTGTCAACCTGTCCATCTGTACCGATTTTCCTTTTAAAAATCTATTTGCAGCCGATAGGGACCTTCCCTTCGGGTACATCAACTAAGTTCCAAACTTTGTTGGTGTACATGGACTGGATCTCTGAATCCATTGCCTCTTGCCATTTCTCGGAGTCTACACTACGGATCGCCTCCTGGTACGACTGAGGATCATCATCCTCATCGATACATACCTTAGAGGACCCCTCTGAGACATGTCCAACATATCTCTCAGGTTCTCTCGGTAGTCTACCAGATCTCCGTAGTGTCAGTGTTTCACCTTGAATAGGATCAACCGATACAGTCTCATCTAATGAGTTTGTGTCTATGGTTGTGGTTCTTGGACCTCGTCCAATTCTATCTGGCTCCCACTATTTTTCTGGAGTAGATATTCTCTTTCCAGAAATACAGCTCTCTTGGCCACTAAGACCCTTTGCTCAGAAGGGTGATAGAAATAATATCCAAACGTCTCCTTTGGATATCCCACAAACCTACACTTATCGGTTCTCGACTCAAGCTTATCACTCTCGTTCTTCTTTACATGAGCAGGACACCCCCAAATTTTAATGTGATTAAAATTTGGTTTCCTGCCCTTCCATATCTCATATGGTATAGAAGGAACTGATTTACTTGAGATCCTATTCAATAAATAAGCCGTAGTCTCTAACGCATAGTCTCAGAGAGACAAGGGTAGTCCTGACATAGACATCATGGATCGGACCATGTCTAACAAGGTCATGTTTCTCCTCTCAGATACACCATTATGCTGTGGTGTATACGGTGGAGTCCACTGAGAAACTATTCCATGGTCTTTAAGATAAGAAGTGAATTCATGGCTTAAGTATTCACCTCCTCGATCCGATCGAAGAGCCTTAATACTTTTGTCAATCTATTTCTCTACTTCATTCTTATATTCCTTAAACTTCTCAAAGGCTTGTGACTTATGTCTCATTAAATACACATAGCCATATCTAGAGAAGTCATCAATAAAAGAAATGAAATAGAGATAACCTCCTTTTGCTTCTATGGACATGGGTCCACACACATCCGAGTGTATGAGTTCGAGAAGGTCAACAGCCCTCTCACCATGTCCACCAAAAGGAGCCTTGGTCATTTTCCCCATGAGACACGACTCACAGGTATCAAATGGCTTGTATTCGAACGAATTCAAATACCCATTTGAGTGTAAGTGAGAGACTCTTTTCTCACCTACATGACCAAGTCTGCAATGCCATAGATATATAGAATTCACTTCATCAGCATTGGAAATTTGCATAACATTAGAACGTGTATCTAATACATAAAGGCCATTGACTAATGAACCAACGGCTATAATCAAACCATTATTCATTATAGAGCACCCAGTGCTATTAAAAGTCAATGTATATCAAATGTTATACAAGCCAGAGATTGAAATAATGTTCTTAATAATATTAGGAACATAATAACAGTCATTCAGCTCCAGAATGACTCCAGATGGTAAACTGAGGCGTGTAGTCCCGACAGCTTTGGCAGAAACCAAAGCTCTATTTCCCATCCTCAGTTCAATCTCCTTTTTGTCCAATCGCCTTCTATTTGCCAGCACCTGCACAGAATTGCAGATATGAGATGCACATCCAGTATCCAATACCCATGATGTGGATTCCATTTATGACAAATTAAGGTCTATGATAAAAATACCTTCATTTAGAATTGCCTTGCAATTCCTTTTCCAATGCCCAGTTTCCCCGCATCGAAAATATTTTGTCTTCCTTTTCATTCTTCTTGCCCTTCCCTTTGTCAACCTTGGCGAGCTGCTTACCCGTGGCCTTTTTCTTTCCCTTCCCTTTGTTACTTGTGGTGAATATTTGGGTTGCCTTCCTTTTCTTGTTGGCCCGGCCAACAATCATTACAGACGAAGATGGTTTATCTTTCTGCATGGTTCCTTCAGCACTCTTTAACATATTGAGCAGCTCTGGGAGAGTTGCTTCAATCATGTTCATGTTAAAGTTCATGATAAAGGAAGAAAAGGAATCGGGCAATGACTGGAGTATAAGATCAATGCATAGTTCAAGATCCAACTTGAACCCTAATGCATTGAGTCTTTCAATCCACTCCATCATTTTCAGTACATGTGCCTGTATTGATGAACCCTCAGACATCCGTGTCCTGAAAAACCTTTTGGAGATGTCATACCTCTCAATCCTACCCTGCTCCCCGAAGAGCTGGCGTAGATTGAGAAGTATACTTCTACAATCAGTCTTTTCAAATTGCCTCTGTAGCTCGGGAGCCATAGAGGCCAACATGTAACATTGGGCAAGGGAGGAGTCCTCAGACCACTTGGCATAAGCCAGTAACTCGCCCTCGTCGGCATCAGGAGCTGGCTCAGAATGAACCGTGTCCAACACGTACGCAATCTTTTCGGCGGTAAGGACTATGCGTAGATTACGCAGCCAATCCGAGTAGTTCGGTCCAGTTAATCTATTTGCATCCAAGATGCCGCGGAGGGGGTTGGACGACGACATTGTAATCTGGATAAGAAATAAAAGACAACTTAGCATGTGTTCAAATTCTAACTTAGATGTGGTTTTCTATCTTAGTTAGTCCCACTATTTTTCGATCGAACTATATAACCCTCAGTATATAGAACGGGAGATCAACGAGATCAACCTAGTGGGTCGGAATCCCAACGAGACTGATGTACGACCTTGTGGAAAGCACAACAAGCCATACACCATCTCAAGGGCAGTCAACAGGCACTTGCATCTAATGCAATATCCGATATTCGGCCCCCGAGAAATCATCCCCTTGTGGAAAGCACAACAAAGGATATTCTCGGTTAGATCTAACCATCATTACTACATAGCAATGAGTTCATGACCCGACCCTTATGAAAAGCACAACAAAGCGGAGTTCAATTCCTCACCCCATTGAGGCCGAGCCTTGGAGTTTAATCCCGCCCCCAAACTCATGGACATTGTGGAAAGCACAACAAATCCATGAAATGAAGACGTTCATTCACTCCATAATGATGGAGGGCCACGATGATTCCTAGAGCCACGCTTACCAGATCTAAAATTTAATCGCGAGGGAATTTAATTTTATCTTGATCTCACCCTAGGTGGTAATATAAATATATCCAATATATTTACCGTACCTAGTAGTTTGCACAAAATAAATGCATCCAATGTAAATTAAACGCAAGTGATCATGGACTTTAACCCTAATGTAACTAAGACATCCGGCCCGCTTCCGAAGCAGCTGGATCGTCCTCGTCGGGTGTGCTCCGCGCTTTCAAATTCCGACGCCGCATCAATTATAACTTTTACACGGCACACAGACTGGAAAAATTAAATTACATGTGACTCAAATTTCAGCAGCCCTTAGGGCGAGTACAACAATGGAGGAAGATAGAAGTACATTGGAATTTTAACAGAGAGAGAAAGGAGGTTCGCAGACCCCAATTAATTACATTAATCCAAGTCCATGATCACTTGCCAACCCATTCAAATAAAATCAATCAAGGGTTATTTTCTGAAAATAATCCTTACTTTTGAATTTAAAAATGAGATGTGCAAACAAAAATAGGCTAGCTTTGTTTAATTTT
Organism: Amorphophallus konjac; assembly: GCA_022559845.1. Lineage (NCBI taxonomy): Eukaryota > Viridiplantae > Streptophyta > Magnoliopsida > Alismatales > Araceae > Amorphophallus > Amorphophallus konjac. Next base: position 23,121 of record JAHNEJ010000757.1, on the reverse strand, counting down.
AAAAATCAAAGCATGATTAAATAAAATTAAACACACAAGCAGGCCAATACAAGGTAAATAAAGTAAAGCACGTAAAGAATCATCATTTTCTACAGGGGCATCTAATTGAGATAATTAATTAAATTTAAATTTAAATTTAATTATCCAATAATCAAATTTAAATTCAAAATTTAAACATGCCAATAATTTAAATTTAAATTCAAACTAATTATCCAATAATTTTTGTTTGAAAATAAATTTAAAATAATGCAATTATTCTCAATTAGTAATTTTTTTAAATTCAAAATTTGAATTTAATAATTATCTAATAATTAAAATTCAAATAATTGAATTTTTCACATTTAACTTCAATAAAATTTAAAATTTAAATTTTCGAATTATCTAATAATTAAAAATTTAAAAACTTAAATTTTACTGAAGTAACTTCAATTATTACCATTTTATCTCAAGGTAAATAGTAATTATCTCACCTCGGTAAATTCAACACAGTTAAATAAAATTTAACATTTGACATTTACTTTTCAGATAATACAATTAACCTACAAGATAAAGTTCTATTTAATTTACTGTGTATTTTAATATATATATCTAATATATATATTACTATTTAAATACACAATAAATTAAAAAGAATATAATGTAAATTTTTTTTTTAAGATTAAAAAAAATTTGGGCGGGGGGGCCGCCCCGCGCCCGGGCGCTGACCCGCCCGCGGCGGGCGCGCCCGCACGCGGGTCGGCGCCCGCCTCGCGGGGCGCTCGCCACGCGGGCGGCGCCCGCCCCGCGGGGCCCCCGCGTGCGCCTCGCGGCGCACGCGGGCGGGCGCACTGCGCCCAGAGCGGCGCAGTGCGCCCACCGCAACCCCATTTTTAAAAAATTTTTTTTTAAAAAAATTTACCTTCCTGATGCCCAGCATCCAGGAAGAACAGAGATGCCCAGCACCCCCTTCTTCAAAATAATAATTGAAGATTTAATGTGCCCCTAAAGCATGGTTCTAAACGGCGATAAAAATACCGACCAGAGCGCGAACCTGGCTCTGATACCACTGTAAGGTTTCGCACAGCACCTACGGGCTACGCAGCGGATAACAAAAATTCATTTGCCCGATCCCGGTGTTGTGGAAAGCTTAATTTGTGCTCTAATCGGTATTTCTAATACCCTAATTACGGGTTGCGTGTTTCACCTTACGCGGAACGACGCTGTCCGCTAAGCCCGATGCAGAAAAACTGAGCCGCACAACAGTACGGCCTCTAGAGACGATCCACACGGACCCTTGCGCAGCGACGGTACCTCCCCGGCACGACTATCCCCGACTCTATCACCTTCTAGAGAGAGAGAGAGCAAGAGGGAGAAAGGGGGGAGACTAATCCTCTCCCTTAAGCTTAATGCTTGGTTAGCTTAAGGGAAGGAAAGAAGAAGCTCGAATGAGCTCACGTAGGATCTATATATAGAGCTTAGGCTTTTTAGAAAAGGATTCCAAAAGACCGAAACTGTATATATGTCCTATCTATTATTATACATATGTATTAAGCTCCATTTACCCTCCTTTCCAAAAGGAATTAAAAGGAATTAATACATACACTTGTATAACAATAATCCGTCACCCAAGAATCCATTGTGTGTGATCCTCTAGGCCCATAGTCACTCTAGTTTAAGGCCCATTAACTTCTAATTCCCAATTAGAAGTAAATTAAACATATTATTCGCTTCTACTAGAGCTGAATAATAGTTTAATTCATTCCGAACCTTCGATCATGTTGGGTCAAGTAAATCCGCGTGATCCTAGAGGACGCCGGGTTTAAACCAGCCTGTCTGGTACCTGTAAGTCCACAGTTACCGCATCGATATAATCCCTCGCTCCTTCTATGAGTCTGGTACGATCGAGGGTATGGTTTCTGTCAAATCCCATGATCGTGCCATTTGACTATGACCTCCTTAAAGTGTATGACGTCCGTCCTAAACGAACTCATACGACCCTGGCCAGGGATTTAACGGAGCGTCAATGTCATGACCCATTAACTGTCTGATATATACCCGACAGTGAGCGATCCCTTCTTGACCATTGACGATCTTCGCACGTATCCTAGAGTGGTTAACGACTCGGCAACTCATGACTTATGGTTAAAGTCACTTAGCCAAGTAATTAAACCATTCCAGTCCTCGTGTAAGATCCGATCAATGTCTCAGGTCAAAGGTCCAACGATGCTACTGAGACCGTTGGATCTTCAGTTGACATTAGGTATAATCAACCATCTGAAGATCCAATAGCGGATCAGTTCAGTGTACATCCTCCAAGGACATACACCTACACATATGTGTTGGTGCCCCGCACCAATGACCATGAGACTGGTCACTGACACATCATGTGTACTGGTTTAACAGGTAATCAAAGTCTCCGAGTGATTACCCTCCAACCAGGAACAGTTTAAGGTATGTATACATGTAAAGTCAATCTCATGTTCGAGATCCCATCTCGAGCTGACTTTACAACCACATATCCTAGGGACAACGTAAAGTAACACAATCGCATATTTACGCTCAAACACCACTTTATTAATAATGAACAAGATCGTACAACTATTGGGCCTACCCGACCCGAAATTGGCCTGTAGCACACCAACACTAACACGGGCGACGGATGCAGGGTAGCGACACGTCGAGGTCGATGCCGGATCATTGGGCAGGTTTGATCGCGCTGCCGGTTGGTTGTGGATTCATCTTGACTCTCCTGAGGTGAAGTCCCCGGTGTTCACTTCAAGGTGGCTCGGGGCTCTGGCAGCATGAGGAGCCTTCAGTAAGCTGATCTTCATCGGCTTCTGTGCTTCAGTGGGCCGTATCATTCATCTTTGCAGCTTGGTCGCCACAGGATTATATTTTGCGTGCCAACAAATGCCCCCCAGACGTAGGCGGTGCAAGTGAGGCAGGAGTGCAGCAAGGCCTACTGATGAGCTTCGTTCGGTGACGGAAGCTCGAACGGCACTTAATTCCGACTTCGGAGGTTAATCTGGCGCGATAGGAATCTTGAACGGCACCATTTAAAACGGCGTGGCCCTTACCTCGTTATTAAAATGGCGCCGCTTAAAGCGGCGCGCCCTTTGACTGGAGGGTTAAAATGGCCCAGGGTTCACCGGCGTGCAAACCGTTTAAAACGGCGCGCTCCGGGGCGCGCCGTTTTAACAATGGGGAGCCCCCTATATAAACTCCCCTTCTTCATTTTTTCTTCATCCCTGTTCATTTGCAAATCTTCTTTCTCTCTCCTCCCTTTATCCTCCTCCCGCGGCGCCGAGTGGGCTCTGGGTTTTGAGCGAGCCGGTGAGTCGAGTCATTATTTCATTTGGGTTTTAAACCCGCTCTTCGGGCCCCGGGAGGCTCCTCGTAGGACTTGTCCTCGGAGCTAGATCCCTCGAGTGTCGCATTTGGCCTTGGCTTAGTGCCTCTGGCTGCTTTTAGGGGCTGCTCCCTTTGTGGACGGCTTCCACTTTTCTTTTGGCAAACCCCCGAGCTGGGGAGACGCTGTCGAAATTTTGTCAGAAATATTGCTTCGATCAACTGATTTCTGACTTTGCTTGTTCTCTTCTGGACGTTGTTTTGCAGATAATATGGCATCTGGCCCTTCTTCCTCTGCATCCCGGGTCGCCGTGACATGGGGGAATGTCCATTCCCTTGATCGGGGGCCTCGACGGATAGCTGTGGTAGCTAAGTCCTCGGACTCGGAGACCGACACCGTCGACACTGGCCGCCTGTTGATTCTTGACGGCAACCACTTCAAGTATGAGCGAGGGGATGGTGTCAGATTGGACCATCCCAAAGACAAGCACTTGATGGCATTCCTTGAGCGCTTCAACCTTGGCGGGAAGCGCGATGTAATTCTCGTCCGTCGAGCCGAAGGAGCTCTACTGGCAGAGAGAGACAGTCTGACTGAGTCAGTTACTCACGGTATGCCTATATATATCCCAGGCGAGCCCAGGAAATGGGGGGCCGTGCTTGGAGTGCAGGAGTTATCTCCAGAGGCCGGGTTGCTGACAAGAGCACCGCAGTATACACCAGCCCGCTGGAATGAGACTGCCGGGCGCGTCGACAGGGAGAAGCCCGTGTATGGTTTGTTCCTCGCCCCGCTTCATTGGGGGTACCGAGATGAGCCTTTCCTTCTGGACTGCTTAGCGGTCCGATTCAAACACCATATTTCAGTGGGGTGGTTTGGAGAACTCAAAGCCACCGATGCTCACGCCTTTAGACCGGGCGCCGTCGAATTTACAGATTTTGTATTGCCGCAATATGCTCCCATCCTGATTCATGCCGGTGTTTATCAGAGTGTATATGCTTCCCGGTATAGGTATCCGATCTCCTGAGGTCTGTGCTGCGGGATGATTGAAGTCTTCTGCCCAAAATACAACACTTTTCATACTGCAGAGGGTGAGACTTCACTGGATCTCTGGAGTCTTTCCCAGTTGAGCGGCTTGCCGATAGATGGGGAGCCGTATGAAGAAGTTTGTTTTCCGGACTGGCTGAAAGACCAGACGGATGGCGAAGGTAAATATTTCACGGGTTTTACCTATCGGTATTTGATGAAGGCATATCGCACCATGCTGCTCCTGACACTTGACTCGCGGGAAGCGCGGAAGCCTGGTGAAAAGAGACACGTGCGGATGGGCACTTGGCTTCAATATTTCTTTGGTGGGGAGCAGCAATATGAGGACTTCCCCACGGTAGTCCCGACAGCGGTGAAGCGGAAGAAGAGGGCTCGACGCCAGGCGACATACCCTGCTGTTTCAGGGAGAGGGCGGCAAGAGGGCCCGAATCCCACGGGAGTTGACGCAGTCACACATTGTGCTGCATATCTGACATATTGGCTTTGTTCATTCACCCTCCCTCAAGGGGACGAGCCGGTGATCAGGCCGGAGGCCATTTACCCTGCCTGTTTGATGGCTTGGGGAACAAAGCTGTCCTTGTGCCCGGTGGCCTTATGCCTTATATACAAGATGCTGGGGGATTTGCACAAGTCACGCATCCCCAAAAATTCGCGGACAGTTGGTCCCATCCACTTCTTCAATGCCTGGGTCTGCACCTTGTTTCCTGAAGCAGCTCCCCGGTCGATGCAATCGGATCATCCTTTGCCACGGATGATCGAATTTGCTAGTGCTGAGCCGTCTTCACTGGCAGATCAACTTTTTGCTATTCGGGGGAAGCTGACTATAGTTCTGACAGATTCCCCAGGAGTCCTGCATTTTTGGACCTTGGCTGCTAGCTCCAGTCCTCTCGTCAACAGGATGCGGCAATGCCGGTTGTTTGAGACGGATGAATTCATTCCCCAGCTTACCGAGGCCAAGAGCACGAGGCCAATCTTGGAACCAGAACTGATTGATTGGGCACTGTCCATTCGCCCCAGTGTCCTTGTATTCAGAAAGAGCGGCTTACTGTGGTTGGAGCCGTACTATCCCTTCCGCTTTGACCGGAATTTTGGATACGACCATCAGATTCCTTCTTCCTCAGCCCGGTTTAACCTCCCAAATAGACATCGGGCTGGTCAAACATCTACGGATGAAGCCCGCGCATGGTGGGACTACTTCCATCGTCGGGAGGATGTATCATTCATGGTGCCAACCCCCGGCCCGTCTACCCCGAGTGACTCCGGACTTCATCAAGTGGTGGAATGCATGGACGGGCTTCTATCGGAACTTCCGGAAAGACTGTTGGCATAGTGCCGAACGTCGTTTCTTAGATTCGCAGCGGGAGCCTGTTTTGGATGTTGATCCATCCTATTTGAAGAAGCTGAAGTCCTGGTCTAATACCGAGGTGATGGCATATCTGGAGGCCAGGAAGACTGCGAAGGGTAGGTCGTCTAAGGCCGACCCGAAGATGCCAGAGATCCAGAAGGACGACTATATGAAGACTCTCTGGGGGCTGTGCCAGGTTAGCAGTGACCGGATTGCTCTTCAGACGATCCCCCTTCCGGTGGAAGAACCTCTTCCTACAGTGGCGGGTTGGCGCCCAGAAGCTGACCGTTTTCATCCCTACCGGACCTTCATTAGGAGGGAAGACAGGCGGGCTGACTTGTACTCCAGCACCCCCTGGATATTCGCCCTGCTTCATTCTCACGGGCTTTCAATTTCTGGTCCATTAGAAGCCATCCGGGACCATCAGCTCCTCATATCTTTTAAGTATGTCGACGGCTGGGGATTTGACCACTTGGGCCTATATCATCGCTTATCCTCCTGTGGCCATGAAGATTTGGCGCAGCTGGCGGAGAAAAGTGAGAAGGTTGGTGATGTGTGCTGGCTTATCCGTGAGGCGGCTTCCCGGGACAAGGTGCCCGCACTGCTTTACCGGTCACTTAGCCCTTTCTATGGAGGCGACCAGACATTATAGGGAGTTGATTTCCAAGGAGCAGAAGCCTTCATATTTTAATATCCCGGAGCCAGCTCCAACCACCACACCGCTGCCCCCTGGGGATTCGCGGAAGCGAACCAGGTCCCAGGTCAGGGAGGCTATCAGTAGGGCCAAGAAGGCCAAGAGGGCAGATTCCCGTGCTACCCGGGCGCGCCGGAGGAAAGCCGCTGAAGAGGAGCCCATAGCCACCCCTCCTCGGGTCCCATCATTCTCCGAGTTTGAGGCCGCTTGGATGCAAGGGCCTGAGGGCGAAGGTGACTTCTTTTTCCTGTATGGCTTGTTTGTTTATTTCTGCCACCTTGGCTGATCATCCTTCATTTATTAGCTGTTGGCACTACCTCCGCCGTTGTTGGTTTGGAGGCGGTGATCGGAGCCGCGGCTGAGGAGAGAGAGGAGGAAGCCCCCTCGGCCTCTGTTGAGGGTGACTTGCCTTCACCGACACCCCATCAAGAGATAGAAGGTAACTTGCAGCTTGCCCTGTGGAGCTCAGCGGTCTATTATGCTTTCAGTCGGGTCTTGACTGTTTATTATCTTTTAACTCCAGTTGATGTCCGGCCAACGGTGCTCCCCGAGGTCGGTGCCATGGCAGGAGCTATTACTGGAGAGCAGGGGCTTCCAAAGGATAAACCCCTGGATATTCAGCCAACGGGTGCTTCCGAGGCAGAGACCGCCCAGGAGGTTCCGGCTAAAGGGCCTTCTCCTAGTAGCATGGTTCCCGCTCAGGTACTGGAGGTTCGAGAATAAGCAGAAGAATCATCCTCCTCCGAGCAAGTTGATTATGGCGGCGGCACCGGCGACGACGAGGGGTTCCCGCCGGTTGACACCGAGGCCGAAGAAGCCGGGGCTTCTTCAGCTTATGAAAGTGACCTTTTAACATTCAGCCCTCCGAGACTACTGGGAGTCGAGCGTGGGCCATCATACCCGACCGCAGGAGAAGGGCCAGAATCTTCAGAGGCCACTTTTGGAGGCCTAAATATAGTGCCGGTTGAGGTAGGAAACGTTCCGATTCTCGCCTGTAGCACTTCTTTTTATTTCCAAGCCAACTGGCTGATGTACATGTATGTGATGCAGGCTGAGGTGGTACCGCCAGCTATGATGGTCCGCATACCCCTTCCTGACGTGGGCATGAGCCACTCGGCCTTTCCACCTGTTGTGCGGCCCATCGCTCTACGGCTTCCACAGACTTATGCAGCTGCAGCGGCATCAGAGGAGCCCGGCGTAACTGTCGAAGCCGGCGGCCTGACCGAGGTTGCAGGCGAAGAGTTATTGCTGAAGCCAAGTGGTCCCCCGGAAATAGAAGCGAGAGAATTTATTGCAGAAGAGGCCGATGCTATTAAAGCCTTGTCTATCGTAGAAAGCTCCCCTCCTTTAACGGCCGGTGAGACTGTTCAGGAGAAGCAAGCGCCCTCAGCTGCTGAGACGGCCGTCATAACCTCACCTCAGAGGGCAGGCAAGGAAATTGCTATCGTGGAGAGCTCTTCGGCTACTGTAGCTGCAATCGTCGGTCCAGGCGTCGGTGCCGTACAGACCATGCCATCGACATCCCTCGGGGTGGCCGATGACATCTGGGCCGAGATAGATAGCAGGGTGGACTTTCAGCTCCCTGAGACTTCGCCACTAGGCCTACAATTCTCTGGCGACATGGTATGGCAGTCTCTGGACAATCTTCAGCGGGCCATGTCAGCTTCCCCGGGCCTGACCTATGTGCAGCTGAGAAGCTTGGTAGACCACCTCTCCCAGTCGCTATTAGCATTCGGCTGCCCAATGGATGATTGGACTCCGCGGGTTGTAATGCTATTGAAGCACGCCAACAGGCGGGAGTTCCTCAGCCGAGAGGTGTCTGATCAGCTGATGGCTGTGAAGCTGGAGAGGGCAGATTGCCGTACCACCGCTACTTCATTGAGGGTGACCGTGGAACAGTTGAGAAATGTCGCCGGCAATATCTCAGAACGCCAGCTGCTCCTCACGGCACAGATGGCAGAGTTGCGCGCTGAACTTGCTGAGGTTGAAGCCGAACTGCGGGAAGGCGAGCACCTAGAAGCCCAGACAACGGAAGAAGCCGATTTGGCCGAAGGACGATCTCGCTGGACGAGAGGCTATCGCAGTTGACAGCCACCGAAGCCCGGTTAGAGGAATTGACCCAATACCCCTCACTAGGCCTCTTGGAGTTGGCAGATATCTTTCGGCGTCCTTTGCCGTAGCCTTGCTTTCCTTTTTTTTTGAGTTCTGCTCCTTTTTGCCTTCGGAGCTTATGTATCCCCGGGGGATGTCCCGGGCACAAATGTATTCCGCCAATTCTCATTTAATGAAAACATCTTTCTTTGTCGCCTTAATCGTGACTTTTCCTCCTTTCTTCTCTTTATTCTTCTGGCCGATCGTCCGAACTTAGGGATACGCACTGATGGCGCAGGAGAGCGCTCACGCCTTCAGCGAAGGGGCGAGGTGTTCGCTCCACCGCGGCATAGCCGTTCCCGGAGCAGGACCTTTTGCCAAGGCGGGACATAGATAACATAGGCAGATGTGCCTAGTGAACTTTGCCAATGATGACGAAAAGTGTGTTATAACCATCGACATGGGTTAAATGTCGACGTAATGATGCTTTGTTGATCAACGAGGGCGGAAGGCCCAGGTTAGAGGGTATTCGACCGGGCTTATCGATGATGGCGAGGGTCGAAAGGGTAGCGACCGATCTTGCCGATGATGACAAGGGTCGAAAGGGTAGCGGCCGATCTTGCCGATGGTGACAAGGGTCGAAAATGTAGACGGTCTTGCCGATGGTGACAAGAACCGAAAAGGGTAGCGATCGATCTTGCCAATGGCGACAAGGGTCGAAAATGCAGACGGTCTTGCCGATGGTGACAAGAATCGGAAAGGGTAGCGACCGATCTTGCCGATGGTGACAAGGGTCAAAAATGTAGACGGTCTTGCCGATGGTGACAAGAACCGGAAAGGGTAGCGACCGACCTTATCGATGGTGACAAGGGTCGAAAATGTAGACGGTTTTGCCGATGGTGACAAGAACCGGAAAGGGTGACGACCGACCTTGTCGATGGTGACAAGGGTCGAAAATGTAGACGGTCTTGCCGATGGTGACAAGAACCGGAAAGGGTAGCGACCGATCTTGCCGATGGCGACAAGGGTCAAAAATGTAGACGGTCTTGTCGATGGTGACAAGAACCAGAAAGGGTAGTGACCGATCTTGCCGATGGTGACAAGGGTCGAAAATACAGACGGTCTTGCCGATGGTGACAAGAACCGGAAAGGGTAGCGACCGATCTTGCCGATGGTGACAAGGGTCGAAAATGTAGACGGTCTTGCCGATTGTGACAAGAACCAGAAAGGGTAGCGACCGACCTTGCCGATGGTGACAAGGGTTGAAAATGTAGACGGTCTTGCCGATGGTGACAAGAACCAGAAAGGGTAGCGACCGATCTTGCCGATGGTGACAAGGGTCGAAAATGCAGACGGTCTTGCCGATGGTGACAAGAACCGGAAAGGGTAGCGACCGATCTTGCCGATGGTGACAAGGGTCGAAAATGTAGACGGTCTTGTCGATTGTGACAAGAACCGGAAAGGGTAGCGACCGACCTTGCCGATGGTGACAAGGGTCGAAAATGTAGACGGTCTTGCCGATGGTGACAAGAACCGGAAAGGGTAGCGACCGACCTTGCCGATGGTGACAAGAGTCGAAAATGTAGACGGTCTTGCCGATGGTGACAAGAACCGGAAAGGGTAGCGACCGATCTTGCCGATGGTGACAAGGGTCGAAAATGTAGACGGTCTTGCCGATGGTGACAAGAACCGGAAAGGGTAGCGATCGATCTTGTCGATGGTGACAAGGGTCGAAAGGGTAGACACTGGATGTGTATAAGTGGGATATCGGATGAAGACTCCGCCTCGACCTTGTGAAGGGTCTTCAGGACGGAGGATGGTTCATCACTATTCATCATTGATTTATAATTTTTTCTTCTCTTTTTTTATTCATATTACTGACCTAAGCGCCCTTTCTGGTTTTCGCCGAAGCCAGCCCCCTCTTGCTTTTGCCCACGCGCCCTCTCGGGTTTTCACGTGACGGGGTACCCGATTTTGCCTGCGACGCCCTTTCGGGTTTTCGCCATAGCTGGGTTTTCGCCATTTTTACACTTGTCCTAATATAGGAGCAAGTCTAGCGGGGTATCTCAAATTTTAACCCCATTTTTCTTTTCTTTCTCTTTTTTTTTTGATTTTGAATTCAGAGTACGGCAGAACTGGACCGCAAGAATGCCGACCGTCCTTGTCGATGATGACAAGGATTGGGCATGGGTTTACTTCGTCAACATTGGTTAAATGTCGAAGTAAAGGCGGGATTATCAACAGGGACGGAAGGTCCAAGTTGGGGGTAGAGATCGACCGATCTCGCCGATGATGACGAGGGTCGAACATTGGTTTATTCATCAACATGGGTCACATGCCGAAGCAAGGGTAGGATTATTAACAGGGACGGAAGATCCAAGTTAAGGGTAGAGATCGACCGACCTCACCGATGATGACGAGGGTCGAGCATGGATCTATTCATCAGCATGGGTGACATGCCGAAGCAAAGATAGGGTTATTAACGAGGACGGAAAGTCCAAGTTAAGAGCAGAGATTGACCGACCTCGCCGATGATGACGAGGGTCGGGCGTGGGCTTGTTAAAGGATTTTCGGTGGGACTTTTGATGATTGTCCCTTGTGGAGTTTCATCAAGTGGAGGACAAAAGAGGAATTATTTTTTTTTTAAATTACCACTTTACTGACTTAAGCGCCCTTTCGGGTTTTCACCGAAGCCAGCCCCCTCTTGCTTTTGCCCACGCGCCCTCTCGGGTTTTCACATGGCGGGGTGTAATATCCCGGATCTTTCGGATCCTTCTTCGTGGGTCCCGGATCTGGTTTTCGGAGCTTCTGGCTCTGTTGTGTCTGAAATTTCGTTTCGGACATCTTTCGTTTTCGGATCGGCGCGATCCGGAGTCATTTCGGAGGCCCGGAGGCGTTCCGCGGCTTTTCCACGTGTATTTTCCGATTTCCGGTGTGTGTTTCGGCTTTTTCTTCGGAAGCTCGCTGCGGGCGAACCGGGCGGTTCACCCGGGCACGAGTGGTACCGTTGCGATCGGTGCGTTCCGAGGATTCCGGAAATGTATTTTTCTATTTTTCGGTATTTTTCCGAAAAATCAGATTTTCTATTTAACCCTATTTCTTTTCTTTTTCTTTTCCACCTTCTCTTTCTTCTTCTTCTTCTTCCTCCTTCCTTCCCCAACCGTGGCCGCCCTCCTCTCCCTCTCTCTCTCCCATTCGGACGCGATGAGCCCCTCCCCGGCTGTGGATGGTGGCAGGGCGACGGCGCGGACGCGTGGGTGACGGCCAGGCGATCTTGTGGGCGTGCGGCAAGCGTGGGAAGCGTGGGGAGTTCGTGAAGCTTAAAGCGTTCTTTGCGATTCGTGGGTGATTCGGCGGAGCATTCGCTCCATTGAGATAGGGTGACGTTCCTTAGCCTCTTGCCGTTCATTCCCGTGATTTGTAGGCCGCGGGGAGGCCGAGAGGGGCGTGTTTGAGCTTTTGGGGGTTTTTCCATGATTTGGGGAGAGCTCGCCCGATCTATGGATTTGATGCATGATTTCGTGTTTTGATGGCCTAGGATCATGCTAGGGGTCCTCAGGGGTCTTCCCCTTTGTTTTCCCCCTCTCCTGTGGAGGCATGGTGGCATGGTTGGTTTTTTTGGAGTTTCTACCATTTTTCGCCGCGGACAGAGAATGCGCTATACTCCAGTAGCGCGTTCTTGTTCGTCGCGCTGCCCCGATGGGGCGCGTTCATCGGAGAAGATGAACAGGAGGCGGTTCCTGTCGCGCTATGGGGTCCTAGCGCGACCTGTCTTGTCGCGCTAGGGGTCCCTAGCGCGATCTGTTGTATCGCGCTAGGAGGCCCTAGCGCGACCTGTCTTGTCGCGCTAGGGGATCCTAGCACGATGTTCCCTGTCGCGCTAGGAGGCCCTAGCGCGATCTTCCCTGTCGCGCTAGGGAGTCCTAGCGCGTTCTGTCCTGTTGTCGGGTGTTCCTCTTGGGCCGTGTGTGTGTCCTGGACACCCCGTGGAGTTCCGTGACCGTGTCTTTGGTGTCCGGAGGTTCCGTTTGCCTTGGTCATGAGTTTGGCCGTGGGCGGTGCGTCTGTTTTTCTCCGACCGTGGCCCCCGTTTGACGGAGCTAGTGCGTGGGGTGATTCCCACACGTTGTCGGACTCGGACGTCGTTTTCCGTTGACTTGAGAGTCTACTCCTTCAGTGACCCTCCACTAGTCGTAGCCCACCAGTACGAGGTGCTGGTCTCACCTGGGAGTGGTGTACGGGCACCCACCTTTCGTGACGGTTTGTGGACCGGTTACCGTAGGCCCCTCGTCAGTAGCCAGAGTCCGGCTACGGGGGAAAACCGGTCAGAGGACCAGACCTAGTGACGCAAGGTCTGTGTGTGCACACGTGGTTGGGGGCAGTTGGACCCACGTCGACGGGCGTGACCCCAGCTAGTTACTTATTCGTGGTTACTTGTACGGTGTCTGCGCCTCGGGTAGGACCTACCACGTCAGGCGGTTCACCTGCGGTGCGGTGTAAGACGCCAGGGGACGCTACCGGCTGTGCTTCTAGTGGGTGGTACTCCTGTCGAGTACGGAGTGTCAGACTGTCAGTCGTGTGTTTCTGACCTTCGGGTTTTGTCGGTTTGGTCGTTGAGCTTCGGTCTCTCTTTTTACCGTGGCACGTGTGTCGGTTTGCGTGCCGTAGGGTCTTATCTTGTAGAGTACAGGGCTTTCCTTTCCGAGGTACTCTCCTACCGCTAGTGTAGTGGTTTCTCGTTTTACGAGGTAGGGTTCGAGTGATCCCTACTGAGTCTTGCTCCGAGACTCATTCCCTACGTGTTTTCACCGTGTTTCAGGTGAGGCGCCACCTTCGGGGAGCGCGTCGGGGGTGCAGCGTGGTGCGGGTGCCCAGAGGTAGTGCCAGAGGTCAGAGCCGGGGGATGTCCCGAGTAGCTGTACTTTTCTTCCTTGTCACTGTACTAGTCGTGGACTATTGTTATTGTTGTTAATTTCTATTGTGGACCATATAAATTGTTAATTTATTTCCTGCTTAATATTATAACTGTTTAATTTCTGCAATTATCTGTGATGCTTGTGTAGTTTCCACACCATCCTTTTAACCCTTCCAAGTCTTCGGGCTCGTGGGTGGCGGTACGAGTCTCGGGTTATCGGGCCGTCCCGGTAATCGGATTCTCGGGTCGTTACAGCTGGTATCAGAGCGCGGTTGTGGAATTACATGAGAATCATAGGTAATTGTAGTGGTCCACTAGTCCACAGCGATGATGTACAGGTGACGCTGGCATTGGGCATCGTGTGTTTTTCTTGACCTTGCCATTTTCGTGTTTTCTGTCTTTTGCTTCAGGAGCGAGTATGGCACCGAGGAGGAGCTCTCGCTCTCAGCCGGGGCAGTCGGCTGGAGGTCAGGAGATCCAGCAGGGGGTCCAGAGGGACCAGGAGGAGCATAGCAGAGCGCCACCGGGGGCTACCGAGGCCGCGGATGCTGCGAGAGTTCCGGGGGCCGAGGATTTCTTCCGTGGCATGTACCATCTCATGTCTCAGCAGTTTGGCGGAGAGGCTGGTGAGGGCTCGTCAGTCAGGGGTGGGCCAGGCCGAGCAGTGAGGGACTTCATGCAGTTCCATCCACCTTACTTTAGCGGCCAGGCAGACCCTGATGCGGCTCGTGATTGGCTTGATGAGATGGAGCGGGTGTTCAGTTCCGCGAGGAGTACTGCCGAGGACAGAGTTGTGTTGGCCTACAACCAGTTGCAGGGTACGGCTCGGAGGTGGTGGTCTTCCGAGTGGAAGACGTCTTTTCAGCTTCGTCCACTTGAGCAGATCGAGTGGGATGACTTCGTTAGTGCTTTCGAGCGTACGTACTGTCCCGATATTATGGCTACGCAGCGGATGCGGGAGTTTCTGGAGCTGGTGCAGGGTGACATGTCCGTGTTGCAGTACAGGGCCCGATTTGTCGAGCTAGGTCGATACGCACCTCACATCATGGAGCATGAGAGGGTGAGGACCACGCAGTTTGTGCAGGGCTTGAGGCTGGAGCTGAGGCACCATCTGATCGCGAATGGGGCCACTGATCTAGAGACAGCGTCTCGTGTTGCGATTTCCTTGGAGATGGATATGCAGAGGACTCGAGGACCGATCAGCCAGGGACAGTCTTTGTCAGGTCGCAGCCAGCAATCGGCTACCCAGCAGCAGGGTTTCTTTCAGTCTGCGTCGGGTGGTTCAGGAGTACCGGCATCGGCAGCTTCGGTGACAGGATCTGCGTCCTTCGGCTCGAAGGTCAAGAAGTTCTTGAAGAAGAGTTTCCGTAAGAAGCACAAGGATCAGGGGCAGGCTTCATCGGGCAGTGTACAGCAGCAGATTCCTTTGCAGCGTCAGGGATCAGGGGGTGGATCGCGAGGACCTTGTCCACGATGTAGTGGGACCCACCCAGGCAGGCAGTGCACGGCGCCGATTATTTATTTTCGGTGTGACCAGCCAGGGCATATGGCGCGTGACTGTCCTCAGAGGCCGCCGCAGCAACAGGTTCCCCAGTAGCAGCAGCAGCAGGGACAGTATCCGCCACTACCCAGGTCAGCTAACGTGGGAGGCAGGCAGAGGGCTCGAGGCCAGATCACGCACATGACCAGGGCAGAGGTAATGGCGTCGCAGCTCGTGGAAGGTACCGTTCAGATTTTGGGTTGTGCGGCTCGGGTTTTATTTGATTCTGGCGCGTCTCATTCGTTTATTTCAGAGGATTTTGCGTCGAGCATCGAGGAGCCGGTGACCCAGTTGTCCTGTGATTTGACAGTGGAGTTGCCTTCGGGTGACTTTATGATCACTCCGTATTGCTTCGACCAGGTTCCGGTGTGGATCGATGGGCGGAGTATGCCAGGCAGGTTTTATGCGTTGCAGCTTCGGGATTACGATGTGATTCTAGGCATGGATTGGCTCGAGACTCATGGAGCGGTGGTGGATTGTGGGATGAAGAGGGTCTACTTCCAGCATCTGAGCAAGCGGACCTTCTATTTCCAAGGTATCTGTTCCACCTCTTCTCGATTCCTTATCTCTGCTATTCGAGCCCGTCGGTTGCTTGATTCCGGTTGTCAGGGTTTTCTCGCGTCAGTGGTTGTGTCTGACCGGATGGAGCCGGATGTCTAGGACATTACGGTGGTGTGCGAGTTTCCCGACATTTTTCCCGAGGAGTTGCCTGGATTACCTCCCCAGCGGGAGATCGATTTTGTGATCGAGGTTGTGCCTGGTACGGGACCTTTGGCGAAGGCTCCCTACCGTATGGCCCCCGCTGAGTTGAGGGAGTTGAGGGCGCAGTTGCAGGAACTACTGGCCAAGGGGTATGTTCATCCTAGCTTTTCCCCTTGGGGTGCGTCCGTGTTGTTTATGAAGAAGAAGGACGGTAGTCTACGCTTGTGCATTGACTATCGGCAGCTGAATGAAGTGACCATTAAGAACAAGTATCCGTTGCCATGGATTGATGATTTGTTCGACCAGCTGCAGTCTGCGCGAGTGTTCTCGCGGATTGATTTGCGGTCCGGTTACTATCAGTTGAGAATTCGCGAGTCCGATGTGGAGAAGACTGCGTTTAGTATGAGGTACGGGCATTATGAGTTTTTGGTGATGTCGTTTGGGCTCACTAATGCCCCAGCAGCCTTCATGGACTTGATGCAGAGGGTGTTTCATCCGTATTTAGACCAGTTCGTGGTCATTTTCGTGGATGACATCCTTGTTTATTCGCGGTCTGTCGAGGAGCACGCGTACCATTTGGGTGTGGTGCTGCAGACGTTGCGAGATCACCAGTTGTATGCGAAGCGAGTGCGAGTTTTGGCTCAGCGAGGTGCACTTTATGGGGCACGTAATTTTTAGTGATGGCATTTTCGTGGACCCCGCCAAGGTCGAGGCAGTAATGCAGTGGCCGAGGCTGAGGTCGGTGACGGAGATCTGGAGTTTCTTGGGGCTTGCGGGTTATTATCGCCGGTTTATCCAGGATTTTTCTCGCATTGCGACCCCGATGACGAGGCTCACGCGGAAGGATGTGCCTTTCGTTTGGTCCGAGGAGTGTGAGCAGAGCTTCAGCGAACTGAAGAGATTGCTCACCTCGGCTCCGGTGTTGGTTTTGCCTTCTGGATCGGGAGGTTTTGTGGCGTGTACAGATGCTTCCGGCATTGGATTGGGTGCTGTTCTGATGCAGCATGGTAGAGTGGTGGCTTATGCATCTCGGCAGCTAAAGCCCCACGAGGAGAACTACCCTACCCATGACCTTGAGTTGGCGGCGGTGATCTTCGCGCTGAAGATCTGGAGGCACTATCTGTACGGCGAGAAGTTCGAGGTGTTCACTGACCATCAGAGTTTGAGGTACGTGTTCTCGCAGAAGGACCTGAACCTCAGACAAAGGCGTTGGATGGAGTTCATGAAGGACTATGACTTCACCCTGTCTTATCAGCCGGGCAGGATGAATGTCGTCGCCGATGCCTTGAGTCGGAAGGTTGCGATCAGTACCTTGATGTTGAGGAAGTGGAGGCTCTGGGAACAAGTGCCCGAAGTATCTTTCAGGCTCAAGATTCCCTAGGAGCCAGGGTTGGCAGTGCTTGCGAGTCTGACTGTCACTCCTGCTATCCGTCGTCAGGTGACAGAGGCTCAGCATGCGGACCCTGAGTTGCCCCGGATTCTTGCGATGGCTGATGTGGAGCTCGGCGAGGACGGTGCTGCGAGGTTTCGTGGCAGGCTGTATGTCCCAGCGGAGGAGCAGGTTCGTCGTGCGATGTTGCGCGAGGCTCATGGGAGCAGGTACACCGTACACCCGGGTGCGACGAAGATGTATCGGAACTTGCGGAGGCAGTTTTGGTGGCCTGGCATGAAGAGAGATGTTGCCGAATTTGTGGCCAGGTGCCTGATCTGTCAGCAGGTGAAGGCGGAGCATCAGCGACCAGGAGGTACTCTCCAGCCCTTGGATGTTCCTGCTTGGAAGTGGGACCATGTGACCACGGATTTTGTGGTGGGGTTGCCGAGGACCCCGACTGGGCAGGACAGTATTTGGTTGCTGGTGGATCGGCTGACGAAGGTGACTCGGTTGTTACCGGTCAAGGTCAGCTGGAGCGTGTCTAAGTTGGCTCGTCTTTATGTGGAGCGGATCGTGCCGTTGCATGGGGTTCCCATTTCGATCGTGTCGGATCGGGATCCGCGCTTCACTTCTGGATTCTGGAGGAGTTTCCAGCGAGCTCTTGGCACGGAGTTGGCATTTAGCTCGGCGTATCATCCTCAGTCAGATGGTCAGTCTGAGAGGACCATTCAGACTTTGGAAGACATGCTGAGATCCTGCTGCCTGGAGTGGCAGGGGAGTTGGATTCATCACCTACCGTTGGTGGAGTTTGCCTATAACAACAGCTATCATTCGAGCATCGGCATGGCTCCTTATGAGGCATTGTATGGGCGTCCTTGTCGGACTCCACTTGATTGGTTTGAGGTGGGTGAGCGTGTTTTGACGGGACCGGAATTGGTGCAGCAATGTGTGGATGTTGTGCACCTGGTTCGTCAGAACATGGTGGCGGCCCAGAGTCGGCAGAAGAGCTATGCTGACCGTAGGAGGCAGCCCCTCGAGTTCGCCGTGGGCGATCACGTGTTCTTGAGAGTTTCTCCGATGAAGGGGGTGATGCGTTTTGGACGGCGTGGGAAGCTGAGTCCCCGCTATATTGGTCCTTTCGCGATTGTGGAACGCATCGGTGAGGTTGCTTACCGGTTGCAGTTACCCTCTGAGTTGGCGTCGGTGCATGACGTGTTCCACGTCTCGATGTTGCGGAAGTATATGCCCGATGACTCTCACGTGCTCGAGGATTCTGTTTGGCCTGAGGTGACTCCCGATCACTCTCTCCCAGAGTTTCCGATCCGGGTGGAGGATAGGCGAGAGCAGCGCCTGTAGAACAAGGTCATCCCCTTGGTAAAGGTCGTGTGGCAGCGACACTCTGGTGGTGAGGCTTCGTGGGAACGTGAGGACGAGATGCGTCAGCAGTTCCCGTATCTGTTTGAGTGAGTCTTCCTCTTCTTTCCCCTTGGGTTGTTCTCAATTTCGAGGATGAAATTCCTTAAGGGGGGAGGGCTGTAATATCCCGGACCTTTCGGATCCTTCTTCGTGGGTCCCGGATCTGGTTTTCGGAGCGTCTGGCTCTGTTGTGTCCGAAATTTCATTTCGGACATCTTTCGTGTTCGGATCGGCGCGATCCGTAGTCATTTCGGAGGCCCGGAGGCGTTCCGCGACTTTTCCGCGTGTGTTTTTCGATTTTCGGTGTGTGTTTCGACTTTTTCTTCGGAAGCTCGCTGCGGGCGAACCGGGCGGTTCACCCGGGCACGAGTGGTACCGCTGCGATCGGTGCGTTCCGAGGATTCCGGAAATGTATTTTTCTATTTTTTGGTATTTTTCCGAAAAATCAGATTTTCTATTTAACCCTATTTCTTTTCTTTTTCTTTTCCACCTTCTCTTTCTTCTTCTTCTTCTTCCTCCTTCCTTCCCCAACCGTGGCCGCCCTCCTCTCCCTCTCTCTCTCCCATTCGGACGCGGTGAGCCCCTCCCCGGCTGTGGACGGTGGCAAGGCGACGGCGCGGACGCGTGGGTGACGGCGAGGCGATCTTGTGGGCGTGCTGCAAGCGTGGGAAGCGTGGGGAGTTCGTGAAGCTTAAAGCGTTCTTCGCGATTCGTGGCTGATTCGGCGGAGCATTCCCTCTATTGAGGTAGGGTGACGTTCCTTAGCCTCTTGCCGTTCATTCCCGTGATTTGTAGGCCGCAGGGAGGCCGAGAGGGGCGTGTTTGAGCTTTTGGGGGTTTTTCCATGATTTGGGGAGAGCTCGCCCGATCTATGGATTTGATGCATGATTTCGTGTTTTGATGGCCTAGGATCATGCTAGGGGTCCCCAGGGGTCTTCCCCTTTGTTTTCCCCCTCTCCTGTGGAGGCATGGGGGCGTGGTTGGTTTTTTTTGGAGTTTCTACCGTTTTCGCCGCGGACTGAGAACGCGCTATACTCCAGTAGCGCGTTCTTGTTCGTCGCGCTGCCCCGATGGGGCGCGTTCATCGGAGAAGATGAACAGGAGGCGGTTCCTGTCGCGCTATGGGGTCCTAGCGCGACCTGCCTTGTCGCGCTAGGGGTCCCTAGCGCGATCTGTTGTGTCGCGCTAGGAGGCCCTAGCGCGACCTGTCTTGTCGCGCTAGGGGATCCTAGCGCGATGTTCCCTGTCGCGCTAGGAGGCCCTAGCGCGATCTTCCCTGTCGCGCTAGGGAGTCCTAGCGCGTTCTGTCCTGTTGTCGGGTGTTCCTCTTGGGCCGTGTGTGTGTCCTGGACACCCCGTGGAGTTCCGTGACCGTGTCTTTGGTGTCCGGAGGTTCCGTTTGCCTTGGTCATGAGTTTGGCCGTGGGCGGTGCGTCCGTTTTTCTCCGACCGTGGCCCCCGTTTGACGGAGCTAGTGCGTGGGGTGATTCCCACACGTTGTCGGACTCGGACGTCGTTTTCCGTTGACTTGAGAGTCTACTCCTTCAGTGACCCTCCACTAGTCGTAGCCCACCAGTACGAGGTGCTGGTCTCACCTGGGAGTGGTGTACGGGCACCCACCTTTCGTGACGGTTTGTGGACCGGTTACCGTAGGCCCCTCGTCGGTAGCCAGAGTCCGGCTACGGGGGAAAACCGGTCAGAGGACCAGACCTAGTGACGCAAGGTCTGTGTGTGCACACGTGGTTGGGGGCAGTTGGACCCACGTCGACGGGCGTGACCCCAGCTAGTTACTTGTTCGTGGTTACTTGTACGGTGTCTGCGCCTCGGGTAGGACCTACCACGTCAGGCGGTTCACCTGCGGTGCGGTGTAAGACGTCAGGGGACGCTACCGGCTGTGCTTCTAGTGGGTGGTACTCCTGTCGAGTACGGAGTGTCAGACTGTCAGTCGTGTGTTTCCGACCTTCGGGTTTTGTCGGTTTGGCCGTTGAGCTTCGGTCTTTTTACCGTGGCACGTGTGTCGGTTTGCGTGCCGTAGGGTCTTGTCTTGTAGAGTACAGGGCTTTCCTTTCCGAGGTACTCTCCTACCGCTAGTGTAGTAGTTTCTCGTTTTACGAGGTAGGGTTCGAGTGATCCCTACTGAGTCTTGTTCCGAGACTCATTCCTTGCGTGTTTTCACCGTGTTTCAGGTGAGGCGCCACCTTCGGGGAGCGCGTCGGGGGTGCTGCGTGGTGCGGGTGCCCAGAGGTAGTGCCAGAGGACAGAGCCGGGGGATGCCCCGAGTAGCTGTACTTTTCTTCCTTGTCACTGTACTAGTCGTGGACTATTGTTATTGTTGTTAATTTCTATTGTGGACCATATAAATTGTTAATTTATTTCCTGCTTAATATTATAACTGTTTAATTTCAGCAATTATCTGTGATGCTTGTGTAGTTTCCACACCATCCTTTTAACCCTTCCGAGTCTTCGGGCTCGTGGGTGGCGGTACGAGTCTCGGGTTATCGGGCCTTCCCGGTAATCTGTTTCTCGGGTCGTTACACGGGGTGCCCGATTTTGCCTGTAGCGCCCTTGCGGGTTTTCGCCACAGCTGGGTTATAGCCATTTTTGCACTTGTCCTAATACAGGAACAAGTCCGGCGGAGTATCTCTATTTTTAACCCCATTTTTATTTTCTTTTATATATATATTTATTTTTTTGATATAAAAGGTGGTAGGTCGAAGTGTGATGTCCGACCTTTGGCTGATAGTAGACGGCTGTTGGCCAGCTTACCGGGCCCTGTGCCGAGCGGAGCGGTATATTCGTTAGCAAGGGCTGAATACTAACACAAAGGAATGATCTTTCGCCAATTCGAGCATGAAGCCCGTAACGGCAATATGGTGTATCTTTTTGAGAGCTCGACCAGGGCGGAGTGCCACTAGGCCAAGGAAAGATAGCTCGATCAGGGCGGAATGCCACTAGACCAAAGAAAGGTAGCTCGGCTAGGGCGGACTGCCACTAAACCAAGATAAGGGTGGCTCGGCTAGAGCGAAGTGCCGCTAGACCGAGGAATGGTAGTTCGATCAGGGCGGAGTGCCGCTAGACCAAGATAAGGGTAGCTCGGTTAGGGCAGAGTGCCATCGAACCAAGATAAGGGTAGCTTGGCTAGGGCGGAGTGCCACTAGACTAAGGAATGGTAGCTTGGCTAGGGCGGAGTGCCACTAGACCAACATAAGGGTAGCTTGGCTAGGGCGGAAAGCCACTAAACCATGATAAAGGGTAGCTCGGCTAGGGCGGAGTGCCACTGAACCAAGGTGAGGGTAGTCTGATCAGGGCAGAATGCCACTAGACCAAGATAAGGGTAGCTCGGCTAGGGCGGAGTGTCACTAACCAAGGAAAGGTAGCTCGATCAGGGCGGAGTGCCACTAGACCAAGATGAGGGTAGCCTGGCTAGGGCGGAGCGCCACTAGACCAATGAAAGGTAGCTCGATCCGGGCAGAGTGCCACTAGACCAAGATGAGGGTAGCCTGGCTAGGGCGGAGCGCCACTAGACCAAGGAAAGGTAGCTCGATCCGGGCGGAGTGCCACTAGACCAAGATGAGGGTAGCCTGGCTAGGGCGGAGCGCCACTAGACCAAGATAAAGGTAGCTCAGCTAGGGCGGAGTGTCACTAACCAAGGAAAGGTAGCTCGATCAGGGCGGAGTGCCACTGGACCAAGATGAGGGTAGTCTGGCTAGGGCGGAGCGCCACTAGACCAAGGAAAGGTAGCTCGATTCGGGCGGAGTGCCACTAGATCAAGATAAGGGTAGCTTGGCTAGGGCGGAGTGCCACTAGACCAAGATGAGGGTAGCCTGGCTAGGGCGGAGCGCCACTAGACCAAGGAAAGGTAGCTCGGCTAGGGCGGAGTGTCACTAACCAAGGAAAGGTAGCTCGATCAGGGCGGAGTGCCACTAGACCAAGATGAGGGTAGTCTGGCTAGGGCGGAGCGCCACTAGACCAAGGAAAGGTAGCTCGATCTAGGCAGAGTGCCACTAGACCAAGATAAGAGTAGCTTGGCTAGGGCGGAGTGTCACTAGACCAAGGAATGGTGGCTTGGCTAGGGCGGAGTGCCACTAGACCAAGATAAGGGTAGCTCGGTTAGGGCGGAGTGCCACCGAACCGAGATAAGGGTATTCCGACCGATCACTCGAGAAATCTCGGTTGCACTGCATGATACAGCTTTATATGCTTTCCGTTGAGGGGAGAGAACTAGATGACTCCTTTGTGGTCTACCAGGACGTAGGCACCCCCTTCGTATACTCGGCGGACGATATACGGTCCGATCCAGTTTTCGACCAACTTCCCTTTGGGGTTGGAGGCCATCACTTCTCTTCTTTTGACCATCACCATGTCTCCTTTCTTGAATTCTCATCCCTTGACCAGCTTGTCAAAAGCACGGGCCATGCGAGCTTGGTAGAGTTGGATGTTTTGTTGTGCCCGGAGGCGTTTTCCTTCGAGCTCAGCGAGCTCTTCTAATCTTCTTTCTGCATTGGTTTGTTCACCGTCGACTAGTCCATGCTGGATGGAAACTCGCAGCGAAGGAACTTCCAGTTCAATTGGCACCACAGCCTCTGACCCATAGACGAGGGAGAAAGGTGAACAGCCGGTTGGGGTCTTGTAGACAGTACGATAGGCCCAGAGTGCTTCGTACATCCTTTCTTCCCA